>CAWUFW010006431.1:600000-1154469 GCA_963921515.1 Calotriton arnoldi | reverse complement strand
TGCGGCCACACCCACGGTCATTGCGGCCACACCCACGGTCATTGCGGCCACTACCACTGCCGCAACCGCCACCATCGCCGCACCGACCACCACCGCCGCCACCACCACCATGTCTTCGCTGGCACCAGCCCCAGCGCAGGTGGTGGCCCGGCCGACTGGATCCACCCTGGGAGCCACAGCGAGGACCGTGGTGAGCAATGTGGCTAGTGGGCAGGCCGGTGGCAGCAGGACTGGTAGGAGGAGCAGGGTCAGGGAAACGCCAGCCTCCCCTGGGAGCCATGCCCTGCCTCAAATGGCCAGAGTCCTTGGGGCCTATGAGGAGGCCCAAGAACAATGGGTCAGGTCTGCTTCAGACACGCGGGAGGTGCTGGGGGTGCTGAGGTCCATGGACGCCCGTATAGGTCAACTCGTGGACCTCATGGGCCAGCTGGTGGTGGCGGTGAGGACACGGCCAGGGATAGCAGCTCCCCCTCCGCCACCACCTGCCGGGGCGCAGGGTCGAGCAGCAGTGTCCAGTTCCCCTGTGTCCACAGCCAGTGAGCACACCTCAACCACCAGCATGTCGCAAGCAGGCACCCCCCCTCGCAAACGTGGAAGGGGCCGTCCGAAGAGGAAACAGATCTCCCGGGAGGACTTCGCACGCTCCAGTCGCAAGTGAGGCAGCCAGCCAGCCTTCCGCCAGCCTTCCTTGACCAGCCACTGCATTGACTTGGACTACGATCCCACTCCACACAGCCATCTGAATGGCATGTGTGTGTTGGACTATGGACATAGAACCAGTGGGTACACCCTGAGCATCACGCAGCCATGATCGACAGCTCATTGTCACTGCACGCACCACTTTTGTCATCACCTTACACACAATCACATGTCACAGTTTGTAATAAATGCACCTTTTTCACTAACTGCTGTTTGTGCCCTGTGTTTTATTTGTACGGAATACAACGGCCACCTTGGGCGGAAAGGCACCTGATGCGTGGCATGGCAATGGAATCCGGAGGGCCTGTAGGGACCTAGGGGTGGGAGACAGAACAGGAGCACATTCAATGAGTGTGTCACACACCCATCACACAGTACATGTCAACAACTACAAGCAATGTACACACATCGCACAGAGCAATAGGGCACAATGCCACAGTCACCAACAGTGGCATACTACCCTGGCCATGGAGCGTTGACACACAGCACGTAGTGAACAAACGGCCACCCTGACACAGCACACACACACCTGCACAGATACAGCCACATCAGCCGTCGTACATGGACACTCACCGTCAAGTGAAGTAGCGGGCGATGAGCTGCTGACGCACATTCCCAGCTTCCTCCTCTCCGCTGTCCTCCTCACTCGAGCTGTCCTGGTCTGCGGGCTGGGGCCCTGGTTGATCTCCGTCATCCACAATGAGGGGGATCTGCTTCCAAATGGCCAGATTGTGCAGCATGCAGCACGCCACCACTATCTGGCACACCTTCTGTGGGGAGTACGCCAGTGCACCCCCGGTGCGGTCCAGGCACCTGAACCTGGACTTGAGGAGGCCAAAGGTACGCTCGACCACACGTCTGGTCCTCCCATGTGCCTCATTGTATCGATCGTCTGCTGGGGTGCGAGGATTCCTCAATGGACTGAGCAGCCATGCCCCATTCGGGTACGCAGAGTCACCTGGGTGTGAGGGACACAGAGAACCGTTGCTATTCCAACTGGACAGGGGACAGCATCGCACAACCAGCACGCTACACCACTCCACATACTCACCGACAATACAGCCACGATCCTGTTGCAGATTGGCCATCAGTCGTGGCAAGATGCTGTTGCGCATTATGTGTGCGTCATGGGCCGAGCCTGGGAACTTTGCACACACGTGGGTGATCACCATGTCCGCAAGGCACACCACTTGCACATTCAGGGAGTGCGTGTGCTTCCTGTTGCGGTACAGGTGCTCAGTGGCCTGTGGTGGAACAAGGCCAACATGTGTGCAGTCAATGGCTCCAACGACGTGTGGGATTCTGCCAAGGGCATAGAATGCACCCTTCACTGCCGCCAATTCACGAGCCCTGGGGAAGCGGATGTACCTGTTTCGGTACAGCATCATGGCTGCCAGTACATCCCTCAGCACCTTGCTGAACATGGGCTGGGACATCCCTCCTCCACTGCCCACTGTGTGCTGGAATGACCCAGTGGCGAAGAAATGCATGGCGGCCATCACCTTAGCCGTGGGGGTGACAGCAGTCGGATACACCCTGCGGGGACGGAGATGGGGTTCTAACATGGCACACAGTCGATGCAGGGTTGGCCTGTCCAGCCGAAACTTCCTAATAACCTCTGTATCATCCATGTCCACCAGCAATTGGTATGGGCGGTCAATGTTCGGTCTCCGCCTAGGGAAATTGCAGAGGACACATGTCAAAGCAACACAACACATAGCAATTTCGCATACACATCACTGACATGACTGAGCAAGCACATGAGCCACAGCCCAGCTGTCAAGCTGGGACGGCACAGCCACAATACACTTACACAGGTCTCCCAACAATGGCAATGGCTAGTGAGACATACCACTGCCATGTGCATGCACATGGGGATCTAGGCCCCAATGACTTGCGGGGCGTGCTGATGGGGACTGACTGCATATTCGTCAAGCGGCAACGCCACGGCAACATGAGTGTCTGCTGAGCATGGAACTGCTTCCGAGGCTGGATGAGTATGGCACACGACGACGACGACGATGTGGGCACAGGCTGAGCGGCCAAAACAAGTGGGACCTGTGGCACGAGGGGATATGAGACAGTAGTAGGTGTCAGCACTGCACCCTATGTACAGCACTGTATGGATCACACCTCCCGAAACATTGACAGGTGTCCACATTGACAGCCCCATGCCAAGACGGCTGTGTGCTTGCAGTCACACGTCACAGGTGAGAGGTTACATTGCACGTGCCAGGTGGCAGACGTACATAGTGGGAGCTGGCATGTGTGTGCATGTGTCTCCTGTTCAGGATCCACCAGATGGGCGCTGACTCTGTACTGACCATTGGACACAGCATGTTCCGTGGAAGGCTTGTGTGTGTGGGATGGTGGCACTGGATGTGCCTCCGTTGGGTGGGGGGCCATGCACAGGGCGGGTACGTCGATGATTGCGCATTGTTGGTCACGGTGGGTGCACCAACTAAGATGTGTTGCCCTGTGTTCAATTCCTATGTCCGCATGATGATGGACTGTGGATGTGGGCAGACTACACATTGGTCGATGTGCTGTCTATATGCATGTGCCTTCACACCAGGCACAGCTGCCCCTGCACATGTGACCCCTGCTGGACTCGCTGCTGGGTCTGTGGAGCTGATGCACCTTCTGTGCGTGGGGCGGACAGCTCTCCTCACTTCCCTCATTGCGCATGTCATGTCTTTGCCGCAGGTGACATGGATCATGGAGGGCCCACATGTACGCGTGGGTAGGCTACACATGATTGTTCACTGGTCGCCACCCCCAGTCAGTGTTTCGAATGGGAAGGTTGTCGTGCTGGTGGTATGTTCGATGTGGCGGATGGGCGGGCCTAGGTGCGGGCTTACATTCCGGACATGGGGGGGTAGTTGGATTGGCGACTAGTTGCAGTACACACGGGACACGTCTCTTCCTTTCCACATCTGGGTCATCCCTTGTACTAACTGACAGTGATACAGTCATCTTCGCCCCAGCCCTCATGTCCACCCCTCGCCCCCCAATATGCATGCTCACCTGCGAGGCTAGCGCTTGCACAGGCAGCCCCAAGCTCGCACCAGAGAGGGCAAGGAGTGTATGTGTGGGTCCAGTTGCACGAGTGGGCTGTCTCAGGGTATGATGTGTGGTGGGACGCCGTCCACCTGCGTGGTGCCCCAAATGGAGACCCGGCCTGCATGGACTATGCATCACAGTCTTCGCCTTCCGGATCCGCCACCTGCGACACCCAGTGGCTGTGGCTGCCCTTGCGGCCATGCCGCGTCCGTCTGTGACTGATGGCCCACACATTCACTCTTTGGCCTCTCTGGGGAGGGCTCGGGGGTGGTGGCGCACGCGCTTGCACTTAGTCGCAATGGCATGTGGCGTGGTTGGTATAATGGGCAATGGATGGGATGGTGCGAGCCATCTCCCGTGACGTCAGTGCTGCTCGTGCTGTGGTGCGTCCCCCCTACACTTCCATTTGACTTGTGCCATGCTAGACGTTGAGGTTCTATTGCCTGCGTGATATGACCAGGAGGAGCGCAAGGAGACCTCTCACACACCATGCTCCACTGCCATCCCGTGCCCTGTATCGCCTGTGCGGATTGACTATGTTGGGGTTACACCTGGTCGACTGGGGCTGTGTGTGCCTTGTCAAGGGGCATGGCGGGCGCACAACAGGATCCAGCTTGTCCACAGAGGGTGGGCTGAGGTGCGCCTGGTACCGCTTTGTACGTGTGCCCGGCTGCTGTGCACACACGTGTTCACTCCCCCCGACAGGTGTCCTCTCACAATGCCCAGGGAAGCGGTGGTGTACTGTTCATGACCCCTCCCAACACGTCGTGCTCCAACTTGGCATGTGCGCATCTACCCGTCACACCCACCCACCTGAGCACTGCGTCCATACGACTTCACACGACACATGTGTGTCTTCCACAGTTGTGCTACTCATTTGCGTTGACATCCAATACCAGTGGACTACATGGTCATGTCACGACTGCCGTGTACTTCACATACTCTCATCCTCTCTCATTCGTACTTGTGAAATGAGTCAGCGGAGACAGTTTTGGTTTCAAACATTATATTGAGTCTTCTGTCCTCTGTGATGCAGTATAGTGGACACTACTGGCAGCGGAATACATGTTGAGGATATACTGAGCATGATAGCAAATGGGATAGGGTGTGGGGTTACATGTGATTGGCTGTTGCATGTGGGATGTGGGCTTCAGAGTGACATCTGCTTGGCCAAGGCTGTGCTAATGTACATTTACGTATAGCTGCGGAGCTGCGGACTTTGACACAGACGGTATACATGTAGCCTACCAGACCGCTTGGCATCATGGGCACAGTCCATCTCAGTTCCATGTGACAGGTTTGCTGCGGTTGTTCCTCATGCACGCGTGCATGTGAGATGACATCAGGGCATGTGCTTGCGTGCATGCAGCGGCGTGCCACTTGTTGTTGCACTGTGGTGGTTACTGGACATGTCACAGTCACTGGGGTCGTGTTGTTGTTGTATGCACTTGTCGTCCATGCAAAGGTCCTGGTATGGGATTCCCGGGGCGGGGGTGGGAGGGGTGCAGCACCCACAGACTCCAGGCGACCTATTCATGTCCACTGAGCAGTGTGTGTGTCCATGGGCGCTGGATCCATGTCGTGTCCTGGTTGTTCGTGCAGTTCCGTCCATGTGGGTGCGATACACAGAGCCCATGCCACTGCCTCCCACGATGCATGCGGTGTTCCTGGATGTGATGGGGAACAGTGTGCATGTCCCGGTCATATCCGATGTCATGGCGATGTCGTTGATGGTGTGGTTACAGTTGCCGGTCGTTTGGTATGGCTGTTGTGGTGGTGACTGGCCAGTCCGTGCGGAAGCTAAGCATGGGTGCGGGGTTGGACATCATAGGTCACTCGGGGAACCTGCGTTGTGGTCCGACGTATTTACAGGTTGTCAGGTATGCGATGCCGTCCATCAGGGCTTCCATGTCATTGGCGGTGCACATGTTTGCCAGCCAATGTAGCGGATGGTGGCTGTCAAGGTGTTGTTCGTAAGTTGTCCCTTGGAGGACCATGATGGGGCATGCTGGGTGACATTCGATGTAGCTGTTATCGATGATCCGTCGTGTGGAGGCACAGTGGTCCCATTTCAGTGCGGGTGCGATGTTGGCCACATACGCCATGCCCCCATAGGCAGAGCAGGCCCTGTCGTGTGCGTCCAGAGGGAGGAGTAGTGGTAGCAGGTCCGCCTTCAGACATGCCGAGTTGGAGAGGCATATCTCGACGGGATGCTGGTAGGGACACCTCCGACAGTAGAAGACGGGCATGACGCAGCTGAACAATGTGATGCGGTAAGTCAGTCGGTAACTTACGTTCAGCAGGGACAGGAGATCGCATCCCAATGTATGGCACAGGTTGGTTTTGTACAGCTTGAGCTGTTCGGCGTAGTTGGGTAGGTGTGTTGCGGTTGCCATTTCGCAGCGGTTCATTGAGGTGGCGTGCTCCGGCTGTGTGTGCAGTCTGCAATGTGCACGCTCCGGGGTTGCTGTGAGCTCTGTGTAGTCGTAGGGAGACAGGACTTGTGTTCTGTTGGCTTGTTTGGAGGACACGGGCCCTCTTCCCACATGCTTCTCAGACAGTTCAAGGTCAGTGCTGTGTGACTCCTTCCAATTAACTTGCATGTGGCCGACATGGGGGAGTGTTTTCTTCTTTCTTCCCCGTCCGTTGTGTGCTTCTGTGATATGCGCTATCTGCCCTGTGGTCGGTCTCCTCGGCATGCCTGTGTTGGTCTATTCTTGGACAATGGCTGTATTCACCGGCTTCTGTCGTAGGGCTGTGGTTTCGGTGTTGGAATGGAAGGTCATTCAGTGCTGTCTGCTCTCCCTTGTGTGGGCGGCAGGCTGCCTTTCCGCTCTGCGTTGGGCCTTGTGTGTGATTGTTATTCTTGGGCCACCTGTTGTCGGTCCCCGTGCTCTTTGGTGTTCCGTTTTATATGTCTTGTTCATATGTGCAGGGTGGTATGGGTTTTTCAGTGTGGTACTGGCGTTCCTCTTCCTGAAGGGGCCCTGCTTCTCCTAGTTGGTGTTGCCGCCGCTGTGTGCTACGCCATGTTTGTTACACTGGGGTGTGTCCTGCTGTTGCGTGACTTCACTGACATGTGTGCGTCGGTTGTGTGGCGTTGGGTGTTGTCCGTGAATTGGGCGTTGGGGACATGTCTGTGGCAGGCCTGTCACGTGTCATGTGCGTTCGGGGTGGGGCTGATGTGTGTGCTGCTTGGTTGTGTCCCTGTGTCTGTGTGCGACGCATGCATGGCGCTGCGGTTGGCCTCTGCGTTGTGCGCATGTGTGGCGGCGTCATCGCCGCTTTGGGGCCGTGACGGGGTGGTTGGTTCCTGGTCCCAGGTGGTGTGTACACATGTGTTCCGCGATGTTACGATTTGGCCTGTGTGTCATATGTGGATGCAATGGTGGATGTGTAGTGTACACGCGCTGGTGGGGGTTGTCCGCTTTTTCCGCCCTTGCACTGTGTGCGCTGTTTGCGTGCACTTGTTGTGTGTGTGCCTACCTGCGTCTCCGCGGTACGTTGCGTCCTTGGTGGTGCATCAGCAGAAGCATGGGAAGGGCCTGCAGTGCTGGATTCATGCTCGGGTGCCGCTTCTTCGTTGTCCGTGCTCTGCGTCCGTGTTACCGCCTCTCTTTCACGTGCGGTGTCTCTTAGCCGTGGGAGCCGTTTGTTTGCGGCATCGTAATTTATGCGCCGGGCGGGACGTGTTTCGTCGGACGGTGTGTGTCAGTTGTGCTGCGCCGCTACGTGAACGGGCGCACTTTGATGGCGGACGGTGTTGCTGGCTTGCCGGCGGTGTTTGGCCTGCTTTTCGCATCGTAATTGGGCGGGCGTGTGGACTGCTGCGTGCCGGCGGTAACTGGTGCTTTTTGCATCCGCCAGCACGGCGGTTGTGCTTCCGCCCGCCATCGTAATGGGCCCCTAAGTGATTCATAGAAATTGTGATAAAAACCGTCGGAACCCAGCTACCATGGATTTCTGCCAGACTCTTAGTTCCAAAAATAGTTAAGAAGTCACTAGTTAAAAGTCAAAAATAGGGGCAGCACTAAAATACGGGGTTGATAGTAGGCACATAGAAATTAAACAAAATATGTTGAGCAGTTCATTACATATTTATATCAAGGTGATAATCCATATGTTAGACTTGGCCCTTTCTGCAGGGTCATCCCCAAATTTTTTGCCTTCACCCTCCTGTTTTCTGAACTCGTTTTTGTTGGCTTTTTGGACTCCATGCACTATACCAATGCTAACCAGTGCTAAAGGGTTTGTGCTCTCTTCTTAAAACATGGTGAAATTGGCTTACGCCCAATTGCCTATGTAATGTACTTGTAAGTCCCTAGTAAAGTGGTACTACCTGTACACAGGGCCTGTATTTTAATTGCTATTAATGGCCTTGCAGCACTGATTGTGCCACCCACTTAAGTAGCCCTTTAAACATGTCTCAGGCCTGCTGTTGAAGCATATAACCATTTGACCTGGCAAAATAAACCTTATGCCAGGCCTAAGCCTTCCTTTTCAATACATATAAATCAGCCCTAGCGTAGGCCCTGAACAGCCCAGAGGGCAGGGTGCACTACTTAAAAAGCAGGACATGTACTTTTAAGTTATGACATATTCTGGCAGTGAAGAGCTCCTAGATTTGTTTTTCACTACTGCAAGGCCTACCTCTCCCATAGGATAAGATTGGAGTTACCTTATTACATTTAATAAGCTGTAACTTCCAATTGGGAGCAGGTAGATAAGTTGAGTTAGGTGTCTAAAGAATTGTAATTAAAAGCCCTCTTTAATGGTAAAGTTGGAATTTAAGTCACAATTTTGAAAATGCCACTTTTAGAAAGTTGAATCCGCACAGTTCCATGTCAGGGGCAGTGTTTCCCCCTGCACTAATTTTGTTCCAGATGGGAATCCTCCTTGTATAAATCCTGTGAGCAAAATTATAATCCTGTCCCTTGAAAATGTCAATAATCATACTCATAAGCGAATGTGCGTACTTCGAAAGGAATTCTTCCAATGATGACTTTATTGTTCTTCAGTTATTTCAACTCGTCATGTATGAAGACATCAAGTCACATCTATAGGCCCGAATGCATTTTGGACCCCATTGGGTCATTTATCAGGGGAATTATTTCTGTAAAGAATTTCAAAGAATATAATCAACCATCAATCAATCAATCAATCACAAGATTTGTAAAGCGCACTACTTACCCGCGAGGGTCTCAAGGCGCTGAGGGAGAGGAGGGGGGGTGTTGCTGCTACTGGTCGAATAGCCAGGTCTTGAGTCGTCTCCTGAAGGCCAGAAGGTCTTGGGTCTGTCGTAGGTTGAGGGGAAGGGTGTTCCAGATCTTGGCGGCGCGGTGAGAGAAGGATCTTCCTCCGGTGGTGGTTCTCCGGATGCGCGGGACGGTGGCCAGGGAGAGGTCGGCGGAGCGGAGTTGACGGTTGGGAACGTAGAAGGAGAGTCGACTGTTGAGGTAGGATGGGCCGGTTTTGTGGAGTGCCTTGTGTGCGTGGATCAGGAGTTTGAAGGAGATTCTCTTGTCGACGGGGAGCCAGTGCAGGTTTTTCAGGTGGGGGGTGATGTGGCTGTGGCGTGGAATGTCGAGGATCAGGCGTGCAGAGGCGTTTTGGATTCTTTGCAGTCGTTTGATGCGCTTGCTCGGGGCTCCTCCGTAGAGGGCGTTTCCGTAGTCGAGTCTGCTGCTGACGAGGGCCTGGGTGACTGTTCTTCTCGTGTCTGTCGGGATCCACCTGTAGATCTTGCGGAGCATGCGGAGGGTGTTGAAGCAGGAGGAGGAGACTGCGTTGACTTGCTTGGTCATGGTGAGCGTTGAGTCGAGGATGACTCCCAGGTTGCGTGCGTGGTCGGTTGGTGTCGGGGGTGCCCCTAGTGACGAGGGCCACCAGGAGTCGTCCCAGGCTGATGGGTTGGAGCCGAGGATGAGGATCTCCGTCTTGTCTGTGTTCAGCTTAAGTCGGCTGCACTTCATCCAGTCGGCGACGGCTTTCATTCCTTCGTGGAGGTTGGATTTGGCGGTGAGGGGGTCCTTGGTGAGGGAGAGGATCAGTTGAGTGTCGTCGGCATAGGAGATTATGTTGAGGTCGTGCTGTCGGGCGATGCGTGCGAGTGGAGCCATGTAGATGTTGAACAGTGTCGGGCTGAAGGAAGATCCCTGGGGTACGCCGCAGATGATCTCGGAGGCTTCGGATCGGAATGGGGGGAGGCGGACGCTCTGGGTTCTGCCGGAAAGGAAGGAGGTGGTCCAATCCAGGGACTTGTCTCGGATCCCTGCGTCGTGGAGGCGTGTGCGTAGTGTGCGGTGGCAAACAGTGTCGAAGGCGGCGGAGAGGTCCAGGAGGATGAGGGCCGCCGTCTCGCCGTTGTCCAGCAGGATCCTGATGTCGTCTGTGGCGGCGATGAGGGCGGTCTCGGTGCTGTGGTTGCTGAGGAATCCTGACTGGGAGGGGTCCAGGATGCTGTTATCTTCGAGGTAGCGTGTGAGCTGTCTGTTGACGATCTTCTCGATGACCTTAGCTGGGAATGGAAGCAGGGAGATGGGCCGGACGTTCTTGAGGTCGCTCGGGTCCGCCTTGGGTTTTTTGAGTAGGGCGTTGATCTCGGCGTGTTTCCAGCTCTCTGGGAAGGTCTCGGTCTCGAAGGAGAGGTTGATGACGTTGCGCAGGTGGGGTGCGATGGAGCTGCCGGCTTTGTTGAAGATGTGGTGTGGAAAAGGGTCTGATGGGGAGCCGGAGTGGATTGTGCCCATGGTCTTGATTGTGTCCTCGGTGTTCACTTTGACCCAGGCTGTCAGGGGGTCGTGGTCGATGGGGTGCGGCGGGTCTGATGTTCCGGGGCCTATTGGGGTCGTCCGGGAGTCGAAGCTGTCGTGGATGTCGGCGATCTTGCGGTGGAAGAAGGTGGCGAGGGAATCACACAGGGCTTGCGACGGCAGGATGTCGTTGGCGTTGGAGCTGGGGTTGGAGAGTTCCTTCACGATGCTGAAGAGCTCCTTGCTGTTGTGTGCGTTGTTGTCGAGGCGGTCTTTGAAGGAGGTCCTCTTGGCGGACCTGATGAGGTGATGGTGGTTGCGGATGGCGTCTTTGTGGGCTGCGCGGCTGTCCGGCGTCTTCTCGCTGTGCCATTTGTTCTCCAGTTTCCGGCAGTTGCACTTGGATGCTAGGAGTTCCGGGGTGAACCAGCTGGCTCTCTTGCTGGTGTCTTTGTAGGTTGGTTTTTTCAGCGGGGCTAAGGTGTTGGCGCAGTCGTCCATCCATCGTCTGAGATTGCGGGCGGCGGCGTCAGGGTTGGAGGGGTCGGTGGGTGGGCTGAGTGCGAGGTTTGTCTGGAGTTGGTCTTCGGTGACTTTGCTCCAGCATCTGCGGGGTATCTGTAGGGTGCGGTGGTGTGCGTCGGGTTTCCGGAAGGTGAAGTGGATGCAGTGGTGGTCGGTCCAGGTGAGTTCGGAGGTGTGGCTGAAGGAGACGTGGGAGCTTGAGGAGAAAATAGCGTCGAGCGTGTGTCCGGCGATGTGGGTCGGCGTCGTGACGAGCTGTTTCAGTCCGAGGTTGGCGAGGTTGTCGATCAGGGTGGAGGAGTTGCTGTCGTTGTTGTTCTCCAGGTGAACGTTCAGGTCTCCGAGGAGGATGTAGTCGGTGGAGGTCAGGGCGTGCGTGCTGATGAAGTCGGCGATGGAGTCGCTGAACTGGGGTCGGGGTCCGGGGGGTCTGTAGATGAGGGTGCCTATTACGGTGGTGTTGGGATCCGTGTGGATCTGGAAGTGCATGTGTTCGGCGGTGCTGAGAGTGTCGTCGGTGCTGTTCGAGACCTTGATGGTGTCTTTGTGGACGATGGCGATTCCTCCTCCGATTCCGTTGGTGCGGTCTCTGCGGGTGATCTTGTAGCCGTCGGGGATGGCTATGGCGATGTCGGGTGCGGAGGATTCGTTCATCCAGGTCTCTGTCAGGAAGGCGACGTCCGGTGATGAGGTGTCGAGTAGGTCCCAGAGCTCGACGGCGTGTTTGCGTGCGGAGCGGGTGTTTAGTAGGATGCACCGGAGATGGTTGAGGTCCTTCTTGGCGGGAGTCTTGGGCTCTCCGAGGCAGGTGAAGCTGCAGTTCCGGCAGGTGAAGGGACCATGGGTGCGTTTCGGGGTGGCCTTGAAGCAGGTGGAGGTCCGTCCTGGGTTGAGAGCGATGAGGGTGCTGGCGTCGTATCGGAGGTGGTCTTCGTGGCGGATGCGGGGGCCAGGGGTTCTGGCGCTGGGCGCGGTCCAGGCGCGGACGGGCGCAGATGGGCTTGCCTTAGGCGCGCCTTCGGCGCACCAGCGGCACGGCCGCACTGCGGCCGCCATATATGGGGAGGTGGGAGGGAGGAGCAGCTGGGAGGCGGGAGGCAGGGGCAGCGAGTGGTCAGCGAGGGGGGCGGGGCCGCAGGGGACACAGCGGCGGGAAACAGGAGGGCGAGGGGGTACAGAAATCAAAAAGGGCACAGGGGGGCACAGACCGAAAAAACAGTGCACAGCAGTGGGGGCACAGAACGGAAGGGCAAAAACAGTGGAAAAACAGTGGGGGCACAGAACGAAAAAACAGTCACAGCAGTGGGGGCACAGAACGGAAGGGCAAAAACAGTGGAAAAACAGTGGGGGCACAGAACGAAAAACAGTCACAGCAGTGGGGGCACAGAACGGAAGGGCAAAAACAGTGGAAAAACAGTGGGGGCACAGAACGAAAAAACAGTCACAGCAGTGGGGGCACAGAACGGAAGGGCAAAAACAGTGGAAAAACAATGGGGGCACAGAACGAAAAACAGTCACAGCAGTGGGGGCACAGAACGGAAGGGGAAAAACAGTGGAAAAACAGTGGGGGCACAGAACGAAAAAAGAGTCACAGCAGTGGGGGCACAGAACGGAAGGGCAAAAACAGTGGAAAAACAGTGGGGGCACAGAACGAAAAACAGTCACAGCAGTGGGGGCACAGAACGGAAGGGCAAAAACAGTGGAAAAACAGTGGGGGCACAAATATAGAGGGGAGAGACAGTAACAGTGACGCTCACAACGACAAGAACCTACCTACGGCCTACCACTGGCCACCAGGGATGAGGCGCAGGTGGTAGCCTGCGGGTGGAGGAGGGCTTCAGATCAGCAGCAGCAGGGAGCTGGACGCACAGGTGGCGCTGTGCGGATGGGGGCGACCTACCCAGAGGTCAAGGGTCGCTCACCTCACCGCGCAGCGGCCGCCATATATGGGGAGGCGGGAGGCAGGGGCAGCGAGTGGTCAGCGCGGGAGGCAGGGGCAGCGAGTGGTCAGCGAGGGGGGCGGGGCCGCAGGGGACACAGCGGCGGGAGACAGGAGGGCGAGGGGGTACAAAAATCAAAAAGGGCACAGGGGGGCACAGAACGAAAAAACAGTGCACAGCAGTGGGGGCACAGAACGGAAGGGCAAAAACAGTGGAAAAACAGTGGGGGCACAGAACGAAAAACAGTCACAGCAGTGGGGGCACAGAACGGAAGGGCAAAAACAGTGGAAAAACAGTGGGGGCACAGAACGAAAAAACAGTCACAGCAGTGGGGGCACAGAACGGAAGGGCAAAAACAGTGGAAAAACAGTGGGGGCACAGAGCGAAAAACAGTCACAGCAGTGGGGGCACATAATACAAACAAAGAAACTGGTAGAAAACATGCTTTATGCAACATTACAGGATAATATACGAAAAGAAATAAACCCTGTTATAATGTCATAAACAGAGCAAACGCGGGATTAAATAACATAACGTAATGTCTCATATAGCCCACCTAATTCAAACTAGATAGGTGTTTATAAATACACTCATTGGAGTACCAAGCTAATTAAATCATCATGAACATGCAAACACTATTTGGTAATGCCTGATTTAAACAAGGTGAGTATCAAATGAGACAGGTATCAATGAATATACAACTTCAAGTACATGGGAACTGTGTGGGGCGTGCCACATAAACGAATTCTGGCATAACAATGTATGATATAGAGGTGGTACCGCTATGTCTGTAGAAGCCTACATAACAAAAAACGCCTTTGAAAATCATAAGTGATAGAGAACGGTGCTGCTATAATCATGAAGTTTAAAAAAACGTGTCTCCATTGCAAAACCCTGATTGGTGACCCTGCTCAGTCCTTCAACATAAGAGTACAACTTTGCTCAAAACTCTCCGCGCCCCATGTATATGAACCACAGCAGATGACACTTGTTAAGACTGTGTGCCTACACCACTGTGAAATATCTTAGAATATCATTCAGGATGCATGAACCCAACTTGCCTAAAACACTAATGTGGAGCTTACCTTCGGGGTCAGCATCCACTGTTGTGAACAGCTTGTTCAGCGTGCATAATCGCTGCCATCTGAGTTCCCCTATATAAACCTCTCAATTGGTGAACATTGAGAGAGGACTGTCATTTCATGAATAACAAGGATCGTGCCGCCTCCGAGATGTAGTGGCGTGCACTCTGTACTAATATAATGAGTGTCATAATATAGCTTCAAGAAAGATATCATGTCTGAATGTACATTGAAACCATCGTAATCATATTGATATATGAAAAAAGACGGCACTCTTAAACAGATAATATGTAGTGACTGAATATTTTGCATGATCACCATCTTAAACTAGTGACACGAAGTGAATTGTGTCAATAAATAAAAATAGACGATACTCATGATATGCAATGCTTGATTTCTAAATACCTCAAATGGTCACCATCTTAGAATGGTTTTGTGAAGTGTGCGAATTAATGTATGTACTTGTTATTGTAATGAAAAAATAATATTGTGTTTGGTATACCTTCACAAGGTTTATGCACGATCTTTGCGATTGTAAGCACAAATATAAAGAGTGTGAAGAAGGAATTTTGCACAGTGTGAGAATCATGGGCTATGGGTATATAAACGATGGTAATGCAATATTAGGGTATGCCAGGTATCATAGCCAATAATGGTGATATGTGAATTACAGATTTTTCCATCTCCTCTTTTGATGTGGTTCAACTTGCTTAAACAATCATCAATTGAAAATGTGAAAACAGCAAAAAAAACAGAAAACTGTGTAAATAAGGATTCTATTACTTAAAGATGTATAAATGATGTATGAAAAACTTCCATATCAGTCATTCTACCAATCAGAATATGATCAACTGTGTTCCGTGTAGTATCACAAAGCTGGAAAGAAAAATATTCATAAGAATAATCTATTGAAAGCAACTATTCTCCATTCAATCATTCATCCCCTCAGGGGTCGATGTGTTGAGTCTCTTGATCCAATACATTTCCTTGTGCAACAGTTCTTTCCTGTTATCAATGTAATCTCAAACCTTCACCATTTCTAGTATTGTAAAACATAGCCAGCTGAGGTTATGTCCATGCATATTGAAATGAACTGCTACAATAGACTTGTCATCCTTCATGCGAATGTTACTCTTTTGTTCCGTGATCCTAATTCTGAATTTCATTCAGTTTGCCTAACATATGCTAATCCTCATGGACATTTTAGCAGATAAATTTAATTTTTAGAATCACAGGTTGCTTTAGTTTGTAGCTTAATTCTGCTGCCTTTGGAAGGATGAGTTATTACAGTACCTTTGATAATGTTATTGCAGTTACTGCAGTTCATACAGGGATAAGTGCCTTTATGTTTAACATCGGTGACTTGTTTTGATTCTGCTTTAATTTTAGAATCCAATACCTTGTTCAAATGTTTTGACCTTTCATTCGCAAACAATGGATGTTTCTCAAATATTCCCCTAAAACCTGGTTCTGTTTGCATCATCGACCAGTGATTTAGGATGATTTTTAACACTTCCGGTGGAGAATTAGGATACGAACACTGCTCTCACTGATCTTTTCTTTCTTTGTTCTCTGTCAATAAATGTATTTGTTTTTTCATTGGCCCTTTCAACCGCTCCTTCAATTATGTTATCAGGATCATTTCTTGCTCTGAACTTGTCACACATCATATTCTTGCCCTGTTCATAACTCTCAGCATCTGTAATTATCCTTTTATGCAGACCAACTGTGAATAAGGTAGATGTATTTTTAAAGCATTTTGGAGAAAGCTGTTAAAGTGTAATACATTGTTGCGATCAGTCGGTTTCACATAGATGTTAGTGCTGATGTTGTTTCCCTTCAAGGGGATTTCCACTTAAAGAAATGCTATTCTGCCCTCACTAGTCTCATGAGTAAAACGTATTTGATCATTCACGGAGTTGAGCGTAATAATTGCTGCTGTTAACTCTTCCTCAGTATTTTTCCATAGTACAAATATATCATCAATGTATCTCCAATAAGCCACCAAGTTGTTTTGACAATGTTCAATAGATAAGATATGGTCTTGCTCAAATGTTTTTATCCACAGGTTAGCATAGCATGGAGCTGCACAATTGCCCATTGAAGTTCCAATCAGTTGGAGGTAATAAACATTATCCCATTGGAAATAACTATGATATAGTGTAAATTGCTTAAGTAGAAATACTTTGAAATCATCAGCCTTGTCAGTTGTCAATAAAGTGTCTTCAATGGTGTAAATTTCCAGGTTATGAGGGATAGACGTATATAATGATTTGACATCAATGGTGAAAAGTATAATCCTTTCATCTGGATTAATTTTGACTTTTGATAACTTTTTGAGAAAGTCAGTCATGTCCTTAAGACATAAACTTGTGTTTTGGGACGTGAGGTTGGAAATATTGATCAAGATATTTTCCCACTGGTTCATGGATGGGATTTTTTTTCGGCACTATTGGTCTGAAAGGAGGATGGTGCAAATCTTTATGAATTTTGGGTAGCATGTGTATTCTGGGTGTTTTTGGGTACTGTTGCATTAGGTACTTCTTATCCACTTCAGTTATAGTGCCACTATTAACAGCTTCATTCAAAATCATTCACAAGACATTGGAAAATTAATTGGTTGAATTACCGTGCAATTTCATGTAAGTGGATTTGTCAGACACATGAATGTTTACACTCATTCCCGATCCATAATTACCAGTGCACCCCCTTTATCTGCTTTTTCATAGAGTGATGTTAGGATCCTTAGTCATTTGTTCAATGATGCCTTTCTCCTTCATTCTAAAGGTAAGAGTTTCTGGACTTTAATATGTTTTTCACCTCTTTCGTGATGACCATTTCAAAAGAATCCAAATCTTTATGATTGACTGGAGCCATGAATGTACTTTTGGGTCTTAGATTTTTTGAAGTGCCTTTATCTTTGTTTTGCTGTTCATCAACTATGTTGTCAAAGAAGTGTGGTAGTCTCAAAGTGTGCATGAACTTAAGCAAGATGATTTCCGTTCCCAACTTATTGGAATGGTAGGTGGGTAAAATTATGTTCCTTTTTGTAGTATGTTGATTTGCGAGTTAACCTTTGTTGCAAAATGTTAATCAGTAAGCTCGCCATATTTAGTACTTCCTCTGACTTCTAGTTTGTACTCCCAAGTCTTTTGGAACCTCTTCTGGTGTTTCATTTGAGGCTGGGCTGACCTGTAATAAAGACACCCCGGGTGTGTCTATTGGTATAGTTCCAGAAGTTGAAACTTTTTGTCCATTGTTGCTATCTATAGGTATGTTCCAGTCCTGTTTTGTTCTATTCTCATTATCGTCTTCTGAGGTTGATGTTTCTCCTGAGAATCGTGGTGGAGATCTGCTTTGTCACTTTCTGGCATATACTTCAGCACAGTTGTAAACTTCTCCTAGCTTCTATAGTACTTCATTTAAACCTCCTGACCTTTCGATCGTTAATGTCATGAATGTATCTATCCAGTTGTATTTTGATATCTTTTAGGATTTTTTCCCAATCCTTTGGAAAGTTGGCGTTTTCTTGTCCTACAAATGGTCATGGTCCGTCGGTACCCAAAACCGGTATGGAATTTAATTAAAGGCAGTGCAGGTGGTACCTGAAAAGCGTGAGGGTGGGATGCGTGCAGGGTCCGGGATGGTTCGGCAGTGCACTGTGGACTCTGGGCGCTGTGTGATTGCTGCCTGGAATAGATGGGGATCCGAAACCGCAAAGTAGGCCGGGACGCCGAAATGCGGGGTGCGGCGTGTGAGTCAAGGGCATAGATCAGACTCGTATGGGAATGAATCCACGAGGACGAGTGAAACTGCCTTTAATTAAATTCCATACCGGTTTTGGGTACTGACGGACCGTGACCATTTGTCCCTCTCTTCCTCCCCCAGCGTTTTCCCAAACAGTTTCCCTCCAATTCTACATCGTGATTGTTACACCATTGTGCGACCAGCACTACCTAAGGAATTTGTAACCATCGTCCTGATGATGACCTTAATTTGAACAGGTCGAAACGCCGTCGACTTCGCAGCGTTATTTCCGGCCTTGACGGGGTCATTTAAAATTAACCAAAATGAACTGCATTTGCATTTATCGAAGCTGCATTTCTTGACCCCTGAATATCTGTTTGTTTTTACTGTTTCTCGCCGTCTCACGCTGTTTTTTATCAATTGTGTCACTGCACTGTTCACTCACACTAGCTCGTCCAGTGCACATTTGGTTGTTATGGTTACTCCAATCTAATTGTAATGTAGTGCTGTTATAACTACCTGCAAATAACAACCCTTATTCTCAACTTCTTGGTCTCCCTATTTCTTTTTCCCTCCCTTAGTGATTTGTGCACCTTATTTAACAGTCCTTTTCAATGATTACTGGTTGAGACATTGTTGTTTTTGGTACAGACCCTGTACGTAGGTGACCTGGCAGGCACTGGCTACTGGGCCACAAACCTGGTGATTGGGATCATTTCCCTTTGGAGTCCTGGGACCATCCTACTATGGCTATGAAAACTGGGCCAAGTACACCCCTTCCATGATTGATTCTCATGGTAGCAAGGGTGAGTGGTCAAAGGCTTCTCAGGGAGGTAGTGTGAGGGGCAGAGACTCAGAACTCAAACAACATACACAATAACTTACTCTACAGCCCAGTGCTTAACTTAGTTCAAATAGAAGCAATTGAATGTCACACCAAGACTAAATACTATAGACAGTAATGGGGAATCGGTCACAAGGTTCTACAATCCCATCTACGGACTTTAGTCATGTTCAGACTTCCTGTAGGACTACCCCTGTTCCCACGATGGCTCCCAATATCTGTGGTGACCTATCAGAGATAAAACAGCATAGGTAATAACAAGGCACAGTTGTGAGTTCACAATCAGGTTGTGGAAGTAACTATCATGTAGGTGAACATAGGTCAGTTCATTGAGCAAAAGAGTTCACGTTGGAAATCGCTACACTCCTAATGGCAGGCTTATATTTTATGATTTTAAGTTACAGTCTCTGAGTCCTTTTGAATTGTATTCTCTGTGTTACCTGTTGCCTGGGATGGAACTCGGTGCAGAGCCCGTTCTTGCTCTCTTCACAGTTGCACTGTCGACACTTTTGTCAGCAGTGCAAAATCGTGAATGGTAGCCTCGCTCTTCTCTCGGCCATTGGAAATTATCTGCGATAGGCCTGTTAAGTGGGTGCTTGTGTTCGGCAATTGTAACCTGCAGGCCACAAGGCAGGTCTTTCTCTATGGCGGCATTGGGGATTCTTGATAGTTACACCGGTGGTCACGTCAGGGGCACCACAAGTCCGGGCAAGTGTGCCGGATGGAATTCTGTTGCTTCAGATCTGTAGTCACTTCACACAGTTCACCACATGAACTACGCTAGGTAACCCCTCTCAGCTTGGGTTGTCACTGGTTAAGCTTCTGGGTAAGTCAGCTTCTTCTGGATGCACTACACCAGGAACACAGATGGACTTCTCCTCCTGAACAGTCTCCTCCTGCACTAGACAGGGAGGCTCAGTATAGTGAGACTAGTGAATCAACAATTCCCTGTTCTTTGTATAGTCCATGGGGGACAAAATATGGGTCTTCAGCCCTCCTTAGTAGTTTCTTTTAAAATAATACAACCTCTTCTCCTCACTAGGTGACATGCTTCATCATAGGGGTGCTCCTTTGTCAGCACCAAGATTATGCAATGCAGCTCATCCTGGGCTCTTTTCTGTTTTTTGTTTTTAAAGGAGGTTTCCAATGAAATGTGAACAGTTACGAGTTATGGGGTAAAATTGTATTGGGCCAGGGCTTTCACAGTTGCTTTACTATGCCCAGGCCTTGACCTCCTAGTGATTTATCACGGTGTTATGAAGTCCCATTTTCTAAAGGAGCTCCTCAAATTGCTGACTTGTGACTGACAACAGTTAGTATCACTGCTTGAGTGAGTGAATGAAGGCTGAGGGCAGTGGCGTAGCATGGGTGGGGCCACAAGGGGGTTTCCCCAGGCGCAATATTCTTAGCGGCATTCTTAGGGGTGCAAACTTTTAAAAGAAAAGTGGAAGGATACTTGCCTTGCCACGGACGCTTGCAACCCACTCTATGCTCAGGGTGCCCTATTAGGTAGCACAGTGCCATGGTACCCAATGCAGTGTTGGGCAGAGACTGCAAATATTCTCATTAGCAACCTTTCGTTGAGGGCGAAAGGATCTCTAAAAAAAACACCAGAAGAGGAAAAATCCCATTTTGTCGTGGAGGATATACCCTCACTGTATTGTATGTGACATACTTCAGGCAAAAACATGGCATCCAAAATATTGACCTCATCACTACATTGCAAAGTAAGTCTAGTTAAGCAGATGCGGAGATAAGGATGGTAAATATATACTTACCATAGCGATGTAGTGGTAGGCAATGTAGTGGATGCAATATTTTTACATGTCGAAATTATGGTAGTAAGTGGGCTACATGAGAAACTCCACAGGGTTCAGGACTAATCGCTTAAATCAGGCTCATGGAAATAAATGTTTTAAAGCTCACATTGAGAAAAATGTCCAGAGGTAGTTTCCTAACCATGAGAATGGAAATCAAACCCTGAGAATGAAGGAATTTCTCAGGGAACAAAGTGCGGGGAACAAACAAAAATCTGTCTAAACTCACCATGAGACTAAAGAAGAGTAAATACACCATGTCTGCCCTCCACTCCCTCCCCTGGCTCCCCATCAAGAGGCAAATGTTCTTCTAACCCCATAGCCTGGACTACAAATAACTAGTAGTATTTAGACCCACTGCCTTTGTACAAATATCGATCTCAAACATTGTACTTCAACCACAGGCCCCTGCTTCCAGGAACATCTTCATCCTAGTCAGTGGTGACTGGTGATTGCAAAAAGTGGTGGGGTGGGAGGGCAAACACAGATATTCATTTTTATCCAACTTAATAGTCTTCTTCTTTTTATCAATCTTGAGAGGATGAATAACTGACTGGGGAGCTGGATCTACCATCAGGAATGCCTTTGTCAACTGGATGACCATCGGTATTACCAATGAATACAAAATGACCCTACTCAGAGACTACAGAAAACTATCAATACTCTAGTGGAAATAGGGAAGGAAACAGGTTGTATCACCAGGAGTGAATCAGAATTTTTACAACCCACCCACCCCAAAGTTCCGTATTTTTATATACTCCCAAAGATTCACAAACCCACAAGACAGATCCCTGGAAGATCGATAAACTCTGGAATTGGCTCACTTCTGGAGCCCTTATCACAATTTGTGGACTGGTTTTTGCGTCCTTTGGTATCACAGATGCTATCTTACCTTCAGGATACTATGCACGTTCTTAATACGTTGACAGACATGACATTCGACCCCACACAACAACTACTTGTCTCCTATGATGTAGAAGCTCTATATACTAATATCCCGCAGGACGACGCCTTGAAGACAGAGAGTTACATGACTCCAGAACACAAGAAGATATGACACCAACCTCGTTCATATTGGAGTGCGCAACCATGGCAATGAAAGATAATTATTTCCAATACCAAGACCACCTGTATTGGCAAATTAACGGCACTTCCATGGGAAGCACTTTTGCCCCGAGCATGGCAAATCTCTACATGCACAATTTTGAGACAACATGCATCTATCCTCCACACAATCCATATATTGGGAATCTGAAAATTTGGAAGAGGTATATAGATGATATTTTGATTATCTGGGAAGGCAATACAGAAACACTTCCTGCTTTCTCAGATTGGTTAAACACCGTAAATCCCAATCTTAGATTTACTTGTGAATTTAGTAATGAGTCCCTACCTTTTCTAGACCTTCTGCTATATCCCAAAGATGGAGGAATTCACTCAGAACTCTACACAAAGCCCAAGGCCAGAAACTCCCTCCTTAGCTATAATAGCTTCCACCCATGTGCACTAAGACATAATTTGCCTGTAGGGCAATTTCTGAGACTTAGGAGGAACTGTACTGAATTGACTAAATTCAAAGAACATGCAGCTACACTCAAAACCAACTTATCTCAAAGAGCATATCCTGACGATCTCATTAATAGAGCTGCTAAGCGGGCCAGAAATAACAATAGGGAGGCCCTCCTAGAGACACACCAAGAAGAGAGACTAGTATGTGTGGGCACCTATAGTCACCTGTCTAATGCAGTCAAGAGAATTGTGACAAAAAACGGGCCATCTTGAATACAGGAGAAAAGAATCTAAAGAAACCCCTTTTTACACACAAACACAGTAAGAATATCAAAGACATAGTGGTTCACACAAGACCACGCACAGAGCAGATCCAATTGGAACAGAACACACTGTGGTCTCTACCACCAGTGAGGGGGAATTTCTCATGTTGTTCATGTTCAGTATGCCCATACACAATAACGACAACACAAATTGATCTGGGCTTACGGACACCATGGGAACTTTCCAAACACAGAAACTGCAACACAGAAGGAGTAATCTATTTGTTGAGATGCCCATGCAGATTAAACTACATTGGGATGACGACACGAAAGGTCCGAACTAGGATCGTTGAACACCGCACCTCTCTGCGGTGTAAGAAAAACAATACAAAACTGACTAGGCACTTTCTGGAGCATGCCCACACTGAGAATGACATCACCTGGCTAATATTGGACAAGCCCAATTACTCACCATCTATGGGAACCTTGGAATCAGTTCTCTTTTACAGAGAACAACGTTGGGTCTACAGGCTAAAGAGTGATAGTTAAGGGTTGAATGATGATATACCCTGGACGAGCCTGGGATACTAATGTACTGGCTTGCCTGCCTCTATACTTCACTCGCCTTCTTTGCTTCCTCACAGAGGCTTTTTGGGAGTTAAGTTTAATTTGACTACTGAGGTTTGAAAAATTTTGAGACACCTATATGTCGTGCCCCAGTGTCTGGCACGATAGGGCTCCTCATCCACACTTAATATTGCTCAAAGATACTTCACGGGTTGTTTTGCCCTTGATTTGTTGATTTTTACTGACAATGTCTTATACACAACTCTGGGGCTGCCGATGGTAAACACAAGCACTTTTGAGCATGACATCTGCCCTTGAGCTCCCTTGTTTACAATGACGCCCTTGATGCGCATTATACATCATGATAGGGTTTTTTGTTTTTGTTGTTGTTTTTTTTTTTAAATTATCCCCTTGCCCTGGGACTCCATTCCTGAATGAGGCTGTGATACTGTGGAGATAGTACCATCTTAGGACATTTTTTATTTAGGCGAATCCACCTCACGTTTTACTTAAGACACAGCGAACCCTTGCCGACTATATTTCCCATCAACACCCGGACGCCCTTGATGCGTACCACGTGATTGGGACATACACTGTCGATGCCTTCACTTATGGCAGACAGCGCGGATCGGCTTCACCCTCGCCGGGACTCCTGAGAGGACTGAAGCATCCCTTCACGGGTAAGAACGGGTTTGTAAGACCCTCCGTGCGTTTGAGGCAAAGCGCTCGGCACTGGCATGCTATTATTCTGTTTCCCGCTCAAGAAGAGCAGGGTTTCACCTTAAATAGGGTTTCTCTCATTCTGAAACTTTTCCGAGACGCTAGACATTATGCTAGCACAATTATGTTGGGTCCATAGTTATGTGGCCAGTCACTTCCAGATTTAACACAGGGAGGTGTACACCAATTTTTCAAGTCTGTGTGAGTATGACTCTCTTCACGGGCGACTCTAATTTGGGCAGGTCAGCTGCATTCTTTTTGCACTGTGATCGTCATGGTCATCGTGTAGGGCTTTTCTGTATGGGAGACTCGATTTTACTCAGAGGAGCAGGTTCAGCCTCAATATCTATACGTGATGTATCCCTCACAAAGACCCTAGATAATACGCTAGCCCACACATGTTGTGGCCACGAGTAGAGGATGAGCCATTTCATAATGGAGAGTAAAGAGTTAGAATTGTCATTTTATTTAATAAACCCTTGTGAGAACTAACCCTTCATGGGTAACAACAGTATGGGTAGGGCAGGCGCAGTGTTTCACCGCCTTGCGGACTGTCATGTATCTGTATGCTACAACTATCAGCTTGAGTGTTCATTGAAAGACACAAGGTGAAGCATCTGATCATCATGCTAACTGACATGTATTTGCACTAACTGGTGGTGGTAATCCTTTGCCATACATAAACCTCAAAGAATATATGCTGGGTCCTACTGTTTGTTATTGTTTCCTTTTCAGTGGGGCGCTCCTCGATGTACCCAGTGGCTTGAGGGTGGATATCACTCACTCCTTGAGAAAGTAAGGTATCCATCATAAAACATAGGATATGATTGCAAAGTTAAACTACTGTTAATGAGTAGTTGTGTGGTTGCTAAACATGGCTAGATTTTGAGAACATGTTATTGACAACGGTCAGTATCTCTACATACATAGTTAAGCACCCTTTTAACTGAGCGAACGTTGTGTGATCATGAAATGTTTACTTTTTGTTTTCTCTTTTTTCTTTTACCTTTCTAGAATGACGGTGGACCCGCTACACATTCGGGCCACCATTGTGGCCATTTTGATCCTTGACTGGTCAGTATAAATAATTTTTTGCATTATATATGTACTTTGAACAGAGTGACTAATCAATTAAGGTCCTGATGAATGCCCTGGAACCCCTTTGGGGGCCCACTAATGGGCTGAAACATGTTGACCACTGAGAGGGGTATATTAGGTTAAAAACCCCAGTCCTCTTTTTAACTCTACCCCTTTGGCCCTACAGAATAAAGATATTTTGGCCCTCTGGAGGTAGTTTTAACAAACACCAAATATTATATTTTCACACGCACTCTGACCCTCACTGACTCTATTTCCATCGCTCATCAAAACACCTCTGCTGCTCCCCCTTTTGGGAGTTGTAGCCCACACCATGGACCTTGCAGTCCGGGTGTGAGGAGGGGACCCAATGATGAAGCATGTCACCCTTGGGTGAGGGAGGGTTCTCGTCCTTAAAAAGGATTTCTTCCATGTAAACAATTTCACACACTTACTGATTATTTTGATAGGGTATAGTTTCAGGCAGTGTACTAGCCTCAAGCCCTCATTGTATCACAATACCAGGCGTACTTGAGTGTAAATTAATGAAATACAGATCAGCCTTGTCAGAAGGCTTAGTGGATGCATTAGTCCAATGAGCCTTCAGACCCAGCTAAGAGGTCTGTGACTGACTAGATTCTCTTCAAACTTTCATCAGTATTACCAGCTTATGTTTACTTAGCACAATTTCTCATCAATTCACATTCATCTCTCCACCCATACACTCTCTTTCCCCCATTGAACCATACACTCCCATCCACACACTCACCCATTCTGCTGGTCACCCTCTCACTCATAATCATTCACACACTCAATCATTCATTCTCATCTAACCTTACACTCATTCATCTAATTCACCCATTGCCTCACCCACTCACTGTTGTACTTTCAATTATAAAAATTTGTTATTAAAGGCAGCAGGTTGCATTTGAGCCAATTTATGGTGTTTTCATTTGCTTTCATCTACCCTCCTTATTATTCCCACAGTCATCCACTCAGTTACTTACTCAACTGCTCAAGATCTTTCAGTAACCTACACAGTGGATCACTGACAGAATATCGACGACAGGAATATCGACCTACACAAATATCGTGTTCAAAATATCGATGTCAAGAATATCGACAACCTATCTTTACAATGGTAAGTACAAAAATATCGAAACAAAAATATCGTTGTTAAAAATATCGTTGTTCAAAATATTGTTTTTTTAAAATCTCTAATAAATAATTATAAATAAATTAAATAATACATATAATTAATAAAAACATGGTTAGAATTATTAAAAAATGTTACAAATTATAAATAATAAATGTAATGTAAAAAAAATTAAACATACATATATAAAAATTATTATATATATATTTACTTAATAATATTAAGAAATAATTATTATAATAAATTATAAAATGTTAGAAACATAATACACATTATAAATACATATATATATATACATACACCTGTAACATAAACATAAAAATAAAATATATACATAATAAATTAAAATATTAAAACAACATTTTACACTACATTAACTGAAACAGTAGGGAAAATGTTGGATAGCGTAGGGGATAAAATTACTATTCCCACTCCAGGAAGTGAAAGAGTGGGGAAAGTGTTGGATAGCAGAGGGAATAAAATTACTATTCCCACTCCAGCGAGTGCAACAGTAGGGAAAGTGTTGGATAGCGGAGGGGATAAAATTACTATTCCCACTCCAGCGAGTGCAACAGTAGGGAAAGTGTTGGATAGCGGAGGGGAATAATTTACTATTCCCACTCCAGCAAGTGCAACAGTAGGGAAAGTGTTGGATAGCGGAGGAGAATAATTTACTATTCCCACTCCAGGGAGTACAACAGTAGGGAAAGTGTTGGATAGCGGAGGGAATAAAATTACTATTCCCACTCCAGCGAGTGCAACAGTAGGGAAAGTGTTGGATAGCGGAGGGGATAAAATGACTATTCCCACTCCAGATAGTGCAACAATAGGGAAAGTGTTGGATAGCGGAGGGGATAAAATTACTATTCCCACTCCAGCGACTGCAACAGTAGGGAAAGTGTTGGATAGCGGAGGGGTTAAAATTACTATTCCCACTCCAGCAAGTGCAACAGCAGGAAAGTGTTGGATAGCGGAGGGGAATAATGTACTATTCCCACTCCAGCAAGTGCAACAGTAGGGAAAGTGTTGGATAGCGGAGGAGAATAATTTACTATTCCCAGTCCAGGGAGTGCAACAGTAGGGAAAGTGTTGGATAGCGGAGGGGATAAAATTAATATTCCCACTCCAGCAAGTGCAACAGTAGGGAAAGTGTTGGATAGCGGAGGGGAATAATTTACTATTCCCACTCCAGCAAAATAATGAACATTAATTAACAAATAATTAACTAATTAATAATAATTTACCTCCCACCATATTCCCCTATAAATAACCCCACCAATGTTGTAAAACATAACACAATTAACATAATAAATTAACAATTAATTAATTAACTAATAACAATTAACAAGCAAATTAAAAACAATCAGTAATAAATTAATTCACAGAATTAACACTATTAAATAAAATAAAATAAATGATATATAAAAAATATTTAAAAAAATATTAAAATGTCATTACTTCCCACCCTACTCCCCTATCATCCCACAACATGCTCTTAAAAAAAGACAAAATTAACATAATTAATAATTAATTAATAATTATTAATGACAAATTTATAACTAATTAATAACAAATTAATAACCACATTTAACAATATAAAATATTAAATACATAAATATTAATTAATAAACATTATTAATTAATTAATTAATTATAATTGAATTACTTCCCACCCTACTCCCCTATAAATCCACAACCCACTCCTAAAAAAATAACACAATTAACATATTTACCAATTAATTATTAATAATTAATAACAAACTAATAACTAATTAATAACAAATTAATTATCACAATTAACAATATAAAATATTAAATACATAAATATTAATTAATTACAAATATTAATTAATTAATTATAATTAATTTACTTCCCACCCTATTCCCCTATAAACCCACAACCCACTCCTAAAAAAATAACACAATTAACATATTAACCAATTAATTATTAATAACTAATAACCAATTAATAACTAATTAACAATTAAATTATCACAATTACCAATATAAAATATTAAATACATAAATATTAATTAATATAAAATATTAATTAATTAATTATAATTAAATTACTTCCCACCCTATTCCCCTATAAACCCACAACCCGCTACGGAACTAAAACGCAAAATGTAATTTTTTTAAAATGTATAACTTCGAAAAATTATTAATAAATGATTTCTAATTAAATTACTTCCCACCCTATTCCCCTATAAACCCACAACCCGCTACGGAACTAAAATACACAGAAATTAATTAACATAAAATTAATTACTTCTAAAAATTTCACACATACATTAAAAAAATAAGCTATACTTATACAAAATAATTACATCACATACTTTAAACACACATAGTAAAATACAAAACACTAAAATAAATGTCGATATTATTAACAACGATATTTTTACTAACGATATTACTAACTTCGATATTAAAAAAACCGATATTTCTTACCTTCATGTCGATATTCTGGTCAACGATATTCTTGCATGTCGATATTGTGCCACCTCGATATTAAAAACTCGATATTCTGGCACATCGATATTCCAACATCGATATTCTGTCTGTGCACCCTACACACCAACCTATACACATTCAACAATTCATTCACTTTTACCCACCTTACATCAATCACCTACCCGCTCAGATTCACCCATCCGCATCAGGCTTCTCACTATCATTCCCAAAATTCACATAACCAGGCATCACATTTACCTACTTACTCAGTCATCCCCCACATTCAATAACTCACCCATTTACAAAAACACACGAAACATCATTCACTGAGTAACCAGCTGCACTTAGTGGCTTTGCTAGTACTTGTTTCATTCTTCCTGCGGATTCCATCTAGATGTCCCACTGTCCCAACAATAAGCATATATAATCTGCAAGGGAGATAAAACAACCATATGTAATGGTGACAGTAAAGAGTTTAGTGCTGACCCCATTGGTGCTGCACAGGAGAGAGAGCAGCAGTTAGAAAAGGAGAGAAAAGACAAGAGAGTGGACAGATTTTTACTTTCTTCTCCCAACTTACTTGTGCTGTGCTTTGAGGCAGCTGCTGATCTGGTCATCTTGCTGGAAGAGGTCACGTCACCACAGAACAATGGGATCTAAGATTCATGTGCGTGCTCGTGCTAATTATGAATGGGCTCCTTTTCTAACTTTAAATACACTAAATAAAATGTGACCTGACACCACAGACTGACGAAATATATTTATCTGTGGCGTCTTCCGCATGCTTCCTAATTCCACCCTTTTCCATCACGTCACAAGGTAGGTGTGGTGAGTGAAGCTTGCTGGCCTCACTTCACCCTGTTGGCAGATGGTAAAGGGTGGGGTAACTACTGTTGAGTGGCATGCAGACTTCTACAGCCCGGGCTTAGAAGCAAAACGCCTCAGGCTGTTTTTAATCGCGCTTTAGGTGAAGGTGGAGAAATGAAAGAGATGTCACAAGGCAATGAAAAAGACATTCCCTGTGCGTGGGTAAGCCATAGCAGAGCTCAATCAGGCACATGCTCATGCAGGTGTGAACGCCTCGTGAAAATGCCATAACGTTCCTACTTCTCAGACCTTCATTTTAATTGTGTTTATTTAAATAAGCTTTTATATTGGGAAGCCATAAATGGAGTGGGGGTTCAGCTGATCCTAGTCATCCCCTTTATCACTTGGGCCTACACCCAGGCCCTTAGTTATGTAAAATCTCTCACTCCAATTGGCTCAAGCCATTAAAACACACCTCTCCCCATGCCCGCACTAAATCTAATGGCCTAGGAACAGGCTTCAGGCCCAGAATATCCAAGCTTTCCTGTGTCACACAGCACCATGGTATAACTAAGAGTGTAATGTTGCCATACCTTTCAAACAAATAAAACAGTGACAAGAAAAATCAAGCCAACCTGTTTCTTTCCTCAATTTATCTGAAAATGTGCTTTTCTCCTTAATCTGGACTTTGAAATTCACAACATAAATACTAATCATGAAAAGTATACATGCGTAAGGAGTTTCCCCTCACCTTCCAAAATTCACATGCCTTTATAATACTTTCTACAAAGGAAAGTGCAGAAACAAAGAGTAAGCCCTGAGGTTGCAGAGTCGGAAGTGGAACACTGATAGCAATGTTGTCAGAAGAACATAGAGCCTTATTTAGAGTAATGCAGATGGCATACTCTGACAAAACATGACAGATATCCCATCCGTGGTATTACAAGTGCCAAAGGCTATAATTCACTTCTAATGTGGCAGACGGCACATCCCCCACATTTGTGATGGAGTATGCAGTCCTGCAAACTCTAAATAAAGGCCCTAAATTTCAGGATGTGGTTGTAGGTGGTGGAAACTGACACTCAGTTTTTAGGACCAAGGTTTGTTATTCATCTCCAGACTTTGACCCAAATTAAAGAGTGTTAAAAAACATATTGGGAAGCCCACAAGTCTATATTATGATTAGTGCAAAAATTGTGAGCAGCACAGCAAATAATTAAAAGACCATTTCTATTTCAACTGACCAGAGCTCATGAAAGAAAAGGGTCAGTTGGAGCCTAATGCTAAAATACATACAATTTAGAACAGTCTATATAGGTTTTCCCTCAGTCCATATCTATGAAACCTAATCACATGACAGAAATTTGGTACCTCCAGATAAAAGTAATCTAATGAGTTGGTGGCAGAATCTTCCCTTGAAGAAGCATGAGACATCCTTGAGAAGTTATCATTCCCAAATACAATACTAAGCTTATCATTCTCCCCAAATCCTGCTTCCAGTTGCCAACGCTGGAAACAGGGTTACACTTTGCAGAAGTTTGCAAACGTACTTGTCTAAATAATATGCCTTCTGGGTCTACTGGAGCCATGAATCTTAGCAATCATATTTGAGTGTAAAGAACACTTCAGATCAATAAGAAATTACATCCATATTTGAATCTCAAATATATTGTTACACACTGTGATATGCAATATATATTAAAACAATAATGTTGCAGTACAAATCAATATATGAGTATGTTTTCACCACCCACCCCCTTTTTTCTGGTAGGAAAATTCTCTACAGCAATGTAAAATAAAAGAGCCTCATTGCCTCCTTTTTTACATCTTCATTGTCACTTTTGTCATTATCCTCAGAAACAGCAAGAGCAAAAGTATTGCCAGTGGCATTAAGTTAATTGCTTTATTTAAGACAACCGCCATTAAAATGTTTGCAATAATTGATTCAAATATTGCCATTCCCCAGGCTCCAAACAGTCTCCCCAGCCACATCCAGATTCTGTTGGGGCTTGGGGCTTGCCTACTCTCTATATTGTGTGGTTTTCTGGCACTCTGGCACTCTCCTTAATGCTATCTACCTGCTCATGTTTATTAAGGGAAGTGTGGGGAACACAGGTGAAACATTCCATACTGAACAAGTACAGAACCTCCCGCCATGGCTGCCAAAACATTATCTAATGCCACTTTATTTTAAATTTTGGATTGGGTTTCTAGTTGTTCTGTCACCAATCCTAAAGCCATGGCAGTAGATTTAGCTATGTCCTCTAAGATGTCAGTTTCATCTTATGTCATCTAAAGGAACAGTGTCCTGTATAAGGGAATTAAAGCAGAAAAGTACCTAGTGGTAGTTGAAACAATCCACCAACCCCATTCTCCATTCCAAAGGACGATCATCAAAATGTCTCTTAGCCGGAACAATGCATGCTGGATAACCATCCAAACTAAGGGCAGCCAAGGGTATGCTCATTACCCACAAATAAAATATGCATGACCTCCTTGAGGGTGGTGTATATGAAGCAACAGTCAACGAGGAAGATGGTACTCAAAAAGAGGAAACTCAAAAGGAAAGTTTTCCACTGTTATATTACACTTATCAAGTACAACAAAAATACTGGAGACACTTGCTTCTCTGTGTTTTCAAACACGTTCTTGCTCAATCATTGCAAGATGAGTCACATCTGGCATGTTCCAGTTCAAAGGATTATTAAACTTTTCAAGGCCTGGGTAGGAAGTTGGGGAGATGTCGGCACACTCTGAAAATCTATGCTAATAGTGGAAAAGCTGAAGACACGTGTCATTATAACTAAAGGTTCTCTAATCAAGGGACTGCTATTCCCACATTAGTGGGCATAATTGTTCAAATACATCAGGAAGAAGAATGAATTGTCTGTCTATGATTTTCCAACAAAAACACATAGGAGTTACTCCTAAAGGCAGGGAGGCAGCTTTGTGCAAGGTAAGGTTCAATACAGTTCCATCTCAGAATAACAACCCATTCTGCTGCAAGGATGACTCCCACCACCAACCAGAAGCTCAGAGCAGCAGCAGAGATAGCAGGCCAGACCTACAGAGGAATTCAGTATCCATAAGGAGGAGGCAGCTTACCTCAGGCAGGGGTAGTAGGTAGTGATGAGAGGCTGTGGGTGTAACATAATGTGGCACTGGGGGAGCCGGCAAAGAAGGTGGATATGAAGAACGTGGCCAACTGGCAGACAATGGAGGTGCAGCAGGAACAGTTCCAGCAGGATCTCTGGGGCCAGGCACAGGCCCAGAAGCAGAGCCAGGAGCACCATTGTCTCTTTAGGTGAAGCAGCTTGCTTGGAGTAAGTAGAGTGGATCCAAGTTACCAAACCATGACATTTGATAGCTGTGTTTGTGAGGAGCAGGAACTGATAGCGACCCTGCCATTGAGTCAGCAATGCAGTGTTCCTGTGGTGTATTGGGATATAAACCCACTCACCAGGCTAGAGGTGGTGGCAGGTCTCATTCAGGCACTCAGGTAACGTTGCTTGCACCTGAGAATGGAAACTGTAAATACATTGTATAAGCCTTCTGCAATATTGTAAGATTGCATCATAATTTAATTGTAAATCCAACTTGGCAGTATAAACTGGGAGATTTGTGGTGAGCATCAACAGTCGGCCCATGATTATTTCATATGGACTCAATTTTGTCTGCTAATGGTAGGACATCGAGCTATTTTACCTGTGTTTCTGAGAATATCTTTGCTACCTTGATCTTAAGGGGACCATTGCTCCTTTCTACTTTGTAGGAAAGTAGGGTCTGCTTCTTATGGTTACCCCCACTTTTTGCTTGATGTGATGCTGTTTTTGACTAGTCTGACTGGGATCCTGCTAATCAGGACCCCAGTATATCTGCTTCCTCCTTAAACTGTTGTGTTATGTACTTAGGTACACCCCAGATTGGATACTGGGGTACCCTTGTCAGTCCCTAGCATATGGTACCCATATACCCAGGGCATAGGTACCCCAGAGGTCTCCCATGGGCTGCTGCATGGATTATGCCAACCATGACAGATAATTCAAAATGGAACTACAGACCTAACATTGCAGCCTGTGTAAGTTGGTGCATGCATCACTTACGAAAGATATAGGTTTACTATTTCTAAGGGTCACTGCACTTAAAAACCTATAAGTCACCCCTCTAGCAGGCCTTTACAATCCTGAGGGCAGGGTGCCTGGTTCTAAGTGAGAGGGTGCTCCTGCATGAGCAGGACACCCCTGCAGCCTACGGAGTCCATTCTCCCGGGTTGTCAGTGAGGCAGCCATATACTATATAGAGGGGCATCGCGTGACCCCACGATGACCATCTCGAAAATGGCTGCAACGAATCCTATCATGTTTGGTATCAAACATGTTGGAATCATACCCCCACACTGTAAAGGGTGTGGGAGGTATGATTCCAAGCACCGGGAGAGCCCTCCGTTACGCTATCAGTGTTACCGGTACCAGCCTTCTAGTCACGGACAGCACAAAATGGTTGCTAGCGACAGAGACACATTTCTGCCCTCCTGCTGCTGAGCCAAGCTCGAGCAGGGGAAGGCAGAACAATAGGCATCCTGTCACAGGGAGGTGTGACCACTTCCCAGACAGGATTTAGTGTATTAGGGCTGGGTGGGTGCGCTTGCCAGTGCCTGAAAGTCTGCATGAGGGGAACATTTGGTGTCCCTGTGCATAGTCCAGTTCAAACCAGTCCTGGGAGTCGTTGGCTCCCGCTCTGGCGCCCCCTGTCCAGACCCTCCCCTGGAAGGGTCCCCTGAATCTTCCCAACCCTTTCCATAGGGTATTTAAGGGCTTACCTGGGTGTAGGTCCCTAGATTCATCGTGGACAAGATTCATAACTGAAACCACTGCACTTCTACTGTCTGGGCATTCTGGACTTTGCTGGACTTCGTTTGGGCCTGACTTCGTCTCCCTTTCAGTCTGCTGCATTGTCTGTGCCTGTGCACCATACAGGATCTGTGCAGGACCTGTGGAGCATCCAAGACACTTGAAGATAATCTCCCTTGAAGTGAAGGAGTCACTTCCCTGCATTCGCAGGCACCTCAACACTGCTGACCGGTCGGCTGAACCTGAGCTCTTGCGGACTCCGAAGGGTTTAACAACACAGGTCGTGGTTATCTCCATCTCCCGAGGCCCAAGCTGCCCTCTCACCAAGTCTGAGGTCAGAATCCCTCGTGGGGGCTGCATTAACCGAAACCCTGTGCACTCCGTACTTTTGCAAGTGCATATGCTTGTTGGCAACTCTGCGACAAGTGCATTGGGCTCCAAGTAGCCCCAACCTCTGGCAACTTCTTGCACCAAGATCTTCAGCCACACCGCCTCATGGGCAGCATGGCCTGCTCCTTTTGGTGAGCTGCTTGAGGTCCTCTCGCAACTCCTGTGCCTCCGGCCTCTGGGTCCATTTGAGGGTTATCTTTGTTTTCCTTGGGCTTCCCTGAATGCTCGGGCCTGCTCTGACTCACCTGCTTGTGGTGAGTCTCCTGGACCTTGCAGGTCCCAACTGTGCACCTTCTTTATATCCCGCATGGGTTGCATTTGCCAAGTCTTGTTGGTGCTCCCGCCGGACACCGACCCTTCAACACTCGACAACCTTTGTGGGACCGCTCACATCCGAGTCCTGGTCATCCTCAGCGTCGCCTGGTCCTCACAGCTGCAGAGTCAAGTGCACCATCATCCTTCCTTAAGCACCCGGCATCGGAGGGCATTCGTCTTCCAAGTCTCCTGGTCTCCCCTTGAGTGACATAGACTCTGTCCCCTCTGCTTTCAGGTACTCTTCTTCAAGAATCCATGTTTGGATTCCTCCAAACACTTTCTTCTCTTCCAGCAGCAGCACTTTCCTGAAGTCCTCCATTGGGTTCGACAGCGGTCTCCGACGCCACTTCACACCTACGCACCCGGCTTCCCTGGGCTAGATAACTTGTGTACCACGGTATCCACTGGTGGGGTGGCTCTCCAACCTTCTGTCTTCCACGGGGTTTCTTCAGAGTCCACTGGGAAGTGTCCCTAATCTTTAAAATTCCAACCGCTTCTTGCACATAGACTTGTAAGGAGCACGCGGTTGTGTTCCCACACTGCACACGCTCTCCGTGGGGTCCCTATCTACTTACCTTTGGTGGTTCTGTGGGTCCCCAGCAATTCTACGTTCTCTCGACATTGTCCTGACTTGAGTCGTGGTTCTTATACCTTTTTCTTAGTACATGGTTTCGTACCCCCCTGGGGCCCAGTGTGTATTAGTGCTATTTACTGTGATTTCTTTGCTAAAGTATTGTGTGCTTTGTGTCTATGTCTGTGTAGGAGATACTGTAACGTACTAGAGAGTGTTCTATAATAAATACATATTTTTATACATACAATGGGCCTGATTCACAGAACTAACTTACGTCAAAAACGTAAAGTTAGTACTTTTTGGTATTCACAGAATACACTTACTCATTTTGGTATTCACAGAAGGCACTTACTCATTTCGGTATTCACAGAAGTTAGTAGTCCTAACTTTAGGACTCCTAAATGCCTTCTGTGAATACCGAAAGTCTTAAAGTTAGGATTTTTCTCAGTTTAGGAGTAGTAAAGTTAGTAGTCCTAACTTTAGGACTCCTAAATGCCTTCTGTGAATACCGAAAGTCTTAAAGTTAGGATTTTTCTCAGTTTAGGAGTAGTAAAGTTAGGACTCCTAACTTTACTACTCCTAAACTGAGAAAAATCCTAACTTTCAGACTTTCGGTATTCACAGAAGGCATTTAGGAGTCCTAAAGTAAGGACTACTAACTTCTGTGAATACCGAAATGAGTAAGTGCCTTCTGTGAATACCAAAATGAGTAAGTGTATTCTGTGAATACCAAAAAGTACTAACTTTACGTTTTTGACGTAAGTTAGTTCGGTGAATCAGGCCCTTTGTGTGGTTCCTTTTCATTTAATCTATACTATAAGATTGCGTTCTGGTAAAACAAGCTGCATTACAATCCTTCAAGACTAAGCCTCAAGGCTGCTCTCCACAGCTACCACTTGGATAGCTTTCTAAGGCTGTCTGAGACCTCTTAAATCACCATAAGGGTTGTCTGGACTGGTGCATGGTGCCCACTTACATTAGTGGACATCAAATACCAGGCCAGCTTCTCACATACTTTGTGTGCGGACTCTGGGTGATAGGAACAATGAAAATGCTGATCCACTCCTAAGGCCTTGCAAACTACCTGGACTGCTGCTGAATCAAAGTGTGTTCCGCTGTCATTACGGATTTGGTTGGGTACCTGAACCGAGGGATAAAGTCTCTGAGTAATCACTCAGCTATTGTTGTGGCATCTGCATGGGCACAGGGGTGCACTTCCGTCCAGTCTGAAAACATACACACATTAACTAGGAAGTATAAATAATTTGCACATTTAGGCTTCTGCATGAAGTCTACCTCGATATGCACTAAGCGGCCCCAAAGGAGGGGATGAACAGCAGGGGTGACCTTAACCTCTTTTCTGACATTTTGTTACAGGCAGATGGTACAGGATGGGCAATAACACTGTTACATGGAAGAAAAGAAGGAAGCATACCAATGGCTACTTCAGTTCAAAAGTGAAATGTCAGTGCCACCACACACCCAGGGCTATCTCTTCATACCCCCTTAGGGACTATTTTACATTGCCTCTTGATCCAGATCATGTTTCATTTTCAGAGCTTGCTCATGCAATTGAGACAAGTCTTTTAATGATTGTACATGAAATAAATCAGTTGTCATAACATATATAGCAATATCTGCAGTCTTAGACAATGTGGCATTTTAGCAGCTGAATCAGCTAGGGCATTACCCTTTGAAACATCAGCATGAGGATGCTGATTTGCAGTGCACTTCACCACTGCCACCATCTATGATAGTTGTAAAGTGTTAAAAAGATTTTGAATGTATTGCCCATTTTAATAGGGGTTCTGGCTGAAGTTAGGAACCCCCTTTTATCCATTGGAGCCCAAAGTTGTGTGTCCCTCCAAATGCATATTTTGAGTTTTTGTAAACAGTGATAATTTTTTATTTGGTTAGGAATCTGGCTTTGGTGAGAAAAAAAGTTCTACAATTTGACCTGATTTCGCAGTTGGTAGGTGACAACGCTCCACAATTTGATACACACTGAATACAGCATAGTCTGCATCTAGAACACCATCATTATCCATCAACAAAATATGCTAATTCAGAGCCATTAATTGGCACATTATTTAGATCCATATGGGGTTTAGTTAAATCAACAATAACAAGGATGCAGTCAGGGGGATCACCATCCTCCCTGGTGGGCATTAAAGAAGCAGGGTTCAAAGAATGGACTTGGGTAATATGGAAAGCAGGCAACAACAATATTTTGTACCAAGAAAATCAGGCTGTAGTGAGGTGCCAGATTTATGTAGTGATGAGTGCAGCCACAGAACGAGGTGGAGCAACAGCTAAAGGGAAACTCAGCAGAATATTTTTAGATGCTTCAGCAAGATTTGTTGTAGCCACCACCGACCCTAAACACGATTGAAGCTCAGTTGGGACTGGGTCAAGAATTGAAGTGTGAAAAGCTCTGGGCCTTTTCCGACCCCTATAATTCTGTACCAACACTCCAAGTAAAAATGCAGTATGTTCATGAGAAAACAAAATAAAAAGGGTTGACATAATTAGGAAGTCCTAAAGTGGGTACAGAAGTCAACGCTTGTTTAATTTTCACAAATTCATTTTCATCCTCACTACTTCACTAGACCACTGCAAGTGTTCGGGGATATGTTTTCGGGCATTATCTTGCAAAGGCCATGCCATCTCAGCGTAGTTCAGAAGCCACATTCTACAATAGCTGGACATTCCCAAAAAGGTACATACCTGGGAGACAGTTATAGGGCGAGGCAATTTACGGATGGCTTCAACCCGTTCAGAGGACAAGTGGCACTTGTCAACAGAGATTCAAAGTCTTGCTCTTGGGAAAGGCAGAACTATAATTTCTCTTTTGAAGCATTGTGCCTTTTATTAGCCAATTTGGTGAGGAGATAGACTGAGTTCTCATTGCTCTGATCTAGTATAACAGTTGCCAAAGGAAAGTCATCCACATAACGGATTAAAGTTGAATCCTGGGGAAAACCAGTGTTTCTAGATTCTTCTTTAGAGGCTGGTAGAAGACTAAGGGAGACTTTAAATCCTGTAGGGGTCTGGGCTGCAAGAGCTGAGACCCTCAGAAAGAGATCAAGAATAGAAACTGACTCTCCTCATGTATGGGAATGGGGAAGAAAGCGGAACAACCACTGTGAAACATTGGATTTTGTGGTATACAGGAAAGGATAGTTGCGGTGTTGGGGACCACAGGGAAGCTTGGGATAACCATGTAAATAGTGGTCCTAAGGTCCTGTATGAACCTGTACACATTGGCTTTCCGCACCTTGCATATCGAAAGAATCGGCACATTACATCTACTAAACCCTAGTACTAAAACATCATCCTTAATCAGATCAGCTATTACAGATTCCTCCCTCCACTTTAGGTTTTAGCAGGTACCAGGGTATTCTGCGTAACTTTTTCTGAAGGTCAACCTTAACCTTTATGGATTTCATCGAGGAGATGAATCCCACATCAGTAGCCCTTTTGGACCACACTGTAGACTGAGCTTGATAAATAATTCAGTTAAATCAGAGGACATAACAACTTTACCCTCTTCACTTTGGCAACCTAAGCTCTCACCTAATAGTGTGAGCAGCTGGTTTTCTTGTTGTTGCATATCTAATTTAAGAGCAACCCTTCCAGGCCATAAAACACCTTGCAATTGAGCTTGAATAGGATGTTCCTGCCTAAGAAATTTAAAAATGTCATTGGGGAGTTCAGTTTAAGCAAAAAGGAATGCTTATCTATATTGGCTCTCACAGAAATTGACACGGGATCAGCAATATAATGGGAAATTTGTTGATTGGAAATACTGACTAGATCTATGGACATGCTCGAGAGTCGTAAAGAGGGGAATGCAAAGGTTTTTTGAGTGGAGCCACTAGAACATGTGCCAATTAAGCAAGTAGTATATTTATCACCAATTCAAAAAAGGGCATTTTTGATCTAATGGAATTAAAGGATACACACACAGTCGGACCCTCCCTGGCTGGACTAAAATTCAGAGTAAAGGTTTTGGGCTACTTGATGACAACCAGACTAATATGGGAGACCTGGGGCCATAATACAGAAAGTGCCCTGGGGATGCAACGGATGGGTTCACCTGATTTGTGCACCTACAGGGCACTTTGGTATTACAAAAGGGGCTGCAGACGCTTGTGCAGCCCCTTCTGTAATACTGATAGCTCTGGTGCACATGTAGCGCCAGCACTATTGTGAGAGTACATTCCACATTAGCGTGGGGGCTTGGCCCCACACAAATGAGGGAATCACTGACTCTGTGCCCCCACAGTATCATCAACGTGGTGGCAGATGCAAACAGGCCTTTAAGAGGTGCATTGTAAATGCGCCTTCTGAGGGCAGCCCCCCTCGAGAGATGAAAGGGGGTCCCATGAACCCCCCCAGACACCCCCCTGCAGATGGGTGCAGTCACTCATTGTACCCGCTTGGAAGGGGATCTCTAATCTCTCTTGAAAGTGCAGGCGAATTGCCGCCCGCACTGTGAAAATTGAAGCCTCTTTTAAATAGCTGCTCCATATTACACTTGAATATGCTCCTCCCAGGGCAGTGCTAGTTCGTGGCTGCCCTGAGGGCAGTGCATATATCACTATATGGTGCATTTTCTATGTTTGCAGCTGGTGCTTCTCTTTAAAGATGCGCTCTTGCACGTACAGGGAAAATTAGCCCTTTAAGTAATACAGGCCTTGGTGCATTAGACACAATATTGGGACAGTCTTGTTTCCAAAGTTCCAGCTGAAAACAAGTGAAACAAGAACCTCCTGCTCCCGGGATCTCTCCATGACCCCTTCTGTTCCCTCTCCCAAATCACCTGCCTCCATTTCCTCCTCTTCTATCTCTTCTTTACTTGGAAAGTAGAATGTAAATGAGTATTTCACCACTATTAAAGAAAAAAAATAATTGATTAAATAAAGGTTAAAAGCTAACATGTTGTGGAGAGTCAAAGGTAATTATTAAATTAATGTACGTCTCACACACCCAAAACATCTGTATTGTCATTCAAAACAGAGTTGCAAATAAAGATACGTTGGGGCAGAGGAAAGTCTGCGGGTCGATGTAAAAATAAAGAAACCCATTACCTTGTCCCTTTTACACACATTTTTTTATTATGGCTTATTATGTATTTCGGGGGGGAGAGGGGCAGGTGTGACCCCACCTCCAGATCCCTTCCATCATATACCTGTGTTGGTCATGTCCAGTGCATCCCTCTAAAGTTGTGATTTTGGTTTTCTTGGTAATTTTTTTAAAATGATGAGTTTTTTGGTTACGAAGCACAGATTTTGACATAATGCTGAGTTAGCGCCCTGTCCCACGCAGGTACTCAACCATTCCTTACAGAGGGCCTCAAACCTGCAGGAATTATTTTTCTAGGACTGGGTTGCAAAAGTCTCTTGAATAAACAAGTGGAAATAAAATAATAGGGGTCCCCTCCTCTGACAAAAAAACTCTGCCAAGCTACGTGGAGTTCCACGAGGGGCAGAGTGGGTTACTTTGCGCCGGTCGCACTGATTTTTAGCGCCGGGTGTTTGCCCCGCGCTGTAACATCAGCGCGAACGGCATCTCACACAGTGCAAGAGGGTGCTGCTTCTTTCTGCCACTTGAGTAGAAGTTCCACCTCAGAGGCAGCTTCCTCAACGCAAACGGAAGGCTTCTCAATGAATGACCATCCGCGACCGCCCGCGTTGAGAAATCTCGCTGGGAAGTGTTCTAGCATTGGATTTTCCGCGCTCGCCAACTTACCGTTGGCGAGCGCAAGCAAGGAAAAAACTCCACAAGCTCTGCGGAGTGCAAAAAACTCTGCAAACTCTGCGAACGGAGCGAAGTTCACCACCCAGGCTTAGACATCACACACATTCTATGCATACTTTGCGAAAGTTCACTTTTTGTGGATGCCACCTGCTCCGTATCGTTTGTGAATCGGGATGAAACCATATGTGCCAGAGTTACGACTCTTTCAAGAGTAAATTAGATATGTGTAAAAGATTTGGTGAATGTAATGCGGTACATGCATATCTACATAGAATCTATGTGGATATGCATGTGAGGTGAGGGGGCGGTGGCCTCCACAACAGTGGAACGTTCACAAAGTAAATAAATAAAATAAATACTCGGATTTGTAGAGTGAGGCATATAACCCGTGAGGGTATCCAGGCACAAAGTATGTGTATCTTCCATATTCAGAGGTGATACCCAGATAATGAGATGTGGGTGTTTCAGGAAGCAGCAGGACAAGAGTCAGAAAATTCCACAGAAAATGAGATCACCCACAAAACCGTAACTTTCTGATTATTTCAAGCATTTGCAGTACATTCTCCATGCATATTTACACTTTTAAACGTATTTCTGAAAGAACTTGTTGAGCAGAAAATGTGTTGTGTCATTGAACTAAAGGTTGGCCATGAAGGGAAACTATTTTGTAGAAAGGGAAAACAATTAATTTGAAATGCTTTCAGTGAAAACGAAAATATATCGTTCAGATGGTTTTTGAATGTTACTGTTTCATAACCATACACATGTGGACTTTCAGAACATAATCTCTCTGAAGTTCATGCTCTCTCTCAAGTAGCGACAGCAAAATGGTCTCCCAGATTGCAAACGTTACTCCCATTTGTGTAAAAGCTTCATGAAACGGATGGACTGATGTAGGTCTACAAAATGCGTAGGTGTAAGCTTACACATCCGGGCATTTATTATTTTTCTGAATTGCTCGCAAAATATTTGTAGACAGGAGGTCATATCATACGGATTTCATTGTCTCACCTCATTTAGGGGAGCACTCGTTTCTCAGAAGAGACAGAGCCTAGTCCTGTAAGTCGTTATGATTGTACTGATGAAAAGGTTGTGATTGGCTCGGCAGGGAAATTTAAAAGGCTAATCAGAGTTTCAGCTTTCAAAACACAACTGAGAAGGATTCCAAATCTGTAACTACAGCCTGAGAGTGTGTAGCTTTTGGGGATCCTGTGAATATGTATTGCATTGTGTTGTATTGTACCAATGTATGAAGCTGGCTCTGTGTCTGGTATACCACTAGGTGGGTATACCATGCACAGAGTCCAGAGATTCTCCCATAAGTGTACAGGGCTCAATGCAAACCCAGAGTGCTCTATTTGTGATAGTGTGGGCAAGCAGCCGCAGGCCTAACACAGAGGAGTGAAAGACATTTGTTGTGCACACAAGGACCAATAAATGACACACAACTCAAAAAGGAGATCTACACCAATTAAAAAAAATATATGCTTTGCTCAAGATTTATTTTAGGACCAAGATCTTTGTAAAAAGGTAAGTAGGTTTTCAAATAGAATTTCTTTTCAGTTTCAAAAGTGGACACTTTTCAATCTATGCAATATTAACCTATGGAGGAAACCAATAATGCGGCTTTACAGGTAAGTGAACAACTTACAAATCCATTCTTCAGCTTGCAGGTGTCAGCAGAGTGCAAGGTTTAGAATAAACACAAACACTGCACCACCAATGGCAAAGTGGCAGCCAGGTGCAGAGATCAAAGTTGAAGATCAGGCCTAATGTTCTTCAGAATGCTGCTTATGTCTAGTGAGTGGTTTTCACAATTATATCCAGGGCAGGCTTTAGGGCAGTGCGACCGGTGCGGCCGCACTGGGCGCCAACCTGTGGAGGGGCGCTGACCTCAGGTGGGGGGGGGGGGCGCTATGTTTAGCAAGAACTGATGATTGGAGAAATGAGGGGCACTTTTGCCCGGTGGCAGTGAGAGAATCCGAGGAGGCACTCATGGGGTGTGGGGGTGCCAAATTTGATTGTCGGACCGGGCGTCGCCAGCGATAAAGCCAGCCCTGATTATATCATTAGTCTGGAAACTGTAACTAATTGAGGAGTTGCAAAAATCCTAATCCTGCTCCAAATAATAATGCCCTCCAACAAAACAATGACCAGATAGTTTGTATAACCAATTACTTTTTGAATTAACTTAGGCGAGAAATACTAAGTTCATGTGATTTATTTCACAACATTTGTGACTTATTTCATGCACATGTCAGTTTAAAATATTCATTGATGTCATAAGATAGACAACACAACATTCGATATACCATGCTTATGACATTATAACAAACAGTTAACACTACAACAAAAACACAATCTTGAAAACATGAATTCGGACATGAACGCCAAATGCAAAAAAGAGTGTCCTGCAAATATTTTACAGGTAGCCAGTCCATATTTAACACGCAAAAAACAGGCGAACCATTCTCAATTCCTAAGGTCCTGCCTATATATGGGGCAATGGGTCACACAGTTATCATGAGGGTTGTATGCTGTCTGGGAAACAAATTTCTTTTAACCAGTTCCCAAATTACACCCCCAGGTATTATTCGCCTTTGCCCAGGTGTCACCTTTGCCCCATATATAGGCAGGACCTTAGGAATTGAGAATGGTTCGCCTGTTTTTTGGGTGTTAAATATGGACTGGCTACCTGTAAAAGATTGTGTTTTTGTTGTAGTGTTAACTGCTTGTTATAATGTCATAAATAAATAAATAAATCACATGAACTTAGTATTTCTCGCCTAAGTTAATTCAAAAAGTAATTGGTTAAACAACCTATCTGGTCATTGATTTGTTGGAGAGTTATTGAGTGGCCCAGGCCAGATAGTGATAGGGTCCAAGCCTTTTCTGTTTTCCCCCAAATAATAATGCATCAGCAAAACCTTAACAGCGAGAAAGTCAAAATATAATTATAAATATGTTTCCTGAAACCTGCGGTCTGTCGTGCATGGGCTGCTTTTCATGCCGATTCTTCTTGCCATTCTGATTTTATCCTGTTATTTATTTCTGTAAAATTAAATTTCTAATTCTTGGGCAATAATTTAGCATGTGCTCTATTGAAGCAATGGATAAACATGACTTTGAAGTGGCTTTAATCTTCCAGCAGTAAAGTAAATTGCTATCCTGTGTGAAGCTGAAATGCACCACCAGCAGTGCAAACATAAGGATTAAAATTGTCAATAAAATATGGACTTAAACGTGCAGCATTTAGGGTGGTCAGTTTATGGCTCCATCTTTTGCCTACCTACCTACCTACCTACCTACCTACCTACCTACCTACCTACCAATCTATCTATCTATCTATCTATCTATCTATCTATCTATCTATCTATCTATCTATCTATCTATCTGTCTGTCTATCCGTCTGTCTGTCTATGCATTCTACCTATCTGGTATCTAGCTATCTATTTAGCTACCTATCTATTTACCTATCTGTCTGTCTGTTTATGCACCTAACTGTCCATGCGAATGCTGCTTTTACTCAAGCTGTCAATGTGCGCTATGATTTAGTAAAATATGATTTAAAAAATGACGTGACCCTCACGCCGCCTCTTCTTGAAGCTCTCAGATTCTGTTAAGAATGTATCCATGCAGAGCCCTTGACATCTTTGGTACCCATTCATGTTCCATTGTTACTAGGTTACAATAGAGATGGCAGGAGGCCTGTTAGAGGCAGGAAGTTGAAGCAGAGGATCCCCAGTAGTTCTGTTTAATTCTGCGTGTCCTTTTAGTCTATAAAAGCATGTGACCAATGACAGAATAGCTCGACAAATATTTCCCTCCCCGGTATGCTGTGCTCCTGCTGTGTGTTGCCCGTTTCGTTGGTTGCTCGGTAGGTATAAATGTGCCTGTAGAGATCTTGAGCAGTGGTGTTTTTACGATAAAAGAAATATTTAAAAGGGTGAGTGTCTAGGAAGCTGGCCCTGTAGGGTTAGTTGCATCTGACAGTCACATGAATAACTGCCATATTTTAATGAGTGCATGTTACATGCCAAGGGTGTTTTCAGTGGTGGGTTTACATGCCATGTCAGGCCTGTAGGTGGGGGCCTTAAAGCTAGCCTAGAAGTGAAAAGTTACAAATATTTGGAGTTTTGGTGCACTTTCATTGAATGGCTGAAATTGAATGGGGAAGCCTTTATCTACTCTTTATTTTCATAAGCGGCACTCCCTGTCCTTTTACAATCTGCACATTTACCCGAAACATTTTCATTTTCATTTGCATTTATTATGTGGTAACCTCGTCTGTCGTCTCTGGGATGTCAATTTCTGTACACTTCATGAATCTCAAAAATGCAAATTTGCTTGCATTTTTTGCCCTGTTCGCAAAGGGGCCGTGAAAAAAGCAAGACAAAAGTTGCTGGTGTGTAATTGCTTCTCTCTTTGACTTCTGAGTTTAATGAGATTCCCAAAGGCTCCCAAGATCTGTCAAGGAATTCAATGATAGTTCTAGGTTTCCTGAAGTATGCCAATGTGCAATATTGCAAGAAGGTGTGCAATACTACATTCGTGAAGAGAATGCAAATATCCACTTTTAACACACCCCTGGTGGGAACGCCTTTCCCCCCACTCAAGGAACATCCCACCTTCCCCATTAAATAAGGAAGTGATGCGACTCCCCTCCCCCCACCTCTCAAGCTTAGAAACCTAATTACTCTTGCCCTTAACATGAGCTGTTTTCAGCACATATATAGTGTAGAAATAACTTGAAAAATAGCTGGGAATAGTCACAAAGCTGCTCACTGGTAGGTGTCTATTTCATGTTGCTTTATGTGACCAAGGTTGATAAATAGTTTTCCTTCAGCAGGCCCATGAATCCGCTTGGGCCCACTGGTTGATGGTGTGGCATTAGGCCAAATATAAGCAAACAAAGGACAGAGTCCCCTAGGGCACTCCAGGTCCAAGCTCCTTTTGCTGAGATGCTATCATGCAGGAAAAGGAGAAAAGTCTGCTTAACCTGGAGTCAGAGACTTCTGGTTATTAAGTAATTGTGCAACATTATGTATGTCACCGTGACAGAGGATTACAACCCCAGTGGGTTGATTAAGTCAGTGGGCATGCCACCACTCCAATGTAAAGGGGTGGACCCAGCTTCTGTCATTGACTCAGTCTCAGCCAGGCCAGCATGCAGCATTTTTCTATGACGGGGACTCCTGGCAATCCCAGACTTAGGTGGACTCTTATGGGGCCTCTGAGGAATGCATCTCACAACAGACCACATGATCCCATGCTCCCTCACACCCAGGTGTCAACTGACCAACAGCAGGTACAGGGCACTGCTGAGTTACTACCAGGGAGAGAGGGATATCCATTGCCCTCTAACATTGATAACAAAAACTGTAACAATACCTCTTTGAGAGTGATCCATATGGGCCGGTGTGAATCAAAATTAGATATATATTTAAGGTATGTGCAAAAGATCATTGTGTTTTTACAAAACTTTTCTGAATACTAGAGGTGCTATAAGTAGCTGAATTAACTCTACCTGCTGTGTCAGTTTCGATGAGAAGTTAATAAGTTTCAGAGAAGGGAAACCAACATACAGAGTGTTATTCGTTATTGCATCTGTAAGACTATTATCTAACTAGGGTGAGTGGGAACCTATAACCACGTGGCTATCATATAATGTATGAATGTGCGTCCCTCTATTATAGTTCCTCACACTGGCCAAGGATGTGATCTGCTGTGGTACAGGTTAGTGTACAAGCATCACTGGTGGGTTGGCATCATGGAATAGAGAAAACCAGAGCAACACAAATATGTGTGTTTGTGTTCGTGTGTGTGCGTGTGTGTGCATGTGTGTGTGCGTGTGTGTGTGTGTGTGTGTGCATGCGTGTGTGTGTGTGTGTGTGTGTGTGTGTTTTCATGCATGGGTGAATGGATGCCTATTTATGAATGAGCTGTGTTTGTATCTGTATGTGCTGTGATTGTCTGTGTGTTATAAGTGCTATGAGACTGGGGACTGAGGATTTCATCTGTGTGTGTGTGTATTTCTATATGTGCATATGCTATGTACATATATACATTCCAAATGGCAATGACCCTTTAACTAGGTCGTAGTCCTCACAGAAAAATGAAACCAGGCCAACACAAAATGTATACCTTTTCATGAATGTGCGTATGTTTGCTTGTGCATGTGTTTGTGTGTGCATATGTATTGAGAACGTATGTGTGCTGCGTGTGTTATAGGACTGCAGACTGTGGATTTATCTCTATTTGCATATTTGTCTGCCTGTGTCAGAGCGTGTGTGTGCGACTGTGTGTGTTTCTGAGTGTACCTCTGGCATTTCGAAGGTGGTGGTTGTATACAGAGTTGACGGACTACATACACCCTTCAATCAATCAGGGGTTTGTTAAAGCGCGACTACTCACCCGTAAGGGTCTCAAGGCGCTAGGGGTGGGGGGGGGGTGCAGGTTCCATTCCATCAAGGAGGGGGTCTGTCGAAGAGCCAGGTTTTGAGGTTTCTTGCGAAGATGGGGAGCGATGTTGTCTGTCTGAGGTGGAGCGGAAGGGCGTTCCATGCTTTGGCCGCGAGGAAGGAGAAGGAGCGGCCTCCCGATCTGGTCTTTCTGGTGCGGGGGACCACGGCGTAGGAGAGCTGGGCTGATCGTAGGGTCCTTTGGGGTGCGTGGAATTTGAGTCGGCTGTTCAGGTATGCTGGTCCGGTGCCGTGGAGGGCCTTGTGTGCGTGGGTGAGCATCTTAAAGGTGATTCTCGCCTCGACGGGGAGCCAGTGGTGTGTGCGCAGGTGCTGGGAGATGTGGCAGTGTTTTGGCAGGTTGAGGACCAGTCTTGCGGCGGCGTTCTGGATGTTCTGTAGCTTGCGGGTGAGGTTTTTGTTTATTCCGGCATAGAGTGCATTGCCGTAGTCGAGTCTGCTGGTGACCAGGGCGTGAGTGATGGTCTTTCGGTGTTCGAGGGGGATCCATTTGAAGGTCTTACGAAGGAGGCGGAGGGTGTGGAAGCAGGAAGACGAGACAGAGTTGATCTGGCGGTCCATTTTGAGCTCGGAGTCCAGGATGATTCCCAGGTTGCGTGCGTGGTCTGTGGGGGTTGGTGGGTTTCCGAGGGCGGGGGGCCACCAGGTGTCGCTCCAGGCATCGGGGTTTGGGCCCATGATGAGTACTTCTGTTTTGTTGGTATTTAGTTGTAGGCAGCTGTTTTTCATCCATTTGGCGACGGCTTCCATGCCTTCTCGAAAGTTGCATCTGGCGGTGTTGGGCTCGTTGGATAGGGAGAGGATGAGCTGGGTGTCGTCTGCGAATGACACGATGTTGAGTCCGTAGGTTCTGACGATGGGGGCAAGTGGAGCCATGTAGACGTTGAAGAGCGTCGGGCTGAGGGAGGAGCCCTGGGGGACTCCGCAGGTGGTAGGTTTGGGGTCCGAGAGGAAAGGGGGGAGTCTGACCCACTGCGTCCTGCCGGAGAGGAAGGAGCGGATCCAGTCGAGGGCCTTGTCCTGGATTCCTGTGTCGTAGAGTCTGCGTACTAGGGTGCGGTGGGAGACTGTGTCGAACGCCGCTGATAGGTCGAGGAGGATGAGGGCTACTGTTTCTCCTTTGTCCAGTAGGGTGCGGATGTCGTCTGTTGCGGCGAGGAGGGCGGTTTCCGTACTGTGTTTTTTTCTGAAGCCGGATTGGGAGGAGTCGAGGATGTTGTGTTCTTCAATGAATGTGGCGAGTTGGCTGTTGATGGCTTTCTCAATGACTTTCGCTGGGAACGGGAGCAGGGAGATTGGTCTGTAGTTTTTGAGGTCGGTGGGGTCCGCTGAGGGTTTCTTTAGGAGGGGGTTGACCTCGGCGTGTTTCCAGTCGTCGGGGAGCCAGGCGGTCGCCAGGGAGCGGTTGATGGTGTGGCGGAGCATGGGTGCGATGGTGTCGGCGGCTCTGTTGAAGATGTGGTGGGGGCAGGGGTCCGTGGGGGCCCCTGAGTGGATTGACTTCATTATCTTCAGTGTGTCTTCGGTGGTGAGGGCTGTCCAGTCGTCAATCGTTGGTTTCCGGGTGTCGGGGGTGGTTGGTGAGGGTTCAGTGTGTTGGTTGTCTTCGTCGAAGTTGTCGTAGATGCTCTTGATTTTGTGGTGGAAAAAGGTGCTGAGTTTGTCGCAGAGGTCTTGTGAGGGAGGGATGTCGGTAGACTCGCTGGTGGGTTGGGCGAACTCCTTGATGATGCTGAAGAGTTCCTTGCTGTTGTGCGCGTGGGTGGAGATTCTGTCTTCAATCGCTTTTTCCTCGTTTCTCTGATGAGTTGATGGTGGGCGTTGGTGGCGGCTCTGAAGTTGTTGTGGGCTTCTGTGGATTTGGTGTTCCTCCAGGCCTTTTCGAGGCGGCGGCATGTGCGTCTGGACTCTCGAAGTTCGGTGGTAAACCATCTGGCTTTCTTGGCGCAGGTATTGTTGTTGTTCTTGAGGGGGGCTATGGTGTTGGTGCTGTCCGAGATCCATCTATGCAGGGATCGGGCTGCGGTGTTGGGGTCGTCGTTTTCCGCGATGGTTGGGGTGGAGTTGTTGAGTGAGGAGGTGAGCTGGTCGTCGGTGATTTTGGTCCAGTTTCTTCGTGGAAGCAGGTGCTGGTGTCTGTGGATGGTGGGTGTTCTGAAGGTGAAGTGGACGCACCGATGGTCGGTCCATGGGAGTTTGGTGGTGTGGCTGAAGGTGATGGCGTTTCCTGTAGTGAAGAGGGGGTCGAGGGTGTGTCCTGCTGAGTGCGTGGGCTCGGTCACGACCTGGCGGAGTCCAATGTTGTGGAGGTTGTCCAGGAGGGATGTGGTGTTGGGGTCCAGTTGGTTGTCGAGGTGGAAGTTGAGGTCTCCCAGCAGGGTGTAGTTGGTGGATGCGATGGCCTGCGGGGAGATAATGTCCGTGATGGAGTTGGCGAAGGGTCCGCGGGGTCCAAGGGGTCGGTAGATGACGGTTCCTCGGAGGGTGGCAGTGGGGCTGGCCAGTATCTTGAAGTGAAGGTGTTCCATCAGTTCTGTGGGCTCGTCGGGGAGTGTGCTCAGGCGGAGGCTGGATTTGTGGACGATGGCGATTCCTCCTCCTGGGTGGGTGGGTGGGGCGGTCCTTCCTGGAGATCTTGTATCCTTGGGGGATGGCGATGGCGATGTCCGGTCCCGAGGTGGTGTTGGTCCAGGTTTCGGTGAAGAACGCTACGTCTGGGGTGGTGCTGTCGAGGAGGTCCCAGATTTCTGTGGCGTGTTTGTGGAGGGATCGGACGTTGAGGAGGATGCATTGTAGGGTCTTCGGTTCGGTTGTGTTCTTGTGGGCGGGTTGTGCTGGATCCGTGTTCTTGGCGGTGCTGCAGGTGTGCCGGCAGCGGTGACAGCTGAAGGGTCCGTGGGTGTCGGCTGGTGATGCTAGCTTGCAGTTGTTGTTGCGGCCTGGGTTGAGTGCGTGGAGTGCTGCTGGGTCGTAGCATTGGCGGGGCGGAGGTCCAGGGTTCCTGGCGCTGGTCGCGGACGAATCGCAGACGGGCTTGCCTTTGACGTGCCTTCGGTGCACCAGCGGCCGCCATTAAGTAGGGGTCGGGGAGGGCTGGACAGCTGGGAGGCGGGAGTGGGGAGGGGAGCTGGATTGGGCCGGTCACGCTGGGGGGGGAGGGGCCGCGGGGGCAGCAGCGGCGGGGAAAGGTAAAGGGAGGAAATAAGGGATAAAGAAAAAAGGGAAAATAATCAGAAATAAGGCACAAAAGAGCAGAGATGCAGAAAAGTGCAGAAAGGTGAAAGCTAAAAGAGGGTAGAAAAACGAGTGAAAACGAGTGAAAGAGCAGAGCGAGAGAAAGGGAAAATGAGCAGAAATAAGGCACAAAAGAGCAGAGATGCAGAAAAGTGCAGAAAGGTGAAAGATAAAAAGGGTAGAAAAACGAGTGAAGGAGCAGAGTGAGAGGAAGGAGACAGAGGTCCACTGGACCACCAGGGATGAGGCGCAGGGAAACCTGCGGGTGGAGGAGGGCCTCGATCACCAACACTCAAGAGTGCAGGGGCAGGCCTCACTTAATGGTGGAGCTGCGAGGGTGGGAGAGCAATTTCACTGACAATGAGTCAGTGGTCTTGCTCGCCTGTCCCCGCAGTGGCCGCCATTAAGTAGGGGTCGGGGAGGGCTGGACAGCTGGGAGGCGGGAGCGGGGAGGGGAGCTGGATTGGGCCGGTCGTGCTGGGGGGGAGGGGCCGCAGGGGCAGCAGCGGCGGGGAAAGGTAAAGGGAGGAAATAAGGGATAAAGAAAAAAGGGAAAATAAGCAGAAATAAGGCACAAAAGAGCAGAGATGCAGAAAAGTGCAGAAAGGTGAAAGATAAAAGAGGGTAGAAAAACGAGTGAAAACGAGTGAAAGAGCAGAGCGAGAGAAAGGGAAAATGAGCAGAAATAAGGCACAAAAGAGCAGAGATGCAGAAAAGTGCAGAAAGGTGAAAGATAAAAAGGGTAGAAAAACGAGTGAAGGAGCAGAGTGAGAGGAAGGAGACAGAGGTCCACTGGACCACCAGGGATGAGGCGCAGGGAAACCTGCGGGTGGAGGAGGGCCTCGATCACCAACACTCAAGAGTGCAGGGGCAGGCCTCACTTAATGGTGGAGCTGCGAGGGTGGGAGAGCAATTTCACTGACAATTAGTCAGTGGTCTTCCTTCTGTGTGTGTGGGGATATGGTGTGAATACATTTTGGACTGGAGCACCCAGCCTGCAACAAATTAATCAGTACTGAACTCTTGAATTCTGAACCTGATAATGTTGTGGAATCCAAAATTATATATTCGATAATGTTCGTGAATGATTCTGCTCCCATGCACACCGGGCCAGGATGTGTGCCTGGGCCTGTACAGTGTGTATGCATATGTGGTGATTCTTTGTGTGCTATGTGTGTTTTGGGACTGGAGATTATTAATTTACCTATGTGTGCATTTGTCTGTGCCTGTGTTTTCCATCTATGTCTGTCGGTTTATGTGCTTTTGTGTGTCTGCCTTTCTATGTACACATGTATATGTTGTACGTATGCATTGTGACTGTGTGTCGTGGGACTGCTTAATGTGTCTTTGTGCGCATGTATTGTTGTGTAACTGAATAAGTACCTTGCAACAAATAAAGCTAATTATCCTTAGAACCTACCAGATTGACAAGAGGGGAAAGGCTTCCGGGTTTCCCAGACAAAGAATACAACCATTATGATGACTTAAATGTGCATGATTGGTGTCTGCTTAGAAACATATCTGACCCTGTCGGTTTCAACAGCGAATCTCAGATTAGTGAAATGGCCAAGGGAATAGCTGACTGCCCTATTTGCGCATTAAAAGCTGATCATTAAGCCTATATTTTAACTCTACAAGTGTCAAGAGCTATTATTTCAAAGAAATCCTGACACTCCCAGGAATAAACCAGAATGGTGTCCATTATGAACCTCATGAAAAGACAACAAAGTACTTTCAGTATCGAGCCCCAGAGGCTAAAACCAGATACTAAAAGAAGAAACCGGTAGATGAGCCAAGGCAGACTTCTACAGCAAATGTACATTAGGCAGGCAATATCTCTTGCCACGAATTTTCCTGAAAAGGCAAGGTGCAAAGGTTTACTAAAACATAGCTATCCGATTTTTTTTTTTTTAACCTTCTTTACAGTTTAAGACAGCCATTTCCTTATCATCATGTGTCCGGAAACTACACAGGCAGCACATTAATTTGACTGGAAACTGAGCAGAACGTTGGTTGCAAAAATATTTTCACGGTATTTTTAGCTCTCAATCGATGAAGACTGCAGCAGTTTGCATAACAAGCCTAAAAGCAAAATGAAAGAGCTGGAACCAAAAAAAACACACAAAAAAACAGGAGTATAAACTACCTTATCAATGGTGCACTACTGCATTTTATCATAGGTCGGCATTTGGCACTGACATGCCCAAAACAGATCTAAGAATGACAGTTACAGATATCTACGCATATATATCTATCTATCTAGCTATATATCTATATGTATCTATAGATAGATAGATAGATAGATAGATAGATAGATAGATAGATAGATAGATAGATAGGTAGGTAGGTAGGTAGGTAGGTAGGTAGGTAGGTAGGTAGATCGATCAATGGATGCTTGCAAAATGCATGTCGATAAAAATTGTGCATGTTTCTATTGCAGGGTTCTTGGCTGCTACATCTTGCAAGCACGTCGGAAAGAAATCCAATTTAGCGCCCTTCAATCAATCAATCAATCAGGGGTTTGTTAAAGCGCGACTACTCACCCTTAAGGGTCTCAAGGTGCTAGGGGTGGTGGGGGGTGCAGGCTCCATTCCATCAAGAAGGGGGCCTGTCGAAGAGCCAGGTTTTGAGGTTTCTTGCGAAGATGGGGAGCGATGTTGTCTGTCTGAGGTGGAGCGGAAGGACGTTCCATGCTTTGGCCGCGAGGAAGGAGAAGGAGCGGCCTCCCGATCTGGTCTTTCTGGTGCGGGGGACCACGGCGTAGGAGAGCTGGGCTGATCGTAGGGTCCTTTGGGGGGCGTGGAATTTGAGTCGGCTGTTCAGGTATGCTGGTCCGGTGCCGTGGAGGGCCTTGTGTGCGTGGGTGAGCATCTTGAAGGTGATTCTCGCCTCGACGGGGAGCCAGTGGAGTGTGCGCAGGTGCTGGGAGATGTGGCAGTGTTTTGGCAGGTTGAGGACCAGTCTTGCGGCGGCGTTCTGGATGTTCTGTAGCTTGCGGGTGAGGTTTTTGTTTATTCCGGCGTAGAGTGCGTTGCCGTAGTCGAGTCTGCTGGTGACCAGGGCGTGAGTGACGGTCTTTCGGTGTTCGAGGGGGATCCATTTGAAGGTCTTACGAAGGAGGCGGAGGGTGTGGAAGCAGGAAGACAAGACGGAGTTGATCTGGCGGTCCATTTTGAGCTCGGAGTCCAGGATGATTCCCAGGTTGCGTGCGTGGTCCGTGGGGGTTGGTGGGTTTCCGAGGGCGGGGGGCCACCAGGTGTCGCTCCAGGAGTCTGGGTTTGGGCCCATGATGAGTACTTCTGTTTTGTTGGTGTTTAGTTGTAGGCAGCTGTTTTTCATCCATTTGGCGACGGCTTCCATGCCTTCTCGAAAGTTGCGTCTGGCGGTGTTGGGCTCGTTGGATAGGGAGAGGATGAGTTGGGTGTCGTCTGCGTATGACACGATGTTGAGTCCGTAGGTTCTGACGATGGGGGCGAGTGGAGCCATGTAGACGTTGAAGAGTGTCGGGCTGAGGGAGGAGCCCTGGGGGAATCCGCAGGTGGTAGGTGTGGGGTCCGAGAGGAAAGGGGGGAGTCTGACCCGCTGCGTCCTGCCGGAGAGGAAGGAGCGGATCCAGTCGAGGGCCTTGTCCTGGATTTCTGCGTCGTAGAGTCTGCGTATTAGGGTTTCGGTTCGAGACTGTGTCGAACGCCGCTGATAGGTCGAGGAGGATGAGGGCTACTGTTTCTCCTTTGTCCAGTAGGGTGCGGATGTCGTCTGTTGCAGCGATGAGGCGGTTTCCGTACTGTGTTTTCTTCCGAAGCCGGATTGGGAGGAGTCGAGGATGTTGTGTTCTTCAATGAATGTGGCGAGTTGGCTGCTGATGGCTTTCTCGATGACTTTCGCTGGGAACGGGAGCAGGGAGATGGGTCTGTAGTTTTTGAGGTTGGTGGGGTCCGCTGAGGGTTTCTTTAGGAAGGGGTTGACCTCAGCGTGTTTCCAGTCATCGGGGAACGAGGCGGTCGCCAGGGAGCGGTTGATGGTGTGGCGGAGCATGGGTGCGATGGTGTCGGCGGCTCTGTTGAAGATGTGGTGGGGGCAGGGGTCCGTGGGGGCCCCTGAGTGGATTGACTTCATTGTCTTCAGTGTGTCTTCGGTGGTGAGGGCTGTCCAGTCGTCAATCGCTGGTTTCCGGGTGTCGGGGGTGGTTGGTGAGGGTTCAGTGTGTTGGTTGTCTTCGTCGAAGTTGTCATAGATGCTCTTGATTTTGTGGTGGAAAAAGGTGCTGAGTTTGTCGCAGAGGTCTTGTGAGGGAGGGATGTCGGTAGACTCGCTGGCGGGTTGGGCGAACTCCTTGATGATGCTGAAGAGTTCCTTGCTGTTGTGCGCGTGGGTGGAGATTCTATCTTCAATCGCTTTTTTCCTTGTTTCTCTGATGAGTTGATGGTGGGCGTTGGTGGCGGCTCTGAAGTTGTTGTGGGCTTCTGTGGATTTGGTGTTCCTCCAGGCCTTTTCGAGGTGGCGGCATGTGCGTCTGGACTCTCAAAGTTCGGTGGTAAACCATCTGGCTTTCTTGCCGCGGGTATTGTTGTTTTTCTTGAGGGGGGCTATGGTGTTGGTGCTGTCCGAGATCCATCTATGCAGGGTTCGGGCTGCGGTGTTGGGGTCGTAGTTTTCCGCGATGGTTGGGGTGGAGTTGTTGAGTGAGGAGGTGAGCTGGTCGTCGGTGATTTTGGTCCAGTTTCTTCGTGGGAGCAGGTGCTGGTGTCTGTGGATGGTGGGTGTTCTGAAGGTGAAGTGGACGCAACGATGGTCGGTCCATGGGAGTTCAGTGGTGTGGCTGAAGGTGATGGAGTTTCCTGTAGTGAAGAGGGGGTCGAGGGTGTGTCCTGCTGAGTGTGTGGGCTCGGTCACGATCTGGCGGAGTCCAATGTTGTGGAGGTTGTCCAGGAGGGATGTGGTGTTGGGGTCCAGTTGGTTGTCGAGGTGGAAGTTGAGGTCTCCGAGCAGGGTGTAGTTGGTTGATGCGATGGCCTGCGGGGAGATAATGTCCGTGATGGAGTTGGCGAAGGGTCCGCGGGGTCCAGGGGGTCGGTAGATGAGGGTTCCTCGGAGGGTGGCGGTGGGGCTGGCCAGTATCTTGAAGTGAAGGTGTTCCATCAGTTCTGTGGGCTCGTCAGGGAGTGTGCTCAGGCAGAGGCTGGATTTGTGGACAATGGCGATTCCTCCTCCTGGGCGGGTGCAGCGGTCCTTCCTGGAGATCTTGTATCCTTGGTGGATGGCGATGGTGATGTCCGGTCCCGAGGTGGTGTTGGTCCAGGTTTCGGTGAAGAACGCTACGTCCGGGGTGGTGCTGTCGAGGAGGTCCCAGATTTCGGTGGCGTGTTTGTGGAGGGATCAGACGTTGAGGAGGATGCATTGCAGGGTCTTCAGTTTGGTTGTGTTTTTGTGGGCGGGTTGTGCTGGATCCGTGTTCTTGGCGGTGCTGCAGGTGTGCCGGAAGCGGTGACAGCTGAAGGGTCCATGGGTGTCGGCTGGTGATGCTAGCTTGCAGTTGTTGTTGCGGCCTGCGTTGAGTGCGTAGAGTGCTGCTGGGTCATAGCGTTGGCGGGGCGGCAGTCCAGGGTTCCTGGCGCTGATCGAGGTCGGGTCGCGGACGGGCGCAGACGGGCTTGCCTTTGACGTGCCTTCGGCGTGCCAGCGGCCGCCATTAAGTAGGGGTCGGGGAGGGCTGGACAGCTGGGAGGTGGGAGCGGGGAGGGGAGCCGGATTGGGCCGGTCGCGCTGGGGGGGAGGGGGCCGCGGGGGCAGCAGCGGCGGGGAAAGGTTAAGGGATAAAGAAAAAAGGGAAAATAAGCAGAAATAAGGCACAAAAGAGCAGAGATGCAGAAAAGTGCAGAAAGGTGAAAGCTAAAAGAGGGTAGAAAAACGAGTGAAAACGAGTGAAAGAGCAGAGCGAGAGGAAGGGAAAATGAGCAGAAATAAGGCACAAAAGAGCAGAGATGCAGAAAAGTGCAGAAAGGTGAAAGATAAAAAAGGGGAGAAAAACGAGTGAAAACGAGTGAAAGAGCAGAGTGAGAGGAAGGAAACAGAGGTCCACTGGACCACCAGGGATGAGGCGCAGGGAAACCTGCGGGTGGAGGAGGGCCTTGATCACCAACACTCGAGAGTGCAGGGGCAGGCCTCACTTAATGGTGGAGCTGCGAGGGTGGGAGAGCAATTACACTGACAATGAGTCAGTGGTCTTGCTCGCCTGTCCCCGCAGCGGCCGCCATTAAGTAGGGGTCGGGGAGGGCTGGACAGCTGAGAGGTGGGAGCGGGGAGGGGAGCTGGATTGCGCCGGTCGCGCTGGGGGGGAGGGGCCGCGGGGGCACCAGCGGCGGGGAAAGGTAAAGGGAGGAAATAAGGGATAAAGAAAAAAGGGAAAATAATCAGAAATAAGGCACAAAAGAGCAGAGATGCAGAAAAGTGCAGAAAGGTAAAAGCTAAAAGAGGGTAGAAAAACGAGTGAAAACGAGTGAAATAGCAGAGCGAGAGGAAGGGAAAATGAGCAGAAATAAGGCACAAAAGAGCAGAGATACAGAAACGTGCAGAAAGGTGAAAGATAAAAAAGGGTAGAAAAACGAGTTAAAACGAGTGAAAGAGCAGAGTGAGAGGAAGGAAACAGAGGTCCACTGGACCACCAGGGATGAGGCGCAGGGAAACCTGCGGGTGGAGGAGGGCCTCGATCACCAACACTCGAGAGTGCAGGGGCAGGGGCAGGCCTCACTTAATGTTGGAGCTGCGAGGGTGGGAGAGCAATTTCACTGACAATGAGTCAGTGGTCTTGCTCGCCTGTCCCCGCAGCAGCCGCCATTAAGTAGGGGTCGGGGAGGGCTGGACAGCTGGGAGGCGGGAGCGGGGAGGGGAGCTGGATTGGGCCAGTCGCGCTGGGGGGGAGGGGCCGTGGAGGCAGCAGCGGCGGGGAAAGGTAAAGGGAGGAAATAAGGGATAAAGAAAAAAGGGAAAATAAGCAGAAATAAGGCACAAAAGAGCAGAGATGCAGAAAAGTGCAGAAAGGTGAAAGCTAATAGAGGGTAGAAAAACGAGTGAAAACGAGTGAAAGAGCAGAGCGAGAGGAAGGGAAAATGAGCAGAAATAAGGCACAAAAGAGAAGAGATGCAGAAAAGTGCAGAAAGGTGAAAGACAAAAAAGGGTAGGAAAACGAGTGAAAGAGCAGAGTGAGAGGAAGGAAACAGAGGTCCACTGGACCACCACGGATGAGGCGCAGGGAAACCTGCGGGTGGAGGAGGGCCTCGATCACAAACACTCGAGAGTGCAGGGGCAGGGGCATGCCTCACTTAATGGTGGATCTGCGAGGGTGGGAGAGCAATTTCACTGACAATGAGTCAGTGGTCTTGCTCACCGGTCCCCGCAGCGGCCGCCATTAAGTAGGGGTCGGGGAGGGCTGGACAGTTGGGAGGCGGGAGCGGGGAGGGGAGCTGGATTGGGCTGGTCGTGCTGGGGGGAGGAGCCGCAGGGGCAGCATCGGCGGGGAAAGGTAAAGGGAGGAAATAAGGGATAAAGAAAAAAGGGAAAATAAGCAGAAATAAGGCTCAAAAGAGCAGAGATGCAGAAAATTGCAGAAAGGTGAAAGCTAAAAGAGGGTAGAAAAACGAGTGAAAACGAGTGAAAGAGCAGAGCGAGAGGAAGGGAAAATGAGCAGAAATAAGGCACAAAAGAGCAGAGATGCAGAAAAGTGCAGAAAGGTGAAAGATAAAAAAGGGTAGAAAAACGAGTGAAAACGAGTGAAAGAGCAGAGTGAGAGGAAGGAAACAGAGGTCCACTGGACCACCAGGGGATGAGGCGCAGGGAAACCTGCGGGTGGAGGAGGGCCTCGATCACCAACACTCGAGAGTGCAGGGGCAGGCCTCACTTAATGGTGGAGCTGCGAGGGTGGGAGAGCAATTTCACTGACAATGAGTCAGTGGTCTTGCTCGCCTGTCCCCGCAGCGACCGCCATTAAGTAGGGGTCGGGGTGGGCTGGACAGCTGGGAGGCGGGAGCTGGGAGGGGAGCTGGATTGGGCCAGTCGCGCTGGGGGGGAGGGGCCGCGGAGGCAGCAGCGGCGGGGAAAGGTAAAGGGAGGAAATAAGGGATAAAGAAAAAAGGGAAAATAAGCAGAAATAAGGCACAAAAGAGCAGAGATGCAGAAAAGTGCAGAAAGGTGAAAGCTAATAGAGGGTAGAAAAACGAGTGAAAACGAGTGAAAGAGCAGAGCGAGAGGAAGGGAAAATGAGCAGAAATAAGGCACAAAAGAGAAGAGATGCAGAAAAGTGCAGAAAGGTGAAAGACAAAAAGGGTAGGAAAACGAGTGAAAGAGCAGAGTGAGAGGAAGGAAACAGAGGTCCACTGGACCACCACGGATGAGGCGCAGGGAAACCTGCGGGTGGAGGAGGGCCTCGATCACAAACACTCGAGAGTGCAGGGGCAGGGGCATGCCTCACTTAATGGTGGATCTGCGAGGGTGGGAGAGCAATTTCACTGACAATGAGTCAGTGGTCTTGCTCACCGGTCCCCGCAGCGGCCGCCATTAAGTAGGGGTCGGGGAGGGCTGGACAGTTGGGAGGCGGGAGCGGGGAGGGGAGCTGGATTGGGCTGGTCGTGCTGGGGGGGAGGAGCCGCAGGGGCAGCATCGGCGGGGAAAGGTAAAGGGAGGAAATAAGGGATAAAGAAAAAAGGGAAAATAAGCAGAAATAAGGCTCAAAAGAGCAGAGATGCAGAAAATTGCAGAAAGGTGAAAGCTAAAAGAGGGTAGAAAAACGAGTGAAAACGAGTGAAAGAGCAGAGCGAGAGGAAGGGAAAATGAGCAGAAATAAGGCACAAAAGAGCAGAGATGCAGAAAAGTGCAGAAAGGTGAAAGATAAAAAAGGGTAGAAAAACGAGTGAAAACGAGTGAAAGAGCAGAGTGAGAGGAAGGAAACAGAGGTCCACTGGACCACCAGGGATGAGGCGCAGGGAAACCTGCGGGTGGAGGAGGGCTCGATCACCAACACTCGAGAGTGCAGGGGCAGGCCTCACTTAATGGTGGAGCTGCGAGGGTGGGAGAGCAATTTCACTGACAATGAGTCAGTGGTCTTGCTCGCCTGTCCCCGCAGCGACCGCCATTAAGTAGGGGTCGGGGAGGGCTGGACAGCTGGGAGGCGGGAGCTGGGAGGGGAGCTGGATTGGGCCGGTTGTGCTGGGGGGGAGGAGCCGCTGGGGCAGCAGCGGCGGGGAAAGGTAAAGGGAGGAAATAAAGGATAAAGAAAAAAGGGAAAATAAGCAGAAATAAGGCACAAAAGAGCAGAGATGCAGAAAAGTGCAGAAAGGTGAAAGCTAAAAGAGGGTAGAAAAACGAGTGAAAGAGCAGAGTGAGAGGAAGGAAACAGAGGTCCACTGGACCACCAGGGATGAGGCGCAGGGAAACCTGCGGGTGGAGGAGGGCCTTGATCACCAACACTCGAGAGTGCAGGAGCAGGGGCTCAGGCCTGGCACTTAAGTGGTGTAGCATGCGCTAGGATTGGGAGACGCAATTTCACTGTACTTAGAATGGACTACATACGCCTATCGTGCTGTACTGCAGGCAACACTCTTCTGCTCTGTAGAAGACAATCGCTATGAAGCATGAGCTGACATGCTGAATTAACAGCTTCAAACATAATAAGTAAACTCTGCTCGCTGTGGCAGAAGGTGAGTTTTCAGCACTTGGACTGGACACAGCAGGGCCGGTCCCAGGATATGTGGGGCCCCGGGCAGAATAGGAACATGTGAGGCCCCTAAGTAGAGATGACGCGGGATTGGATCGGGCCGGCTAAGGAAAGTGTATTGTTTTAAATAATTAAAATGACCCCCCTTTGTGACCCCACCCCGCGAGTTATGCCGGCTGCGACTGGGTTTTGTCAATGGTTGTTAGCTGTTTAAGCTAAATGAGTAACAACAATAAATTATTTTACTTTCACCTTGTTGTTTTGACCAATATGTAGCTCCTTCACACACATTTGCATAGAATCACAACTGGAATGCAGGACCATTGCTCTTTGTGTTCTGCAGAGAGGCCATATTTTGAATGATCATGTAATCTGAACACCTTTTTGACCCACAGACAGGCACACAGTGTGAAAGTTGTACTGCCTGCCTCCTCAACTCCAGAGTGCTCAACTGTAGCCTGTTATAAACACCTGGAGGCGACTCAGTACAAAGGGTGCATCATCCGAGAGTAATATGCTGTGAAATGAAATACAGAAACACACATGCTGGAAATAGCTACCACTCTTGATGAATGCAAGATTAAGTAAAGAATAGGAAATATACACAGGAACAAAATCACTGCCATGGATTACCCTAACATCAGGACCACTGGAATTATGCGGCAGGAGAGGGCTAAATTATGTGGCAGGGTGAGTAAATTACGTGGCAAGAAAAGACAAATTATGCGGCATAATCCAGCACATTTTGAAATAGTATTACTACATTTTTTTGCCATTTTTAAACTTGGTAACACTGTTTGGGCACTGGTTGCACCCAATTAGTACCAATTTAACACCCAAATTTAGCAGTGGGAAACAGAAAGTGGCCTATTCCAGCTTTTCATAGGGCCTTCCCACATGCGGCAAGACGCGTTGCTGCATTTTTTGTAACTTTTGAACTGTTTGAAATAGAAAGCAATTTTGTTGTTAAAATCTGTAGATTATGCAGCAGATGATGGATTATGTGGCAAATGCGTCAAATGCATAATTATGCAGAAATCGCCGCTGCCACACAATCGCATAATTCCAGTGGCCCTGCCTAACATGCAGCATCAGACTGGGACAGAAAATAGGCCCCTGTACCAAAATAAAAGGGGCCCTCATTAGTGAGTTAGTTAGCTAGATAAGTGTCCCATGTTTGCAAACTAGGGCAGTCTAAAACTTGTAAAGACACGCAGTATAAGTTTTTTGTAAGGTATGGAAGACTGCACTGATTTGAGTTTGCTGCAGGCAATGTTTGCTTTAATATCATAAAAATCAACAGCAAAAACCGGCTCACCTGCCCATAAAGCAGGTCAACAACTAGCTAAAAAAACGGCCTACATACTGACCTGACAGCAGGGCTTTAAGTGGGATGAAAAAACTGGGGGCGGGGTCTTTCAAAGGGGCATGGCTAATATAATTAAGGGCTTGGCTTAAAAACATGTAAGCTATATAAATCTGTGCTTCGCATAGTGTGCCGCCCAACTGGTATTTTTGCTGCTTCTGTCATTGCCTCCAGATAAATATTACAACAAGTAAAATTACACCTACAACAGGCCAGTACTATTGGCTTTGTCAGTGGTTATTAGTTGCATAAGATGAATAAGCAACATCTATGGCTTCCTTGTATATAATATTGAAAATGCTCCAGTTCTGACATGATGAGACTGTGAAAGAACTAGATCGAGTCTCGTTGAAGTTGCATCAAAGGCAGCAAAGGTTGGCACTGCTGCAGAGTTAAGATTTGTTTTTTCACTCTGAGGGTGAGGGCAAAGTTAAGGACATGAATATAGGGCCCCTTTTCAATGTCCATATTAATTTACTACCGGGTCTAAGACTTGAGTGACCCAGCACACTTTAAACCCTGCTCTATCCACTTTTACTTGCTGATTCTGCTCCTCTGCTCACTGCCGTACTCGCACCTATCTGCACCCCCCCCACACACACACTTTATTCCGTTTGTCTTACCCATTTTAATCCCCCTCTCTGCTCCATTTCCACTTGTCCTAGGTGAGCAGTTTCCATTGTGATGCGCAGCCATGCTGTCTTTTGCTTTGCACCCTGCAGGATATTCTGCTCTTCATTGATACACGGGCAGGACGCACATTCAAACGTAAGGGCCCTGTAAATAACTGTCTAATTGCTGTCATCAACATGCAGATGCAGCCATTAGGCCCACAGAGGCAGGGGAGATTGAGCAAATAAAGAAAAAATATAAACTCTTAATGGGCCCCCTGGGCCTCGATACTCTGGAATCTTTAAAGGTGCGAGGCCCCACGGCTGCGAGCAGGCGCGGGGCCCTGGGCAGCTGCCCACGCTGCCCATGCCTAGCGCCGGCCCTGGGACACCGGGACACTGAACCAGTAGAGCTGCGGTGCGCGACCAAAACTTCCAACTTTCACGACTGGCGAGGTTTCCCAGTTAAGCTCCGTGTGACATTATAGCTATGCGAAATATGTTTTCCGCATTTCGAGATAATATTCACTCTAATGAAGGCAGCATCGAAAATGAAAGTGCGCATGGTGCGCTGAATGTAAGTAAAGCCCAACTCACTACCGGAAGTAGAACAAACTCAAGAAAGAAAATAGTACTTAGAACTCTAAAAATAACACTACCGTGTAAGCACCGAAGTAAAGGGGCCAGTAGCCATGGGACGTTACAAATGGCGACACTGCGGTACTAAGGAGGGACTAACAAGCCTCTTTAGGAATCAGAAGTCAGCATTTAGGAAGGACAAACACACGAGCCAATGAAAAAGAAGTGCGGGGGAGTGGCCGAAGCTTCTCTCCCATACTCTACTACCCCAGTCTGGCAGAGCGAGCAGCGCATGCTAAGGCTCGACCTAAAAAGAGAGAATACTCTATTAGCATGGTGGCACAATCTCTATGAATATACTAGCCCTCCTCATAATTTATCTTTTTAAATGTCTTTTCATGTTGATAGGGATATAGTTGCAAGAATAGATATAAACAGGTCATTTACCTGATTTAAATCACTTCAACAATACTATTATAATTTTACAATAATATTGTCATTTGGAAATTGCATTCATAAATTTTCTTTACAGAGTAAAAATTCAAATGAACTTTATCTAGGCCAAATACATTCATAATTATTAAAGCAATATCAATAGGCAGTAAGTGAAGAAATTTCCATATCCCTTCTCAGTCGTGCTCCTGTTATTATCAATGCTAATGGATTTGAGAAATAAGATAATTTAAAAAAAGGCAACTTTAACTACCCATAACCTTGTTAACATTCCAGCTTCATCCCTGATAGATGAGTTTCTTGTAGCATAGCAATCTCAGCATAGAAACAAGTAAAATGGGCTACATTTCTTTGTCATTTAATCGGGGTATTTAGACCCTTAACAATACACTGGGTAATTCTTGCAATATTGAGAACATTGAAAGGTAAATATATAAATTCAAGACTATAGCATAACATGCAATATTGAGAATATGACTGTGAACCTTAAAAGCAATGAAATCAGTTGAGAAGACAGAAGAGAGATGAAAAAGAATTAGAAAGCAAAGGAAGACAGTAAACAACTAAATGGAGGAGACTGATGACTATACCGACAAAGAGAAACATGAAAATAAGTGATGGTGAACACCATGGAAAAACAGCTGCAACAAGATGATCTACAGCCAGTCGGTAAAGACAGAAAATAGAAGATGGCATAAGATATTTAACAGACAGTGGAGTAACTTATAGAAGGGAGCAGGAGAAATATAATAAGAATTTCAAAAAATGTAAAGGCGTAGGCCCCCATTACGATGAGGGTCAGAAAGCCTCCGAACGCAGGTCGGAGGCTTTCTGAGCCTCATCGCGGTTTCAGTTTCGACCACCGCATTACAATGCAGGCGGTCGAAACTGAAACTGGCTGGTCATTCCTGCTGGATTCCGACAGGCTCAAGGAGCCCGTCGGCCAGTCAGATACCGACATGTAATCCCTATGGACGGCGTTTCTCCAGTAGTTATTACGATGTTGGTTTCCGACAGGCTTTCCATGTCGGGCTTTCTGGCATGAAAAGCCTGTCGGAGAACGACATTGAGGGCCCCTAGCAGGGCCCTCTTCATTCTGTGGGCCCCGGTTGGTGGCCGAGGGGACACCTATGGTGCCCCTTTGTGAATCCCTGTACCATGTGTCTGGCACCTTGAGGTGTCTGTCACGCGGTGCAGGGATGAACAGATTCACCCATTTGTCTATGGGAGCTTGTGCTACGGTTTACGGCACCATGTGCGGTTGCATTGTAATTGTGGTGTCAGGCAGACTTAAGTCTGCCGACATCGTGATTAGGCCCTAAGTTGCAAAAAAGTATGGGAATCTAAATGAGAAAAGCACAGCATTTAAACATGGTAATTTAGAGCGTGTATTAATTAGAGATGCATTTTGATGTATCCATAGCTTCATCTTTCTGATTAGTGATATGAACTTTCATTTTCAATGGATTAGTCCATGTAATAGGTTTGTCTTTATGAGAGACATTAACTGAACAAGGAGGGATCAGACCATATTTTACATTCATATATTTCAGAGGCAGACCTAAATCTAATATTTCTTGATCCTTCATCTATTAATCTGACCATATTTTGTGTACATGAACATGTTATTTCCATTTCCAAGAAAAATATTTCTTTGTGTTAGGCCACAAAAAGAAACCTTCAAAAGATCAGTGAATTTCAAAAGAACATTATAATATGTCTGGGTTTCGATACCATGTAATTTTTTCTACTATCCTGCTGAGTTCTTCAAATCTTTTGATAGAGTAGACAGATCTGAGTCACTTAAAATCTACCTGAATAAGGACTCCTGATAAGCAACCAAGGCTGTGCCGTCTACATTTTAAGGAAAGCTGTCCTGAAAAGGAACAGAGCCCGTTGGACTGCCAGCAGAGAGCGGTGAGAAATGGGTAAGAGGATGAATACTAACGATCAAGGAGGAAGGGCCATAGTTAACACCCTAGGTGCCTTCTTGTCAAGGGCTGCAAATGTACTATCTCAGGAAATAGAGCTAACCGAGCACCGGCTCTCCATGGAGGAGGGTAGTCGAGATCCTGAGACATCCCTTATCTGAAGGCCCCTCTGAGCCCTTGGACAGGGCAAGCTGTGAACCTCCTTTCACCCAGACAAACAGCTCTCTTGTGACTGTTCCCGAACCTGAATCAGAATCACCTTCATCATTGGACCCAGTTGCCCAGCTTGCAGCCAAGCGGAAAAGGAGGGGTAGGGGGCAAAATCAAACAATTACGATAAGCGTGAGAGCTAACAAAAAAGGTCTGTACACAGAAGACGAGAGGAGTAAGCCTCAACCCTCCATCGTGAAACCCTCATGGCCCTTAAATATAGAACTTGACTGGTTAAGACTGGAAAATATGATCAAGGTCTTACTTGATCCACTGTCCTATAGACTCAAAAAAATTGAGGAAAGATTTGCCTCCTTTGTAAATAATAGCCCACTAGGCGCGGCCTTGCCACCTACTTCCAGCCAAGGTGGAGTTCTTCTTGACCGAAGGGGAACATGTAGCAGGGCCTTTAGCCCCAAATACCAGGGTCCTTACAACGGGTGTCGCCCCTCCTGCTCAATCCCAGTCTCACAATCTTCCATACAACCAACCCAGCTGGCGAACTATACAGGGTGCAGTCACACGACCAGTGGTAGTTTAAATCATTATCTTGGCTCAAATAACTTGAAGGGGGGGCAAGTGAGAGTCGCGGACAGGGAAGCTTATTAGGCCAAATTCTATATATCAAGGAATCTTATAAATCATTAGATCTCCCTACCGCTGCCTCCCCACTAGCCCTAGTTTTGGTAAACGTCTCGGTGCTTAGAAAAGGTCAAAGGGAAACAACAGCCCAATTTATGGATAAATCACTTCATTGGCTAAACACTCGCCTTGCAAGTTTGGGTAGGATTGGGGGTTTGGCCAGATACATCATCATGGCCAGGAGAGTGGGATGGGTGGGCCCCTCAACTAAGACATTCCAGGGGACTGTGTAGTTGTAAACTTTAACAATGAATGCATCATAAGGTCTCTCTCCCACCATCTGCAGGAAGTCTTTCTTTCAAGATCACAGATCTCTGTACTCCAGCTGGAGTACTTCTACAGACATCCCTCACCACCCCATAAAATGGCTACCGGAGCACTGAACATAGGAGTGGCTGATAACATATAACTAGGACATAGTGATACGAGAAGGCTGAAGCTAGCAAATTGATTTGAGCCTTTATCCCAGTTGACAGATATGGAAACTTGTGACTGACTACAAGGGGAGGCTGTTGCACAGCCTCGGGAGGTGGAAATTAGGGCTAACACCCAGGGCGCAAATAAAATTCCAGAGCGCTACTTAAAGGGGGATGAAGTAAGGGGGGATGAAGTAAGCACAAAACTAGGCTCCTGAAATCTATCAGGCATTCGGTCAAAGTTGGGCAACCCCAATTGGCTAGCCCACTGGCAACATTTGGACCTCTTATGCCTACAAGAGACGTGGGCAACTGATCCTATATTTATCAATGGTTTTCACTCATTCCAAACTGAGGCATTGCCATCCCCTTCAGGCAGAGCAGGGGGGGGGCTATTGATCTTGATCTCGAACACTGTCTTTGAGAATCAAGAATTTCCAAAGCCCGAGCCCCCATTTCCACCCTCTTTTGGTTGAGGGGAATAATGACTGGGACTGGTTGTTAGTAAACTTTTATAACAACAATTTCGGGGGCAAAATGAAGGAAGTAGTAATTCACCTAAACGCAGAGATTCACAAAAATATTAGAGCTTCCTACAAGAAAGGTGTTAATATCCTGTGGGTAGGAGAATTCAATGCCCAGCCATGCAAGTATAATTTAAACAAGGCTTGTGCCCTCGAGGATATACTGCAGGACCCTATCCGTCATTTTACACACCATGATTATGGTAACAGTCTAAATAAAATGCTAATTGCTAGAAATCTGAAAGTTATCAATAAGGCCAATTATATAACGTGTAATCTTGCTAACACCTTTATTCGGAATGAGTACGAATCTACTCTTGATTATGTACTGATCTCAGAGACCTTCCAGGGTAATATTGAACATGTTGAAACCAAATTTTCTTCTTTCAGTGACCACGCAATCCTCCTTACTACGCTGGTAATGGACCCACGAAATAGCTTGCCTACACAAAAAATTCAGAAACCAATCCTGGGAAAGAAAAATGGCTACCAATTAAAATGGAATCAAATAGATAAAACTAAATTAGTCCCGCTAATTATAAAAAACAGTAATGAGATTGTGCTAAATTGCTTGGACCCCACGGTTCGTCTGAGCCAATTATACCTTACTGCGAGGGCTTTCTTGGTGAAGTTAAAAAAGCCCTGACTTGCCCTAAACCGAAAAATGAAGCTCCATCAAACCGATGGTTCAATCACACTTGCCCACAATCCTTAAAAGCATTGCATATAGCACTCCAAGCACAACCCCGAAATAGTGGCTTGATTTCGTCCCTTAGGAAAAATAATCTAGAAGCCAAGTCAAGGGAGAGAGTTCTGAGAGAAGAGGCATCGGAAAATTTAGAAAATGCAGCTCTTACTAAAAATGGTAGTGAATTTTGGAAGGCAATCAATGCCCCGCTTTTTAAAAACCCCGCAGATCCCACGTTGGAAACCCATGTGGGTGAAGAAACGTGGGTGGCCCATTTCGAGCTGGCTTTCGGCTCGGTGGAGACCAGACCCACAGAACATCCCTCCACGACTCTTCCCTCGACCAAGCATCTAACATTGCTGGACGAGATGAAATCTGGGCTAGAGAAATGCATCGGAGGGTAGGCCCCAGTCCCAGATGGGGTTCCCATTGATCTTTTCCTAATATACCAGGACCTGTGGGCCCCCCTGCTAACAATTGTGTTTAATGCAATTGCAAGAAAAGGCCCCTTAGCATGGTGGAAGTCTAGCATAATCAAACCAATTTTTAAAAAGGGTGATAAAGAGAACCCCCAGAACTACAGACCCATTTCTCTGCTGGATATAACCTCAAAGCTAATGGGACGCCACTGTAACATAGGATGGAGGAGTGGGCCAGGGAGAAGAATATAATGATCGAAGTTCAGTATAGATTCCAAAATTGGAAAGGCACAATAGGCCAGTGAAACAATTTAAGTTTGATAATAGATAAGTACTCGAGCAAAGGGAGATCAGATTTCCATGGCATTTATGGACCTTACTGCTGCATTCGACTCCGTGACACACTCTAAATTATGGAACTTAATGGAGACTAGGGAGATCGAGGCTGCTATAATAAATGTTATCCGCCAATTATATGCTAGCTCAACAGCTTCTGTTTGTTATGGAAAAAACGGGAAATGTGCACGCCCATTCAAGATCACGCCCCTTTTTTTATTTTCCATCTACAGACATGGGGTCGAGGCAGCCCTTAGGGGGTCAACATCTGATGTTCCAGTTTTTGATAACCGTTAAGTACCAATACTGGTATAAGCGGGCGATGCAGTCCTAATTGCTAGAACAAGGCTGGCCCTTCAGCGCTTAATAAAGGATTATGCAGCCTTCACGTCCTCTTTAGACCCGAGGGTCATCAAATCCAAATTCTTCGTCTTCACTTCAGGGGCAACCACAGTTAAAAGAACACCCCACCTCCACATTGGCACACGAAAGGTGATTGTGGTAGAATCCTTACCGTACCTTGGGGTCATGTTTGATAAAACACAGTCGTGGACAAGTATGGTTGAGAACAGGGCTCTAGTGATGGAGAGCAGTCTAGGTGCAATCTCGGACTTCGTTAAGAAGTTGGGATCAAAACCTCTTGAACCAATCAAAACTGTCTACCAAGCAAAGACAGTATCCGCTGTCTCCTATGGGACAGGCTTGTGGAGTATGGCGCCCGTAGATCAACTTCAAATATTGGAAGACACATTTTTCAAGGGCATAGTTTCGCTCCCCAGATCTTCACCAAATTACATCAGTTACCTAGAGTTGGGATTGCCTTATGTGACTGATCGCATTAAGTTAGCACGGATCATGTTATGGCACTCTATATAGTGCAGGGATTTGGTTAGCTTAACAGAATCTATTATAAATTGCTTAAATCTAGATGACTCCCACAAAATTACCTGGCTTCAGTATGTGAAGTCAACCTTGGTTGCAATCGGGCATAGAGAATTGTTTGATGACCCTAGCGCATGCCGGAAGATTCCAAAGCATGAAGTTAAGACCTCTTACTTAAATAAGGCTGCCTTTGATCGTCAGGAAGTTAATCGTACAAAGAAACTAGTTACCCAACATCAACAAACACCTTCAATTCCAGTGGGGGAGTATTATTATTTAGGAATCACCAACATACCACAGCACAGATACATTTTAATAAGATTCCGAATGAATTAAATCCCTCTGATGTTGGGCTTTCCTGCAAAGAAGTTTAACCACTCTGACTTGGCACTCTGCCCTTGTGATAAGGTTTCAAAGCAGTCAGATCGCCACATAGTTTTATTTTGTGGTTTGTACAAAGAAGAACGTGCAAGATTCATTCTCCCTAGTTTAAGACGTCTTAATTTTAGGCAATGCCATGTAGCAATTTACTTTTTTGAGAGACTCACCAACCCTTTTATACACTGTTTAATAGCTTCTTTTTTATGGGCCTGTTTTAGAAGAAAGAAAACATTGCACCTTAGCACTTTATAAGTTGACATTTTAGGATTTTCTCGCCCACAAGGTGTTATGAATTAAATTACTATTGTATTGATTAGCTATGGGCAAACCCTATCCTGTTTTTTCTTATATGTGTTCTTGTATATTTATGATCTGTATTTTAAAAGATCGAATAAAGAATAAAGAAAAGAAAGAAATAATATTTATAGTATTTTATCTAAGTGTGTTTTTGTGGATTTTTAAAGTTTATTATGTTATTTATTGTCTACATTAATTAATATATTTTTTCTTATTCAATTCTTTATATGTTTTATGGTTTTATTGTGCATGTATGTTTCATCAGGCACCAAGAAATATGTCCACAAGTGACGTACTGCGTGATCGTGAAGCCGCAGCTGAGGCACCATTTTTAAACCTCCCTGAAGTACGCAATGAATCTAATGCACATGTAACTAATGTAATCACCAGTGATGCAAGGACCCTGTTAAAATCCCTTGAAAAACATCTGAAAACAGAGCTTACCCAATGGTGGGAAAAAAAGTCCCTCGAAAAATACTGAGATGCCAATAGAGTACCAAGAGGGTTGCGTGTGATGATAGCGCCCACATTTGAAAACCCTAACCCGTTAATGCTTAAGGAGTGGGCAGAGAACGATCTACAAGCTTCTATGAATATGGTGCTGATTTTAATCAAGTATGCAGAGATAGATCGAGAGACAACCCTAAAGGAAATTGAGCGTATCAATGGCATTTTGGATGGATTAGATCAAAAAGAGCTGATAACAAAAGGTCGCACGGAGATTGACGAGTGAATAAAAAAGCATGAGGAGGTGATCAAGGCCAGGAAAGCCTTTAAGTTCGTGAGAGATAAGAACGACTATGAGTCAGGAAGGGTTTTCATATTTTCAAGGAAGTTCGACACATTGAAAAGGCATTTTCTAACTACAACAGTGTCAGCAAGTCAACAAGTGACACGGGTGGGCAATGTCCATGAAGCTGCAACCTCTGATTTAAGCTCACTACAAAGCAGTGCGGATTCCGAGGACAACAGTGATGCATCACACGGTATGAGGCAAAACCGCAACTAACCTCACACCAGCGGAGGAGTTTAATTTTTTAAGACACGACCAAAGGCAAACCCTGCGTCCTCGGAACCCTCAAACCAAACAGGGAGAAGTAGGAACCAACGTAGAAGGGAGAGGTGGAGGAAATCAAGGCAACACTATGAAAAGGAGGGGCGCAAGCCAAAAAATGGAGACGATAGCTACGCCAATAGACAACACAGTTATCAATTTGACCGATACAGTCCTAACATCCGCTGAAACCCAACTTTTATCCCTTGGTTTAACGTACTGCCCTGAGAGCAATTTCAAATACAAGCAGTCCAGGGTTGATGTCTACAAGTTTATTCGAAAATTAAAACTAATGAAATTCTACAAACTAAAAAATACGACGACTAACCCATCTAATCAGTTAACAACTAATGGCACTGAAACTGTCCTGCAGGTATCAGATGTGAGCACATTGAGGATGATACAATCACTGGCAAGTGAGAATGAAGAACTCGTGAGCTCGACTCAACAAGTTATGTTGGAAGCCGGAATCAACATAAGCAGTGCTGCGGTCAACCCCTTCCACACTGCCTCCACCTTTGTACCGATTATGCCCAAAGACGCAATGGATGTGTTTAATGATAGGGTCACAGATGAACTCAAAAAATTAAATCGGTCAGTAAATCAGACGGTGTATAAAAGAAAACATCATGAGGTTCAATACTCCAACCTATAGAAAAAGCTGGGAGATAACAAAGAAATTGTTATTAACAAAGCGGATAAGGGCGGTAATATCGTCCTGTGGCCTAAAGACCAATATTTGGAGGAGGCCAAACGGCATCTGGACGATACAGCCTGTTATGGAAAAGCCAGTTTTTATGATCTTCGAAAAGTAAAAGAAACAGTGTTGAAAGAACTCTCACAATGGATACGATCAGGTTTGCTGACTAAGGATGAGATGAACTTTCTGAAGTTTGAATACCCTATAACACCTGTCTTATATTTTATACATAAAGTTCACGAAGGTATTATGCCAGTCCCAGGAAGACCCATCATTTCGGCTAGGAAAAGTCTGTTTGAACCTATGTCCAAGTATGTGGACTTTTTTTTGCAAGACGTTGTGTCAGGGTTACCATCGTTTATCAAAGACACAGGTGACTTTTTAAGAAAAATATGCAACATGAAATGGGAGCAAGATCTTTTATTTATAGTAATGGACATTACATCACTATACACCAGCATCAACCACAGTTATGGTATTAGAGTTGTCAAATACTTCCTTGACCAAAGATCGATACACCTTTATGAACACAACAAAATGTTAATCACGATGATTCAACTATGTCTTAGAAACAACTACTTTTTATTTAACAAAGATGTGTATCAACAGATGAGGGGAGTAGCCATGGGGGCCTGCTTCTCCCCCAGCTACGCGTGTCTTAATGTGGGTTGGTGGGAGGAGCAGGTCCTTAAAGTGCAATTCAAATAAATGTGGGAAGTACATGTGATGCAATGGTGGCGTTTTATTGACAATGTCTGTGTCATCTGGAGGGGCAATGTGGAGAAAGCTGAAAGATTTGTTAAGCTGATTAACTCCAATGAATTGAATTTAAGATTTACAGCCCAAATCAGCAGTCGATCTATAGAATTTCTTGATGTGCGAGCATATATTGATAATAATATGGTTCAAACTAAACTCCATAGAAAGATCACAGCAGGAAACTCTATCTTGCATGCGAAAAGTGCACAACCCAGGCATTTAATACAGAGCATCCCATATGGGGAGTATGTGAGAATACGTAGAATCTGCAGCTCCGATAACGATCTAATACAATGCCAGAAAGAAGCAACAGAGAGATTCATTGCTCGTGGGGATAAAAATGCGGACTTACAAAAAGCCATCAAAAAGCGAATGCCCAGACAAGAGAGGCTAGTCTATTTGCTAAAAAAGGATATCAGTGAACCTATTAGCAAGCCTGTTTTGAATGTTGGGGAGACACCACGCGAGATTAGGATGATTACTACATATAGCAAGCAGAAACAGCAAATTAGGCAAATTATTAACACCCATTAGCCTATAGTGTTAACTGATATTACACTCAATCAGATCCTCCCAGAAAAAACGTCGTTAACATTCAGACGTTCGCCCTCTATGAGAGATGCACTAGTGAGGAGCAGTCTTGAGGTTACCCCAGCTCTCACTTGGTTAACAAGACTTAAATGTAGCTTGTGTCAAGCTTGTAAATTTGGAGTCAGTGTGACGGAATATATGACTGCATTTAGCGCTAAACACATAAAGATCAGAGGGCATTACTCCTGCCGTACTGACCATGCAGTATACGTATTGGAGTGCCCTTGCATTCTCAAATACGTAGGAAGCACCAAACTCCAAGTTTACAATAGAATCCTACAACATTTGAGAGCGGTGGTAAATTCCGACCCAAATTACCCGGTGGCCAGACATTTTAAGTTGGTGCACCAAAACAACATCAGGGAATTAAAATACTTTGTAATTGGGGCTTTTCCCACATCCAGAAGAGGGTGTAATAGGGAGAAACTTTTGCGACAGTTGGAATCGCAGTTTATAATAGAACTTGACACTAAAATGCCGAACGGGTTGAACACTAGTGAGGATTTGCATAATTTCGTATAACAATGTAAGATTAGGTGTACTGCTTCAGTGTTAGAATCAACCATCAAATATTAACATCCGAGAACCTATTATTTGAGCTTTATTGGTCAATCTCCTCAATATTATGACACAGTAGGTGAAAAGATAATTCCTTATTGATTAGTTGCATTTTATATCTCTCATTTTTTTATATGATAATGTGTGTGCAAAAATTGAACTGTGATTTTTTATCTGATCTTATTATACCTTGCATCAGCACTTTAACACGTTAATATTTTATGCATAATATTTTTACAATGTGCACTGCCACTTTATTAACATACAAGAGGCTTCATGGTGGTATTATGTTGTTCAGGTTTTTGCATAAGCACTTTAGTGCACAGCAGCACTTGTTTAAGAACTTAGCACTTTACTGGGTAAATGCAATAATTTGCACAAAGCACTTTTCAAGGAATATATAGGAACATTGGGTTCAAGGAATAAGTAAACAGACTCTATTAACATCAAAGATAAGATCACAACAACCATAAATATTCATGACATGTACCCCGTTTTTTTTAATTAATATATTGTCGCCTGATTATCTATTCAATTTTGCAGCAATAAGATGACAATATTGCAGCATTGCCAGCATTATGAGGATTGATATAGACGGTGCTGCCTAATGGAAACAACTGACACATTATGGGTGGATAGCGGTTTTATATCACAATATAAGAAAATGGGTAGAGATAAGGTTGTTGGGAAAAATTTAGCATGTCTAGAACAATTTGTTGTTTGTGAAGGTATTAAATCTCTAAGCTGCTATAAGCAGGTTCTTAATGAAAGGAGATAGCTGTAGTCTGTTTTCTATGTTTGCTTTCCTTAATTGTGCACGAGAGATTAGAAATTGGTATAAATTGAGTGTAATTAACGCTGAGCATCATGTGATCAAGACCGCAATGTAGTAGTCGAAACGCGTCATGGACGGCATTTGCCTCGACTATTTGTTTTGTTGGTGAAACTTTGCCTGATTAAAAGCACTTTTTGAATTTGAGCAACGTGGAGTGGTCCGTACCTGTTTTGCCGCAGTAGGAATCTGTGAGGAGCCAGGACTGTGTTCAATATTTATGTTAATATATATATATATATATATATATATATATATATATATATATATATATATATATATATATATATATATATGTATATGACACAAACGCACTCCTTCTGGACTGCATGTGACCCGTGGAGAGTGGCGCGCACGCTGGCGGAGCACACCGGCTGTTCCAATCCTTACGTAAATATCACTAGTCCGCGCGCTCTCAGTGAAGGAAGACTCTGTGTCAATAAATATCCACTGCTGTGTTTATTCACAACGCGTTTCGCTTTCCCTGAAAGCTTGATCACGTGAACAGTGCAACAAAAGACGGCAACAATTATAGAGAGTCAAAGGTGATAGAAATTAAAGATGGACTAGCCAATAATTGGCGGCAGACATGTTGGAATAGTAAAGTATTATATAAAACCATTATTTGCTAATCAACAAATTCTATACCGCTAAACACATGGCTAGTGTACATATCTCTCTACTAATTAAAGAATACAGAATACAGAATTAATTATACATAATCAATAATGACAGAAATCCGAAATGGACAAGCCTATGGTTAGCGGCAAAGATGTCAAAATATGCAAATATTGTCAAAAACATTCCTGTTCATGTGGATGTATCGATAGTTCATATATCTCTCTACCAGTTATAAAACATGTATATACACTTGTATCTACGAAACATTCTACTGACACAGTGTCCAAATAGCAACTGTGTGGTGTATGAGTTAATGTGTTAGTGTCCCTAGATCGTGAGAAGGGTCTACCAAAAAGCTGTTGCTCGTGAGTGCCCAACATCAAATTGAATTGGTTGCAATCTCAATAATAAGATACATCCCCTAATAGGAGATGTCGTCACCTATATGCAAACATCACCAATATCGACCACACAGAATCACTGCTCAGTATCAATAAAGTTTCCTGATTAGAACGAAACACACTGCCCAGCATTTGTCTTCTAAGATACAGAACAATTATGTCTGTACTCATCAGTATAGCGCATGAACATAATGCCAGACATATCGTGAGACCAAAAACAATATACTTGTACACCAACAAATGTGTAAATATATGTAACCCTCCAATGAGGGTGCACGCAGCCCAAAAATCTGGTAGGTATACCGTATACATGAAATATACCAGATTAATTGTCATCAAATATGACAACATCATATATATTGATCTTAAGTGCATATGGGCAATTGCCCAATGAATGTCTGACAAATCTGGGAAAGTCCAAATTAAAAACACCATCATTTACATCAACTCAATAATAAGTTACCGATGTACATCATTGTGACAATGTGCTCATGAAGAGAAAAAAGGGTAGGTGGCCCGTGCTGGTGAATACTTGTGAGTGGGCCCCTTCCTTTCCTCCTGTGAACAAAACAAAAGAAAAAAGTTATTAAAACCAGGATACCCTGTCCTGTACCCTAGACTTGTTACAACATGCACTTCAACTTTACATTTCTTAAAGAAGTTTACTCAGAATTCAAATGTTCCGATAATCACTATATGAAAGAAAAATCAGTAAACGAAAAAGATAAAGAGAGAGAAAGAACACAAGAGATGAAGAGAAAATACTTTAAAAATTACTTAAAACATACATGAGAAGCCTAAATACAAGCGATACTACAACGGGAAGGGAAACACCAATCTAGTTGGTCAGAGGAAAACATCTAGCACATACCATGAGTGTAACCCACCCCCAGAATGTTTCATGACCACTATTGTTCTTTCAAGTGTATGGAGAGTTCTTCCTCTTGGTTCAATCCTCCCGGGTTCTTGGTTTGGAAGTCTATGATATATCTAGACTCCCTTTGTCTCAGATGCAAAACCCTGTTTCCACCTCTGGGATGTTTGTCTATCTGTTCCAAGATAAGGAAACTCATCTCCTTTGTATTGGAGAAATGTTTGTCCCTAAAATGGCGTGCCACCGGGTATTTGGGATCAAAGTTGGTAATGGCCCTGCCATGCTCTAAGATGCGCTTTTTGGCCATGCACGTGGTGCTCCCTATATACCATAGTTTACATGCATTCTATGGCACATATCACAAATGTGGAGCTGCACGTGAGAAATTGAGTAAGTTCCTTACTGACGCCATTATAAACGACCTGTTTGTGAAATTTGCTGTTATTGCATGCCTTACAATGGCCGCACGGGTAAAAACCCTTAAGACCGTGTTGATGTCTTTGTGGATATGTGGTGATATCACTGTGTACAAGCATATCCCTGACATTCCTACCTCTCCTGTATGTTATACTCGGTCTGTCCGGGATAATGCCCCCAATTACGTTGTCACTTTTGAGGATATCCCAATTTCTGGTCACAATACGCTTAATATTGCTGGCGTCAGAACTAAATGTCATGATCATTCTAGACTTGTTGTCCTCAGTGTCATCATTCTCTGGTTTGTCTGAAATGGTCGATGTTCTGTCTACCAACCCTGCTCTGTCATGTGCCAATTATTGGCTAGTCCATCTTTAATTTCTATCACCTTTGACTCTCTATAATTGTTGCCGTCTTTTGTTGCACTGTTCACGTGATCAAGCTTTCAGGGAAAGCGAAACGCGTTGTGAATAAACACAGCAGTGGATATTTATTGACACAGAGTCTTCCTTCACTGAGAGCGCGCGGACTAGTGGTATTTACGTAAGGATTGGAACAGCCGGTGTGCTCCGCCGGCGTGTGCGCCACTCTCCACGGGTCCCATGCAGTCCAGAAGGAATGCGTTTGTGTCTTGTATTCATTGAGGACTACGCTTGGACCGGCCGTGACATATTTCAATGAGAGGAACGAGGAAGGTGTAGACCTGAACAGGCGGCGTTAATTCTGAGGTAAGCGGATCCCGCCGAGAAAAAAAAAAGAAACAAGTGCGCAAAGCGCAAAAAGGGGGCAGGGTAGAAATACCCTGACCCCTAAGTCTGCTCAGGGGTCCCACAAGGACCCCTGGGCAGAAAAAAGCATTTTTTTTTTAAATCGGCGGGATGCACTGAGGGTCGCGGATCCCGCCGAGAAAAAAAAAGAAACAAGTGCGCAAAACGCACAAAGGGGGCAGGGTAGACACACCCTGACCCCTAGGTCTGCTCAGGGGTCCCACAAGGACCCCTGGGCAGAAAAAGCATTTTTCTTTAAAAATCGGCGGGATGCGCGGATCCCGCCTATAATGCTAATCCCGGGGCATGCGGGGTGGGTTTAGATTTTATGCGGGGGCCTCTAAGGCCCCAAGCCCCAGGGAGTGCCACCCCGGGGCTTTAAATGAAAAATGGTGCGGGAGGGCTCTCCGCCCTCCCGCAGCCCCGGGGTCCGCCACCCCCGGGGCTTCTTTTTAAATATTACTAACCTGTGTGGGGGCTCGACACCCCCCACAAGCCCCGAGGACCGCCACCTCCCGGGGCACTAACAAAAGAAATGTAGGGGTCCGTTTCGGACCCCGACCCACGGGGACCACCACCTCCCGGGGTTTGTACATGTTGGGAGGGGGCCGCGCGGCCCCCTCCTGGAGCCTGTGATGGCCCTGGGGACCACCACCCCCAGGGCCGGCTCCTGCAGTGTCCCGGGGTGGCTACCCCAGGACACTGTAGTTTGCTATGACAGGGCGGGAGCCTCGGGGCTCCCGCCCTGTCATAGCAAACTTGGTTTGGATTTTGAAAGTGAGAGCAGGGAAACCTGCTCTCTTTCAAAATCCAAACCAGATTGCTTTTCCACACGGGGAGCTGCATGTTAGCAGTTCCCCATGTGGAAAAGCAATCCCGGCTCCCGAAGGACGCTGGGAGCCGGCTGGGAATGTGGGGGCATTGGGGCTCCCCCCACGGTCCCCAACGTTGTATATAGGCCCCGGGGGATGGGGTCCCGGGGAGAATAAAAATTAGTGCAAGCTGCTAATTTTTTTAACGGTAAAATTAGGAGTCGCGCATCCAGCGCGGCGCTCAGCGCGGCCCCTGGTGTGCCCGCGTTGGATGCGCGACCCCTAACGCGTTTGGTGCACGATTCCAACGCGTAGAGTGCGCGAATCCAAGCAAAACAAATGTAAAAAATTTTCAGATATAAATGAAGTTTAGGTGTTTAGGTCTTGGGTGGCTCTAAAAAGAGCTGTTCTCTTTTTTGGGATATTTTGGTACCTACAAGTAAGTACCGATGCAGAGTCTAAAGTTGTTGAGCAAGACTCTGTTACCCTCATCTGTAAAATGAACACTATCTCTCCTATAGATGCCGTCCATATTAAAACGCAGATTGTTGTTGTAAATAGACCCCATTCTATAATCTCTGAGATAAGCAGAAACAGCTTTATTGACATGTTTCCTAGCTTTCTCAATCTGTGGATAAAATTGATTGGACCAGTTCCATTTCTGTCTTTGACATATATTAGAATACACAAAGGCAGTTTGGGGGAAAAGTGACATCAATTCTCCAAAGGTGTCCTTCATAAGCATTTCCACACCTACCCCAGTCAAAGTGCCTAGGTCATTGCCACCACAGTGCACAATTATGAGGTCAGGGTGTTGGAGATGCAAGAAGCATTTAACCAATGGCATCAATTGGTACCACTTTAATCCTCTCTTTCTAATCCATTTAATGTCTACATTTGGCAAAGCTAGGTCTTTGTCAATGCCACTGTTTTTTGCATACCTTTGGCTCCAGAAAATATAGCTGTGTCCCACAATCCACACTCTAAGCATCTTGAAAGGAGGTCTGGATGCACTGAGAAGGTGTCTGTATGTGAAATGGCAGTTTGACAACTAAAGTTTTTCTAAAATGGTGGATAAGATGCAGTTTTTACAAAAACAAACAAATGATTGGCTGTTTGAGAACATTATAGTCTGAAAAGTAGGGTGCATGTTTCTGTGCTTCAAGAGCACGTTTCTTATTGGTTATTGAAAACAGTTTGAAAGGAACATTAGATAAGATAAGCTGATATTTTGAAAAGTCAAGCGCACTTGCTGTTTGGATTAGCAACATTGTGTGCTGAACTTGTGACCTGTGAATTCAGTTGAGTGTTCCATGAACTGTTACTATGGTAACAGGCAGTAAGCAGATTGGGGGTAGGGTTGAAAGTTATATCAATTGGATAGGGTTGAAATGTGTAACCAATAGAAATGTGTGTTAGCTTTTGAATTAATGTGGGAAGCAATGTGATTTGATATTTACATGTATATGTGTGCAGAAAGAGAGGGAAAGTTTGCCATTTTTTGGTTTTGCTAAGAGCAGTGCAGTACAGACATTTGGTTTAAGAACATCTGGTGTGTGACTGACATACTTCTTAATCAACAAATCAATTTGAAAGGTGAGTTATTAATTTGTGAGGGGTTGTATGTTGTGCCTTTGTTTTTAATAAGACAAATGTGTTTCTCTTGCTAAAGTCCAGGGAGTAGTGTTGCTTGTCTAGAATCACTTTGTGAGTCTGTCTGCATTTGGGCAACCATTGTGAGAGAAGCATTTGGGTACTTCATGTCTTTGCAGACAGATAACCGCTTTAAAACCTGTCATGTTGTCAAGTTTTCGTAGTATTAGAAGCCAGTCATTGCTTGTGCATTGGCAGAATGAGACAGTCATTCACAGTAGACTACAGTAGTGAATTATGTAAAATGTGTGCAGTCACCTTACCCCTTCCAGACTAGTGAATGTGTTTTGGAAAGGTCCAAGGAACTGTGTTGCTTGTCTAGAATCACACTGTGAGTCTGTCTGCATTTGGGCAACCATTGTGAGAGAAGCATTTGGGTACTTCATGTCTTTGCAGACAGATAACCGCTTTAAAACCTGTCATGTTGTCAAGTTTTCATAGTATAAGAAGGCAGTCATTGCTTGTGCATTCGCAGAATGAGACAGTCATTCACAGTAGACTGCAGTAGTGAATTATGTAAAATGTGTGCAGTCACGTTACCCCTTCCAGACTGGTGAATGTGTTTTGGAAAGGTGCAAGGAACTGTGTTGCTTGTCTAGAATCACACTGTGAGTCTGTCTGCATTTGGGCAACCATTGTGAGAGAAGCATTTGGGTACTTCATGTCTTTGCAGACAGATAACCGCTTTAAAACCTGTCATGTTGTCAAGTTTTCGTAGTATTAGAAGCCAGTAATTGCTTGTGCATTCGCAGAATGAGACAGTCATTCACAGTAGCCTGCAGTAGTGAATGATGTAAAATGTGTGCAGTCACCTTACCCCTTCCAGACTAGTGAATGTGTTTTGGAAAGGTCCAAGGAACTGTGTTGCTTGTCTAGAATCACACTGTGAGTCTGTCTGCATTTGGGCAACCATTGTGAGAGAAGCATTTGGGTACTTCATGTCTTTGCAGACAGATAACCGCTTTAAAACCTGTCATGTTGTCAAGTTTTCATAGTATTAGAAGCCAGTCATTGCTTGTGCATTCGCAGAATGAGACAGTCATTCACAGTAGCCTACAGTAGTGAATTATGTAAAATGTGTGCAGTCACCTTACCCCTTCCAGACTAGTGAATGTGTTTTGGAAAGGTCCAAGGAACTGTGTTGCTTGTCTAGAATCACACTGTGAGTCTGTCTGCATTTGGGCAACCATTGTGAGAGAAGCATTTGGGTACTTCATGTCTTTGCAGACAGATAACCGCTTTAAAACCTGTCATGTTGTCAAGTTTTCGTAGTATTAGTAGCCAGTCATTGCTTGTGCATTCGCAGAATGAGACAGTCATTCACAGTAGCCTACAGTAGTGAATTATGTAAAATGTGTGCAGTCACCTTACCCCTTCCAGACTAGTGAATGTGTTTTGGAAAGGTCCAAGGAAGTGTGTTGCTTGTCTAGAATCACACTGTGAGTCTGTCTGCATTTGGGCAACCATTGTGAGAGAAGCATTTGGGTACTTCATGTCTTTGCAGACAGATAACTGCTTTAAAACATGTCCGGTTGTTAAGTTTTCGTAGTATTAGATGCTCCAGCAATCACCCTGTCACTTCCCATGCACTCCTCCAGGCAGCAATCCAGCACCATGTACTAATGCAAACACTGCGTCAAAACCCAAACACTTATAACTTCACCTAGGCACACTCCTTGCAGTACTCTCATTATTCAGTCACTACCCAAGTACTCATACAATGACCCAGGCCTTAGCACATAGACTGCTACAAACCCCTATCTTCTACGCATGAAGTCCTCTAACCACCTACACCCTTGTCTTTCACTCCTTCAATTCTCAGGCAGTGTCCATACACTCCAATAAACACCTTGTTACTCCCCATGCACTCCTCCAGTCAGCCATCCAGCACATATACTAATTCAAACACTGCGCCATAACCCAAACACTTATAAATTCAGCCAGGCACTCACCTTGAAGTACTCTAATCATTCAGTCAGTACCCAATTACTCATGCAGTGACCCAGGCCTTAGAACATAGACTGCTTCAAACAGCTATCCACTACGCATGTAGTCCTGTAACTACCTACACACTTGTCTTTCACACCTTCAATTCCCCAGTCAGTATCTATACACTCTAGCAATCTCCTCTAGTGACCCATTCAGCTCCATGTACTAATCCATTCACTGCGCCAAAACCCAATCACTTAAAAATTCACCTAGGCACTCTCCTTACAGTACTGTTTAAATTCAGTTACTATCCAAATACTCATTCAGTGATATAGAGCCTTACCACATACAGGGGCCGATTCCGATCTCGGTCGGAGGCGCACCCAACACCATTCGGTCGGGAAAAAAGCCATGCGAAAGCCTGTTTCCCGACCGATCCGTACAGCACACCGAACGAGCAAGTACGATGCGCACAACAGCAAAGAATCCGGCCGAGCCGTACTCACCCAAACCAGGTCCTGTTCTCCGACCGAGGCGAATCCGGAAACGCAGAATAGAGTCGCACGGAAGGAAAAATGCAGCCCCGTCCGGCCGGACAAGTACGATGCGCTCTCCGTACGCGCCGAACCCGTCGCTACGCACGGCACGTCAAAGCATCCGGGAGAGGCGCACATAAGCTCCGATTCGCGCCACAACACGATCCACGGCTCCGAGACGAACACGGCAGCGACGAGGACGACGCGAAGAGACGAGGACGAGGCGACGAGGACGAGGCGAAGCGACGAGGACGAGGCGAAGCGACGAGGACGACGCGAAGCAACGAGAAGGACGAACGACACGAACCAACCATGAATCCCTTCGTCCCGATCATACCAATATTCTACATATACTACCGGAACAGGCACGGACGCGTACGGCGCAGAAGGTAAGCCAGACACCAACCACAAAACACATACAACACGTACACGACACATCACACACACACACAGGGATGCAGAATGCCCATCACCAATGCCACATATGCACACAGGGGCCTGAATGCGCACCACCACCCCTACCCAGGGGGGGCAGGATGCCTACCACCACTACCACCCTTACCCAGGGGGGGCTGGATGCCTACCACTACTACCACCCTTAGCCAGGGGGGGCAGGATGCCTACCACCACTACCACCCTTACCCAGGGGGCTGGATGCCTACCACTACTACCACCCTTAGCCAGGGGGGCAGGATGCCTACCACTACTACCACCCTCACCCAGGGGGGCAGGATGCCTACCACTACTACCACCCTCACCCAGGGTGGGCTGGATGCCTACCACTACTACCACCCTTAGCCAGGGGGCAGGATGCCTACCACTACTACCACCCTCACCCAGGGTGGGCAGGATGCCTACCACTACTACCACCCTTAGCCAGGGGGGGCAGGATGCCTACCACTACTACCACCCTCACCCAGGGTGGGCAGGATGCCTACCACTACTACCACCCTTAGCCAGGGGGGCAGGATGCCTACCACTAGTACCACCCTCACCCAGGGGGCAGGATGCCTACCACTACTACCACCCTTAGCCAGGGGGGCAGGATGCCCACCACTACTACCACCCTCACCCAGGGGGGCAGGATGCCTACCACTACTACCACCCTCAGCCAGGGGGCAGGATGCCTACCACTACTACCACCCTTAGCCAGGGGGCAGGATGCCTACCACTACTACCACCCTCACCCAGGGGGGCAGGATGCCTACCACTACTACCACCCTCACCCAGGGTGGGCTGGATGCCTACCACTAGTACCACCCTCACCCAGGGGGGCAGGATGCCTACCACTACTACCACCCTCAGCCAGGGGGGCAGGATGCCTACCACCACTACCACCCCCACCCATAGGATGGACAATGCATGACACAACCAGCACACCACAACCTAGGGAATGCAAGAAGAAGACATCCCCCCAACACCATGACAAGCGTGTGTAGACTGTGTCAAATGCCTACAACACCGAACATGACTTCGAACATACAATGTGACCCCCTAGCACATGTGCCACACAAATATGTGTGTGGCACACACAACGCAAGCAGGCCATGACCATTGTGGCAATGGGGTCCAAACACCCATCATCACAGTGACCAAAAGGTAAGTGTGGGGTCCATAGCTGCAGCACATTTTGAACATTGTGGCAATGGGGTCCAAACCCCCATCATCACAGTGACCAAAAGGCAAGTGTGGGGTCCATAGCCGCAGCACATTTTGAACATTGTGGCAATGGGGTCCAAACCCCCATCATCACAGTGACCAAAAGGTAAGTGTGGGGTCCATAGCTGCAGCACATTTTGAACATTGTGGCAATGGGGTCCAAACCCCCAATATCACAGTGACCAAAAGGTAAGTGTGGGGTCCATAGCTGCAGCACATTTGAACATTGTGGCAATGGGGTCCAAACCCCCATCATCACAATGACCAAAAGGCAAGTGTGGGGTCCATAGCCGCAGCACATTTTGAACATTGTGGCAATGGGGTCCAAACCCCCATCATCACAGTGACCAAAAGGCAAGTGTGGGGTCCATAGCCGCAGCACATTTTGAACATTGTGGCAATGGGGTCCAAACCCCCATCATCACAGTGACCAAAAGGTAAGTGTGGGGTCCATAGCTGCAGCACATTTTGAACATTGTGGCAATGGGGTCCAAACCCCCATCATCACAGTGACCAAAAGGTAAGTGTTGACAAAGTAAGAGGTGCAACTGCCAAACTGCATGGATGATTCCTGGTCACAGAACAACAAACACATCAGTGGCAAAGTAGTGTATGTGTCCCATTGCAACATAAATTGGGGAGCCAAATCCTGCAGTGCAAATAAGACATAACTTTGGCCATGTGCAGACAAACAACACCCATGGGGGCTGACACCGTCAACAATCATCAATGACACAATGACAGAAGTGACCATCCGAATGCAGACCCACATATTTGCACCAATGGGCACACACATGCAGATACCCTGTGGAGACTGCAGATGTGAGGCGAACAGATACCATACCATGGCAGCAATGGGACACACAATGAACAATTAGCACCAAATGAGGGCTCCCGTCCCATCAGCCTGGTCATGGAAGTGCCAACGGAATCATCAGCACAGATCCAACACACTTGTATAGCAATGTTGCACTGACAACACAGATGGGTCCTTCCCCATTGATGCCCAAACCTGCATGTTCACTGGAGATGGCCACACGGTCAGGGAAGTAGACGAATAGAACAATGGCAGGCACAACAGATGTGCAGGGGTGGAAGCCACAGATGTGTAATTGCCAATCGAAGTAGGAAATCCCATTGCCAAATACTGAACACATGACACCCTCAGATGCTGCTATGGATGACATGGATACACCACAGGATAGGACACATTCCCCCTGGACCACATGGGTTCCTGCACAGTAACACTTCATTATCATGAGACCAAATATCACCATCACTGCAGCAAGGGCATTGTTAGCATCATCAACATCATGTACATCAGAAGCAAAAGCACTAGAGAACAGAAAGTTGCTTTATTCAGCATATGTGGCATTAAAAGTAGAAGTCCGGTAGAACATGAACAAAGGCCAATGGCCAGTCCATCAACAAAGTCACAAGTGGGTGACAGTGGCAGATGCCACCCTACACATGCCTGCACAAAACCAGGGACAATCCACTAGGAGGGGCAACCGGGGGGTAGGCCAGGCACTGCAGGGACAGGATCAGGGCTCACCAGGAGGAAGCAGGGAAGGGGTGATTGGTGCTGAAGAGCCACTGACAACTGCAGTGGAGGTGTCTGACATGGTGTGTGCCGGCACAACTGGGGGGCATGGCTCAGATGTTGTGGGTGCCGGCACGACTGCAGTGGACCCTGCAGATGGAGTGGACAGGTCCGCCACTGCAGTGCCCAAGTCAGACAGGGTGGTAGTGGACTCCACTGCAGTGCCTACCACCAGGGGAGGAGAATGGGGAACAGGCAAGGTGGGCTGGACAGAGGGGGAGGACACCCTCACCACATCAGTGGCACAGACAAGAGCAGCGTGGGGTGTGGTGCCGGGAGAGCAAGTGGCAGGGGGAGAAGGCCGGAGCCTCTTGGGGATGGTATATCTGTGGGTGGGGGAACCTGGGGCAGGGTGTGGTGGGGGCACCTGTGGAGTGGGGGCCTGAGGGATGGAGGAAGGAGACCTGGTGCTTGAGCTGCAGGGCGGCGGCGGGGTCTTGCTCTTAGCACTCCGGGGGGACTTGCAGGTGGGGGCCTCAGTCTGTCTGCGCCAGGTGGAGGGTGTCCGGGGGCGAGGGGCACTCTGCTCTGTGTGGGGGGGCTTCCTCTTCCCCCTGGATGCTGGGGCAGCTGGATCAGAGGGGAAGAGGCCGAGGTCACTGAGGAAGAGGCGCTGGGTCTTTGGGGTTGCAGGTGAGGCAAGGGAGGGTGCTTTGGAGGGAGAGGCAACTGAGGACTGTGCAGTGCCCGTGGATGCGTGTGTGTGTACCAGGGCCCCATCCCCTGTGAGTCTGGTTTCAGTCCCCTGACTGTGCGTGCATGTGCGTTTAGTTTGTGGCGTGTGTGTCTGTGTGCTGGATGTGTGTGTGCCTGTGCCGGTGTGTGTGTGCTTGGGACGGGCAAGGTGCTGGGGAGTGTGGATGGAGCAGAGGCAGGAGGGGTGAGGGACTGTCTGAGGAGGGACACTGCTGCCGTCAGGGAGGAGTCCATGGACCTGTTGCCCCTCTGTAGGTCAGACATGCCCGATGAGATGCCCTCCATGAACGACAGCAGCTGAGTCAACAGTGCGGTGTGCGCATGGAGGACACTCAGCATGGCTGTCTGCCCTACATGTAGCTGGCGAAGGGGTACACAGACTCCTCACTCAGGGCAGCAGGGGACACAGGGGCAGGGGGTGCGGTGCCTGGGCCAAAGGAGACACGCTCCCGAACATGGGAGCCTCCACGGACCTTGGGAATGGGAGCCAATGGGAGGGCGGTGGTGGTGGTGCTGGTGGTGGCGGGGACAGCAACACTAGCTGGGGTGTGGTGGCTGCTGACACCCGCCTCCACAAGGGAGTCATCCTCCGAGTTGCTCTGGTCCTCAGCTGAGGTGGATGGTGCTGAGGACTCCTCGGTGTGGCTCCCCTCGCCCTCCGTGCCACTGGGTCCCTCCGACCACTCCTCGGCTGCTGACCCAGTCTGGCTCTCTGGCTCCTCCTGGTCCGTGGAGCTGTCCCCTTCCGTGGCCGTGGATGTATCTGCAAACAATGGGGAAACAGACAGACATCAGTCACCTGCACCAAACGCACACACCACTGTGAGCACAGCACATCACAGAGCAAGCCCTGGCATCATTAGTTGTACATTGCTAAAAGTGCCCGAACTGAACAGGAGGAGCCAATTGTCAGTCTGTTGCCAAGCATGGCACTCACATCCCACATGGCCTTGCACCCATCTGTCTGGTGTCTGTTGGATTGCAACACCCCAGTGTGGACACATGCACCAAGTACACAGTAGTTGGACAGTGCAGAGGACACGGTGTGGACACATCACAGCTCTTGCCACTGAGTCAGTACAGGTTTCCGGATGAAAGGGATGCCCAGAGTCAAATAGGAAATGCATGTGATGCATACCAGCGACAGACACCATGATGCACCCATGTCCTGATAGCCAGCGCCACTATGGTGTGCATGTAGCACATGTCACTCCCCTGCAGGACCACCAATAAGTTGACACATGCCATGATGTATGACTTGGCAGCCAGACAACAACACTATGCACTGTGTCACAATAGTAGGACATGGGGAATGCAAGTCCTGGAGCTGCACAAGTGCACATGTACATCCCCCACACAACACATCATCTCAACCCTCATCTGTCCAGGTCACACCTATTGGACATATGGGAGACTTGTGACACTACCCTCTGAACCTGAGCCCCTCACAATTTGCTGTGAATGGGGAACAGCTGCCTGAACTTCACATTCGCATACCCCAGTCTGCACGGGCAGCTGATCAAACACCTATGTGACACACAAGTATCGTCTCCTATGGTCACATCTCCAGGGGCATGCTGAGCCCCTACCAAGAAACACCCCAGCAGTCCTGGCAACTAATCCACAGCACACTGACACAGAGGCAGACACCTGAGGGCTCAAATCACTGTGCACAATGTGTCAGCTGATACACGGGAGTGGGAGTACAGAGTGCATTGCATGGCCTGGAGTAGGCATGACTGTCCTGCTCCACATGAATGAGGGATGTGCCCTGGACAGTGGATAGCTGGCTATGTATGTGTGACACACGTAATCTGCACACTCCTGGGGCCCAAACATTGTTCCCACCTGCTGCATGGGCGTGTGCCACATACCCCAGGCACATGTGGTGGCTCAGCTCAGCAAGTGGACCGCATATCAAAGCAACACGCAGATCACATGTCCAAACCCAGGCGTTGTGTGAACAATGGACCCACCCATGATGCCCACAACAGAGTTAGGGAAACAGATGCTGTCCCCCACCTTTAGTGAAGCAAACTGCAAGGACACAGTCCAAAGTGACACAATTCCCTGAATGTAAGGGCCACACCTGGGTATCAGATGAGCAGTGGGCAGTGCACAATAGAGGGACATGGCTCCTGGACAACATGACTGCTGCACTGTGGCAGTTGAACCAGGCCAGAGGAGGGCACAAAGCATGTAATACAGAGTTCACAGTGCAGTCTTTGACTCACCCCCTCCTTGCTGCTGTCTGGCCTTCAGCTGCCCATCCAGGTCTGGAAAGACCACCGCCAGGATCTGGAGCATGTGGGGGTCAGGGTCCGTGTTCCGCCCCTCCTGCGAGGAGGCGACAGCTTCAGCTGGACCCGTGCAATCCTCCGGGTCCAGCCCCGAAGGTCCTGCCACCTCTTCTGGCAGTTGCGGATCCGGCGCTTGTAGACCCCCACGGACCGGACAGCCCGGACGATGTCCTTCCAGATTTCCTGCTTCCGATGGGCATTAACCTGTGAGGATGACAAAGTGAAAAGGCCATTACCACACATGCAACATATCCGTGCATGACACAGTTGCATATACATGTCTCAATCACAGGGGCACATGATGTACACAGGCAGTGCAAAGCTGACCATGGACAGTTTGCCAGACGTCACTACATGGTATCATTGCATGGGAAGTAAAACCATGTTCAAATGCACTGTCACTGCACCATACCTGTCCAGTGCAAGTCACTACACACTATGGGGGTGACAACTACTCAGTGAGCCTGCTAGCCAGTGGCGTGCAGACTCTCAGCCTTGCTAGTCACACAAAATGCACATTCAGAAAGGCAGTGCACAGAACACTCACCTGCTCCCCTGGTGTCCCATACAGCTTGCTGTACTGTGGAAGTAGGCTGTCCAGCAGGGCCTGGTTCTCTTCAAGGCTGAAGGCTGGGGCTCTCTCCACAGTACGTGCCATTGCAGGGTCCAGAGGGGCAGAGACAGCAGCAGTGCAGTGGCAGATGTCGTCCTGGAGCATGTAGTGCAGGCAAGTGAGCTCTCAGGGGAACAGCCAGCAATATATATGTGCTGGAGAGGCAGATACTGTCCCTTGTGTCCAAAGTGATAGGTCCAAGTCGTTTGCATCTTCTGAATCTGGCCAATCCATGGAATAGCAGCACCAAAACACGCCCACAGCATCCTTCAAATCCTCAACTTCATGGCATACATGATTTTGCAACATTGTTGTGGGTGACCAACTGAATTTCCAGCAACCGACTCGTTCGAAATTCGAAAACGCGTCCGTTGCCAGGCAAGCCCATTGTCAATGGGTGCGCACCGATCGGTCCATTGCGGTACAACGCGCACAGGGGTACAACGCGTACCCGCACACATTGAATGCAATGGGCCGACCGGAGGCACCGATCGGTCCATTGCGGTACAACGCGCACAGGGGTACAACGCGTACCCGCACACATTGAATGCAATGGGCCGGCCGGAGGCACCGATCGGTCCATTGCGGTACAACGCGCACAGGGGTACAACGCGTACCCGCACACATTGAATGCAATGGCCCGGCCGGAGGCACCGATCGGTCCATTGCGGTTCAACGCGCACAGGGGTACAACGCGTACCCGCACACATTGAATGCAATGGGCCGGCCGGAGGCACCGATCGGTCCATTGCGGTACAACGCGCACAGGGGTACAACGCGTACCCGCACACATTGAATGCAATGGGCCGGCCGGAGGCACCGATCGGTCCATTGCGGTACAACGCGCACAGGGGTACAACGCGTACCCGCACACATTGAATGCAATGGGCCGGCCGGAGGCACCGATCGGTCCATTGCGGTTCAACGCGCACAGGGGTACAACGCGTACCCGCACACATTGAATGCAATGGGCCGGCCGGAGGCACCGATCGGTCCATTGCGGTACAACGCGCACAGGGGTACAACGCGTACCCGCACACATTGAATGCAATGGGCCGGCCAGAGGCACCGATCGGTCCATTGCGGTACAACGCATCACTGTACATGTGACTGGCATATGTCAGCATGCCTGTCTCACATGGACATATGCCAGCCACAGATAGCTCCCAGGGAGTGAGGGGCACACCTACATCACGACAGCCTGTCCAAACTTTATCATAAGGCATGTAATGATGCATTTCCTATTGTGTGTATGTTGGTGTACATGTTGTCCTGTGGGTGTCACCTGTGGGCAGCCACCCCCAGGCTGTGCACGTGTTCATGGGGACATGATCCTGGGTGTTACGTGTACGTGACCACTGTGATGTGCAACTGTTCATATCTGTGCATGTGCCATGGTCACATTTCACAGTGGTGTATGTGTATGTCATGTCACATACCCCGTGAGTCCCATGTGGGACGGTATGTTTGAGCCAGGGTGTCCCAGTGGCACAATAGTGATGGTCCTCCACAGTCTTTGTGCATGTAGTGTTTACAATGTCTCTGATTTCATGTGCACAATGGGAGACAGTCTCCACATCCACGTTGTGTGTGCATGGACTCTGATGTTGTGCATGTGTGTCACAGACGTCCATGTCTGTCCTGCCGTGGCAAGTGGGGCCACTACCTGTGGGGGTCATGGTTGTTTTGCTGTGGTGTATACATGATACTCCATGTAATGCCAGTGTCCATGTGGCATTACAGGGTCCCTGGGAATGTACCTGTCGTTGAGCTGTGGTGCCTGGGGCACATCTGTCCTCACATGTCACTGTGGGGGTTATTGTGACACGGCAGCAGGAGATGGGAACTGTGACACGGCCTCATGATGTCCAATGGGCCAACCTGGGACTAATTGATGCCACCTGTTGGACCGTGTTGACAGATGTTGGCCATGTATGTACCATACATGTCCTTCCGGTACTGCACACTTCATGTAGTTGTGCCTCATAATGATGTATGTTGGGATCTTGAGTGTGTTCAATGCCGCATATGTGGGGTGACTGACAATCTTGCTTACTTCTCCTCTGCACTGCAGGGCTCCTGCTGTCCATCGGCCATTCCCAGACCTGGCAACGATGGTGGAACGGGACAGCATCCGACGGTACCGCTTCACCAGGCAGCTGATTGAGGATTTGGCAGTGCAGTTGTCCCCACATTTGCAGCCTGGCCGGCCGTATCCTACGGCGCTCACCCCCAAGGTGAAGGTGATGGCAGCCCTACACTTCTTTGCCACTGGTACCTTCCAACATACTGTGGCGACTGCTGGTGGGATGTCACAGACCATGTTCAGCTGTGTGCTCCGCGATGTTTTGGCGGCAATGTTGCTCTTTCTGAACCGGTACATCTATTTCCCTAGACTGCGACGACTCACTGACGTGAAGAGTGACTTTTATGCCCTGGGGAGGATGCCGCATGTAATTGGCTCCATTGATGGGACACATGTGGCTTTGGTACCACCACAGGCCCAGGAGCAGGCCTACAGGAACCGCAAGCACTACCACTCGGTCAATGCACTGGTGGTGTGTCTTGCAGACATGACCATCACACACGTGTGTGCCCGTTTCCCTGGTTCAGCACACGATGCCTTTGTGATGAGGAGTAGTCGCATCCCCAGGATGATGGCACAGATGCAGAACCAGCGTGCCTGGCTTGTCGGTGTGTACTGACTTTGTGCCATTGTGTGTGATCTGATCTGTAGTATTCCGCCCACTTTTCCAAGTCAGCTAATGTGCACTTGTCTGTCCGTAGGTGACTCGGGATACCCCAACATGCCGTGGTTGCTGACACCCCTCAGGAACCCTGTGACACCTGCCCAGATGCGCTACAATGAGGCACATGGTCGGACCAGGAGAGTGATTGAGCGGACCTTTGGTCTCCTGAAGAGCCGCTTCCGCTGCCTGGACAAGACCGGAGGGTCCCTCCCATATGCCCCTGCGAAAGTGTGCAAGATTATCATCGTCTGCTGCATGCTCCACAACCTGGCAGTGCGGAAGGAGTTGCCTCTCATCCAGGATGACAATGACCAACATCCGCCACCTGTGGAGGATCCTGGCCTGGACCACGATGCCAGTGAAGATGATGATGATGATGATGGTGATGGTGATGTCCGCACACAGCTCATCACCAACTTCTTTAGCTGAATGTGAGTATCCTGAGGTGTCATGTCAATGATGTGAGTTGGCATGATGTGTGGGTGGTGCTCTGGTGCTGTTGGAGTGTGTCCATGGGCTACTTGACTGGATGTGTGTTGCGATGTGTGGTGACAGGTGGGCTGTACTCCCCAACAGTGTTGACATGCTAACTTGGTTCTGGGTGGGTATCTTGTAACATGTATTGTGCATGGGTTTTGCTGTTCTGTCCTGTACTCGATTGCTTTTGACTGTGTGTCATTTCTGTCCTTCACAGGGTACTTTCAGATTCGTTTGGTCAACTGTGTCCACCGACGACGTGATTGCACATCCAGGCTGGTAGCTGTTGTGTCCCTACAGGTGATGTGCGCCACACCCATGGACTTCCTTCCGTCTACAGTTGTTGACTGTGTGCCCGCTGCCAGGTGGGGTTACCTTGCATCTGTAGTGGTTACGGCATGTTGCAACTGTGTAATAAACCTGTGCTTCACTTTGTGATGTGCGTTGTCTGTGGTCACACATTTGAGTGCCATTTGCTTACTGCACCGGTGGGCTACTTGACTACAACTGGGAATGGGTGTGGTGTCTGTTCATTGCACCGTCTTCCCTGGCAACATCAGTGTAGGCAATGAGTCAGATGGCCTAGGTGTGTATGTGTTGTGTAGCCCTGGTGGTGTGTCTCCCTCATGTGTGTCACGTTGCCTGTACTCACATGCCTGTGTTGTCCTTGCTGTTGCAGTTCGCATACACAGTGTAATTTTGCAGTTCATCATCCCCATAACAGCACCCACGTTGGAATCACGACAGAGGCAAGTATGGTGTATTAGTGTGTTTATTGTGATACATTTGTGTTAATAGTGCATAGGATGGGTTGTGCTGTACATAAATCTTGCAATCCCAAGTTCCTAGGTGAATTGAAAGTCCGGGTAGACAGGATCCCCAGTATCGGGGCCACAGTTGTCTGACACATTGGTCCAACTTGTACTCCCCATGCAATGTGTTGGAGTAGTGTTGCCGTCAACAGGGTGAACAGTCTGTGCACAAAGGCGAACATCCAGAACAGGTTCAGGCTTCCTGGGAGTTGCGCTTGGCCATCGGCCTCTCACTTTTCCCTCCTCGGACGACCACTCTTCTTGGGGGGGGGCCCCTCAAGTACAGGCTGCTGCGGTGCAGGGGACTCTCCGCCAGAGTCCTCCTCCCTCCCTGTGGCAGTTGCAGTTTGTTCGGCACCAGATGTTGTTGGCACACAGGGAGGTGTGGACTGGTTGCTGTTCATCTGGCGGAGGCATTGTAAAATGTCCCTGTGCACCGCCGTCATCTCATGCAGTGCATCCCACTTGGACTCCACGCGGGACATGTGTGAGTCCACACGGGACATGTGTGACTCCACGTGGGACATGTGGGAGTCCAAGCGGGCATGATGGGCAGCCTGCTGCTGTTTAATGTCTCTGAGGAGCCCCACTACCTGGCTGAGCTCTCCGGTGCTGGACTGGTACGCATCAGCTATGCGTACCAGTTGTGGGTCATCATGCACACCAGCAACGTCTGCAAGCAGCGACCTCTGTCTCCCACCCCTCCCACCACCCCTGCTGACATGTGCAGTGTGTGCAGTGGCACGCACAGATAACCCTGGTCCACCTTGGGGGTTGGTGGTGGTGGTGGTGTCCATGGCCCCAGGTTGGTCCAGGGTCACTGTGCTGGTGTTGCTCCTTGTTCTGTCCATGTCGGCAGGGATGGTATTCGTGGTGACAGTCGTTGGAGGGGTGGGTGCAGGGGTGCAGCTGGTGGTCCTGTTGGTGCTGCAGCTGGTGGTCCTGCTGGTGCTGCATGTTGACTTGCACCGGATGTGCCAGGTTGTTCTTCATCGTCCGAGGAGGACAGAGGCTGTACGACGCCAGTGAGCTCGGCATCCTCTTGAGCCTGGGACTGGGACTCCTCAGCGGCTGCTGCTGTGTCCCCATCATCACCTGTTTTTGGGAGACACAAACAATGTATGTCATGTTTCTGCAGGCATCAATGGTTGACACACATGACAGTTGTGACTGTGCCTCTGGGTGCGGGCCTGTACATTGCATTGTCCTAAGTCGTCACAGTCAGGGGTTGATATTGGTGTGGCACATTGTCCTGCATTATTTGGGCATTTCTATGTATTTTCTGGGGTATGAACATGGTCTGCATTGGTTGTGTTTGGTTGACAGCCGGCCCTCCTTCCCACCCACCCAGCCAGTCAGTTATCCCACCATGGAACGTGCTTGCGTTGCAGGGAGTGTAAGTTGTCTCTCAGGATGTCAGTCAGTGGTGTCCTGCTGTTTGTTGGTGCACAGTTGCCAGCAGGGCCTTGTGCTCCCCACAGCAGTAGCCAGTGTCAGCCATCTTGTGAGTCCTTCTCCACTCCCTGTGATGTGAGCATGGTTCAGGGTGGTGTTGATGGGACAGTTGTGGGGGTGAGCAATATCTGTGACTACTACTCCCATCATGCTATTGCCTCCACCCCCCTTCCCAGCATGCCCATGCTTCCTTCCTTTTGACTCTGCTTCCCTGTGGGGTGGGCTGGCTGTGCTGACAGGATGGCTGGGAGGGTTGTCCTGGCAGTTGTTTGGCTAAAAGTCCCAAGAGTGTCCCTGTGCTTCACACAACATAACCCAGGGTGGTGGTCCTTTGTGGGATCTTGAGTTAGGATGTGAGGCATTGCATTCTCCCAGGTGGGTTCTGTGGAGTTTGTGTTGAGGGGGGGTGTGAGGGGAGGTGCTTGTGACTATGGTCAGTGCTGCGAGTCCTCCTTCCCACCCAGCCAGCCAGATATCCCACCATGGAACGTGCTTCCATTGCAGGGAGTGGAAGTTGTCCCTCAGGATGTCAGTCAGTGGTGTTGTGCTGTTTGTTGGTGCACAGTTGCCAGCAGGGCCTTGTGCCCCCCACAGCAGTAGCCAGTGTCAGCCATCTTGTGAGTCCTTCTCCACTTCCTGTGATGTGAGCATGGTTCAGGGTGGTGTTGATGGGACAGTTGTGGGGGTGACCAATATCTGTGACTACGACTCCCATCATGCTATTGCCTCCACCCCCCTTCCCAGCATGCCCATGCTTCCTTCCTTTTGATTCTGCTTCCCTGTGGGGTGGGCTGGCTGTGCTGACAGGATGGCTGGGAGTGTTGTCCTGGCAGTTGTTTGGCTAGAAGTCCCAAGAGTGTCCCTGTGCTTCACACAACATAACCCAGGGTGGTGGTTCTTTGTGGGATCTTGTGTTAGGATGGGGGGCATTGCATTCTACCAGGTGGGTTCTGTGGAGTTTGTGTTGGGGGTGTGTGAGGGGAGGTGCTTGTGACTCTGGTCAGTGCTGCAAGTCCCCCTTCCCACCCAGCCAGCCAGATATCCCACCATGGAACGTGCTTGCATTGCAGGGAGTGTAAGTTGTCTCTCAGGATGTCAGTCAGTGGTGTCCTGCTGTTTGTTGGTGCACAGTTGCCAGCAGGGCCTTGTGCTCCCCACAGCAGTAGCCAGTGTCAGCCATCTTGTGAGTCCTTCTCCACTTCCTGTGATGTGAGCATGGTTCAGGGTGGTGTTGATGGGACAGTTGTGGGGGTGAGCTATGTCTGTGACTACGACTCCCATCATGCCATTGCCTCCACCCCACTTCCCAGCATTCCCATACTTACTTGCTTTTGTGTGGAGTTCAGTGTGTGTGGGTGTGAGAGCAATGGCAAGATGGCTGACAGTGGTGTCCTGCTGTTGGTTGGTGTGCAGTACCCAGCATGCCCTTGTGCTCCCCACGACACAGCAACAGTGTCAGACATCTTTGATGGGCCTTTCCACTCTCTGTGGGATGTGCATGCGTGAGTGTGAGCTTGCTGGGCCATGTGGTGGGGGATGTAGAGCTGTGACTACGACTCCCATCATGCTATTGCCTCCTCCCCCTTCCCAGCATGCCCATGCTTCCTTTCTTTTGACTCTGCTTCCCTGTGGGGTGGGCTGGCTGTGCTGACAGGATGGCTGGGAGTGTTGTCCTGGCAGTTGTTTGGCTAGAAGTCCCAAGAGTGTCCCTGTGCTTCACACAACATAACCCAGGGTGGTGGTTCTTTGTGGGATCTTGTGTTAGGATGGGGGCATTGCATTCTACCAGGTGGGTTCTGTGGAGTTTGTGTTGGGGGTGTGTGAGGGGAGGTGCTTGTGACTCTGGTCAGTGCTGCAAGTCCCCCTTCCCACCCAGCCAGCCAGATATCCCACCATGGAACGTGCTTGCATTGCAGGGAGTGTAAGTTGTCTCTCAGGATGTCAGTCAGTGGTGTCCTGCTGTTTGTTGGTACACAGTTGCCAGCAGGGCCTTGTGCTCCCCACAGCAGTAGCCAGTGTCAGCCATCTTGTGAGTCCTTCTCCACTTCCTGTGATGTGAGCATGGTTCAGGGTGGTGTTGATGGGACAGTTGTGGGGGTGAGCTATGTCTGTGACTACGACTCCCATCATGCCATTGCCTCCACCCCACTTCCCAGCATTCCCATACTTACTTGCTTTTGTGTGGAGTTCAGTGTGTGTGGGTGTGGGAGCAATGGCAAGATGGCTGACAGTGGTGTCCTGCTGTTGGTTGGTGTGCAGTACCCAGCATGCCCTTGTGCTCCCCACGACACAGCAACAGTGTCAGACATCTTTGATGGGCCTTTCCACTCTCTGTGGGATGTGCATGCGTGAGTGTGAGCTTGCTGGGCCATGTGGTGGGGGATGTAGAGCTGTGACTGCGACTCCCATCATGCTATTGCCTCCTCCCCCTTCCCAGCATGCCCATGCTTCCTTCCTTTTGACTCTGCTTCCCTGTGGGGTGGGCTGGCTGTGCTGACAGGATGGCTGGGAGTGTTGTCCTGGCAGTTGTTTGGCTAGAAGTCCCAAGAGTGTCCCTGTGCTTCACACAACATAACCCAGGGTGGTGGTTCTTTGTGGGATCTTGTGTTAGGATGGGGGCATTGCATTCTACCAGGTGGGTTCTGTGGAGTTTGTGTTGGGGGGTGTGTGAGGGGAGGTGCTTGTGACTATGGTTAGTGCTGCAAGTCCTCCTTCCCACCCAGCCAGCCAGCCAGTTATCCCACCATGGAACGTGCTTGCATTGCAGGGAGTGTAAGTTGTCTCTCAGGATGTCAGTCAGTGGTGTCCTGCTGTTTGTTGGTGCACAGTTGCCAGCAGGGCCTTGTGCTCCCCACAGCAGTTGCCAGTGTCAGCCATCTTGTGAGTCCTTCTCCACTCCCTGTGATGTGCGCATGGTTCATGGTGGTGTTGATGGGACAGTTGTGGGGGGCAATATGTGTGACTGCGACTCCCATGATGCTATTGGCTACACTGACTTGGCCAGCATACACAGAATTCCTTCCTTTGAGTGGTCTTCACTGTGTGTTGGTGTTGTTGTGGTGGCTACATGTCTGGATGTGTTTGTTAGTTCTATTTGTGCCACTGCCTAGCTGTAGTTGTAGTTGTGTTTGTACATGTGTTGGCACAGTTGGATGTGACTTTCTTGATGGCATGTGTTGTGTTTATCTGACTGACATACACATTTTGGGATGATTCTGTTCTGGTTGCTGTGTAATTGCTATGAGTGCATGGTTTGACTCTCCCCTTGACAGTGATGTGTGTGTTTTGTGGCAGTATATTGTGTACATTTGTTGTGTACTCACCAGGCTCTGGGATGTGCTCTAGTCCATATACGCTCACTGGCGGAAGGATGGCCCGCACCTTCTCCTCCCAGGGCCTGAGGTATATTGGCTTGGCAGGAGGGCCACTGCCGGTGTGTTGGCTGTTGATGTAGTCTTGCTTCAGCATTTTCCGTACCCTCCTGCGCACGTCATTCCACCTGTTCTGGATGTCGGTCTTTGTGCGCCGACATGGTGATTGTGCGTTCACCCTGTTGATGATCCTCTCCCACATCTTGGTTTTCTGCGACATGGGGGTCTGTTGGACCAGTGTGCCAAACAGCTGTGGCTCCACCCTGAGGATCTCGTCTACCATGACTTCCAATTCACTATCTAGGAACTTGGGATTCTTCTTGGGGGGCATGGTGATGGGTGGTGATGGTGAGTGATGTGTGTGTTGGTGTGCAGGTGAGGGTGTGTGAGTGTGTGTTTTGCTGGGTGTATGTGAGGTAGGTATTTGTTGGTGTGCTGATGGTGTGTGGCTTGTGTGAGGGATGAGCTGTGGGTGTGTGGTTGCTTTCTCTTGGGTGCTGTCAGTGGAATGGCATTTGCAAAGGCTCATGGTAGTGATTTGTGTCCTTTATATAGGTGGAGTTGTGAGTGTGTCTTTGTTCTCTGTCCCCACCCCCCAGTATTTATTGGCTTGGTAATTGCTTGTTTGGCCTTTTTGGGGTGATTATTCCTTTGTGCTGTTTGTGTATGTTGGAAACGTTCTTGTGACCGAGTCGGACCCTGCATTGGTCTCGTACGGTGTTCTCCGTTTCGTTCACGCTGTGTTTGTGCAGTTTTCTATGCTGCGTACGCGTCGGTCGCGGTGTATTGTGTTGATTCGGCTCGGTTTTGTATGCGTGTCGGTCGTACGGCTTGTCCTCCGTCCGACTCGGTCGTGGTTTTCGCGCCTTGCATCGTACTTTGCGGTTTGGAGTTCGCGTGTACGTTTCGGTCGGATTTGTTCCGGGTGCGTGTCGGTCGGTTGGATTCGCGTGTTTTTCCGGCCGGATTGCTGTTTTCCGTGCGGCTCGGTCGGTCGACTTTGTTTCGGTACGTGTCGGTCGGATTTTTCGCGCCTTGCATCTTACTTGGCGTGTCGTGCGCCACGGGTACGTGTCGGTCGGTATTTTTTCCGGATCCGAGTCGGTCGGTGCTTTTTCCGGCCCGAATCGGAATCGACCCCACAGTGTTTCAAACTCCTATCCACTATGCATGTCGTCCTCTAACCATCTACGCACTTGTGTTTGAGGCCTTTAATTCCCCAGTCAGTCTCCTTACACTTCAAGAAACACCCTGTCTTTCCCCTTGCAATCCTGTATTGACCCATTCTGCAGCATGTACTAATGCATTCACTCTGCCAAAACCCAACCGCTTATAAATTCACCCGGGCATTCTCCTTGCAGTACTCTAATCATTTAATCAGTACACAAGTACTCATGCAGTGATTCAGGCTTTAGCACATGGACTGCTACAAATCTTTATCGAATATGCATGCACTCCTTTAATCACCTACACACTTATCTTACACACCTTCATTTCCCCAGGCAGTATCCATACACTCCAGCAAACATCCTGTAACTGTCCTTGCACTGTTGTAGTGACCCATTCAGCAATATGTACTAATCCATTCACTGCGCAAAAACTAAACCACATATAAATTCACCAAGGCACTCGCCGTGTAGTACTCTAATGATTGTTTTGCTACCCAACTACTTATACAGTGAGCTAGGTTTTAACACGTGCAATGTGTTTGTATAGTAATAGAAAGGTATAACTTATAAATTTATTAAAATTAATTTATTTATAATTATTTCTTACAGATATTGTTTATCATCATTAAAACAAAGTTATCATGCCTCAAAAATCAAGAAAGAGAAAACGACAGCAAAAGAAAAATTATTTGAACAAATCTGCAGAAGAAGTATTGGGTGACCAACATCATGTGGCTAAAAAGAAAATGTCTTTCGGTAAGACAACAAAAGAATTCCTTAAAAAAATTTCAAAGCCTAGAAATAGTGTACAGATTGTACAAAGTAAAAACAAAGCTTCAACTAGAAAAAAGAATATGAGTAAAAAGAAAGGAGTAAATGGAAAATTACATTCAAAAGATACAATGAATGGTAAAAGAAGGCAAAATCAGTATAAAGAAATCAGGAAAAAGATTTTTTATAATAGAGTTTTTTTTAAGTTGCTTAAAGATGGTAAAAAATATAAAAAAAGAGCACTATTTTATAAAAAGAAGAAGCATATTGAATCCATTGTTCAAAAAGCTTTGGAATTAAAAAGGAAATTATTTATTTTAGTTTTAAACAGAATTCGATCACTACATAAACCAATCCATTTTTTGAAGGCCAAAAGTAAGAAGAAAAAGTAATTAACAGAACTAATTTTTGTGAATTTTTTTGGGTGAATGGAAACATAGTTCAAGTTCAGAGCCGTTCTTTAATGAAGAGAGTTATTTTCAGACCAATAATTTATTGCATGCAGTTGATACCAGTGGTCGTACTTATGAGGTTAGAAATGGTTGTGCAATTGAGAAAGAGAAGATGGTTCCCAGAAATGTAGAAGAAGTGATAGCTGATGAAGCTCTAGGGAGACGTCCTAAAGCCCCAGTGTATACTTGGGATTGCAGTAGTATTTGTACTATACGACAGGAATCTATTGATATTTTACGCAATTTCTTACGAGAGTATACTAAAAAAAGTGTTAAACAAAAGATTAAGATGTTGCAAGGACTAGACCCTTGCAGAGTGAGAAAAAATAGTGGTTTGCAAGGTCTCTGGCTTGTCTTTCTAGAAAAGTATGTCAAAGTGTTTTTCATCATTTTAGGATGTTAGCAGTACATCATTCTCAAATGCGGAAGTTAGTTAGAAGATTGTATTATGCAAAAAGTCCAGCACTTAAATTAAATGAGTTTAACAGTGCTCTTTTGTGTGGGTCAGTATCTGATTTGAAGAAGGTTTGTGATGAAATTGAGTTTTGTTACTTTGGTCCGGAAGAAGAGAGTGCAGAAACTGACACATTGATAGAAGAAAATGTTGAAGAGAATGTGCAACATACTACTCCAAAAAATTTGAAGAACAAATTACAAAGTTTAAGGTGATTTCAGGTGAAAGGCCAAATTATTCTTGTATTTGTTGCCGGCGAACTCACTATAGAAATCAACTAGGAGTGTTGATCTGTATTTTAAAAGTGAAAAACAAAATAATGATGAGTGGAAGAATTTTACAACTTATTTGTGGGTAGAGAATTGTTTTGATTTGGGTACTGATCAACGTATTTGTAAATATTGTTATAACAAATTGGATGAAAATAAAATGCCTGCTAGAGCTGTTCATAATGATCTAGAGTTGATAACTATTCCTCCGGAACTAATAGATTTAAACACGTATGAGTCTATTCTGATTCAATGTGTACACCCATTTCAGGCTATTGTTCGTATGGAGCCAAAAACAGGTAAATTGCCTCCGACTGATTTACAGAGAGGATTAAAAGGAAGAGTTGTATATTTACCACTGGATTTAAAGAAAAATATTAACACTATTGGTGTAGAGAATGTAGAAAGTGAACCATTAGTTATTCTAGTTAATGGTGTTCCTACTAAGAGTAAGAAAATCTGGCAAGAATGAGTGGATGTTAGAAAAGTGCAAAAGGCAACATTATATCTAATAAAAACAATGAGTACTATAAAAATGTGTATGTGGAAGAAGAAGAATTACTTTTAGAAGATGACACTGAAACGTCAAGTGGTCAAATTGAAAAAGTGGACATGTCGAAAAATGAAGAAATCTATGAACATTATAGTGTACATCCACTTCATTCAAAAGAAGTGATGGGGAATACTATTGAGTTATTCCAAATGAAGGAAGCAAAGGGTACTCCCATCAGAAAAGTTTGGAAGCTCGTTGTTTTCCGCAGCTTTTTCTAACTGGAAAAGGTGGACGATATGATGAACTACCTGTGCAGATTCCTGCATCTGAATATCGGACAACAAGATTGTATGCTGAAGATCCAAGGTTTCAACAATGTATCCCATATATATTTCATCTTTTGTTTGAGAGTGACTTATCTGGACTTTCATATGCAGTCAACCACATTTTGAAAACAGGAGTACATTTTCAAAATGTTTCTGCAAAGCAATTTATGGATAAAGTACATCAGAGAGACGATCATCTAGAATCTCAGTTGATTAATTTGATGGCATGTCAGCGTGGTACTAATGAGTATTGGTACCGTCGTCATGGAGAACTTAAATGCATGCTAAGGAACTTAGGAACTCCTACGTGGTTTGTTACCCTAAGCTGTGCTGAATACGCTTGGGATGATTTACTTGAATTTCTTCGTGAGGCAAATTCAAATGTAAAAAATATTGAATACAAAACACCTGGAGAATTGTGCTCTTTGGATCCTGTTAATGTGTGCAGGTATTTTAATCATAGATTTGAAGCTATGATGTCTTTTATCTGCAATAAAAGAATCCTCCTCTTGGAGAAGTTCTGGATTTTTTGGGAGAAAGGAGTATCAAGCTAGAGGTGCTCCTCATATACATATGCTGATATGGATCAAAGATGCCCCTAAATTCGGAACTGATTCTGATGATACTGTTTTGTCTTTTATTGAAGAATATGCCACATGTGCTATACCCAAAAGAACAGAAGAAAACAACTTAAGACAACAAGTTTTACGATTCCAAAGCCATCGATGCGGAAAATACTGTTGACGAAAGTACAAGTCTAAGGAAAAGTTTTATACCAAATGTCGTTTTGGATTTCCACGTCCTGTAATATCCAAAGGAAGAGTAAACAGTTTTATGTCAGCTATGAGACATACCATCACTAGAAAGTCTCCAAAAAATACATACAATTTGAGAAGAAGTGAAGAATCAAAATATATAAATGATTATAATCCTGTTATTCTCTCAATGTGGAATGCTAATATGGATATTCAGTATGTTGCGGATAATTCCATTGCTGTTGCTCGGTATGTAACTTCCTACATTACAAAATCAGAAAAGACAGAATTGAAAGAAATGTGGGAAGAGATTTCTCACGAGAAGAGTCTAAGTAAGAAATTATACAGTTTCAGTTTGAAGATGTTATCCCATCGAGAAATTGGAGCGTATGAATGCTCAGATCGGTTATCATCTGCACGTTTATACTCAAAATCTAGAAGAATCATTTGGGTGAGTCTAGGTCTTGCTGCAACGCGAAATCGAGTACTTAAATCTGTTCAAGAAATTGAATATTTAGCAGAAAAAGAGCCGGAAAGTACAGATATTGTGAAAACAAATATGTTGGACACATATTATCCAAAAAGAAGTCATCATCTTGAGAACATATGTCTCTATGAAGTGCTGCAAAACTACACTTTTAAACGGAATACTACAGAAAACATCACTGATGGAAAATATGCAGTGATTGGTTCCGAAGGATGTTTGGTGAAACAAAGGAAAGGAAATTTGATTAATCACAGAAAACTGAGTTGTGACACTGCTGATAAAAGAGAATTTTACTATTTTGCACTTTTACAACTGTTTTAAACCGTGGCGTTCAGAATTGGAATTACTTGGAGATTTTCTGAGCTATGAAGATTCCTTCAATGCTTGTAAAGATACCATAGAATGTAGTGCTTTTGCAAATTATGTGAGAATGTTGAACGATGAAATTGATCAAGAAGCTACTATTGCAGTTGAGATTGCTAGAGACAGTTCTCAAGACAGACAAAGTTCTCCTCCAATGAGTCAGGATCCACTTGGACAACCATTTGTTGAAAATGAAGCAGCAATCGCAATGAATGAGGTGGAAACAGCAATGCATCAAGCTCAAGAAGATATTATGGACTTAGGAATCTTGGAAGAACAACTAAATGTTGAACAGAGCGAAATATATCAGCAAGTGAGACAACAGATTGACCATGGATTTCTTCATGAAACGAAAGACTGCACATGCACATCATTTCAACCTATCCGAATGTATGTCAGTGGTCAAGCTGGAACTGGGAAAAGTTTCTTAATTAAAGTATTGACCAGTTATCTGCAGAAAAAAACTAATTCACATTTGTCTTGTGTTGTAACTGCTCCAACAGGGTTGGCAGCACACAACATTAAAGGAATCACATTACATAGTTTACTAATGCTACCTGTAGAGCATGAAAACAAATTGGAATATCACAAGCTATCTGGTTAAGCTTGTTATGAAGTTTCAAGAGTGCTGAGGAAAATGAAACTTCTAATTATTGATGAGGTGAGCATGGTCTCGAACTTAATGCTTGCTTTTGTGCATTTAAGAATGCAGCAAATTCTTAAAACAGAATACGATGTCTTATTTGGAGGAAAACATGTCATAGTTTTTGGAGATCTTCTGCAACTTACTCCTGTAAAAGGACAACCAGTATTTAAAACACTTGTGCATGAAGACACCAGAAAGTCTTTGGGAAGTGTTGGCAACGTTAATATTTGGTCATATTTTGAATACAAAGAACTTATTACAAATATGCGACAGGCAAATGATGTTGATTATGGATCTATTCTTGAAGATATAAGAATTGGAGTTCTGACAGAACAAGGCAAACAAGCTTTGCTAAGTCGACTACTTACGAATTTGTTTCCAAATGAAAATATAGTTCCAGAAAAAATATATATGAAAATTGCTGAAAGTAAATCTATAATTTGTTTAATGCCAACACTGCGCGAGTGTTCTACATTCAATGAACAACTTTTGAAGCTAGAAAATGAAGAAATAATAAAAATGGAAGCCATTGATAAAATAGAGCATGAAGGAATCACTATTATTTTGACAGAAAAATTGAAAACAAAACTGGATTCTTTAGAAAATCGATATCTAAAACTGCTGGTTTAGAAAAGAATTTATATCTATGTGTAAACTGTCGAGTAATTTTACGGCGTAATTTGGATGTGGAAAAAGGTTTAGTTAATGGAGCTATGGGGAAAGTTGTGAATTTTGTAAATTTTCAAAAACGAGATGGAATTGAATTTTTAAAAATTAAATTTGATCATATTGAAGAAGTAAAACAAATTGGTCGTTGTTCTGTTAGTTTTTTGCTTGTTAAAGATTTGTATGTCCGTAGGAAACAATTTCCACTTTCTCTGGCATATGCAGTGACTATTCATAAATCTCAAGGATTAAGTGTAGACAGTGCTTTAGTGAACATTGGAAGTAGCGTGTTTAAAGAGGGTATGGCATATGTTGCTTTATCCCGAGTCAGAACTTTATCTGGATTGTTTTTGATTGATTTTGATGAGTCAAAGATTACTTCAGATGCAAACTGTGTAAAAGAGTATAATAGGTTAAGAAGAGCGTATGCTCCCAATTTAGGTGAATATCCTGTATTTGAAAAGCGTGTAGTAGGTCGAAAAAGAAGATATGAGAATATCTGTAGTAAAGTGATAGAGAAGGAAAAAAACAAGATAATGTTGTGCTTGCAAGGAAAAAGGACCCTGTTCAAGATATTGTTGGTTATCAGTTTGAAAATAGTTCAGGTATCAACTGCTATCCTAATGTAGTAGTTAATGTTGTTTTTTTCTTGAAAGTTTGCTACAGCAAATTATGGAGAGTCGGGAAAAAGATTTTGTTCCTTGTTGCATTCTGTTTATGAAAAATTGAGAACTGATAACAGTAAAATGCAAAGCGTTTCTGATATTCGTAAACTTTTGGATATATGTTCTGGTTCTACACAATTTACGAAAAATATCCAACAAGATGCTCAGGAATTTCTAATGTATATGCTTACCGTATTGGAAAATGAAGGCATAGAAATAGAAAATCTTTTTGGCCTTTGTTATAAATGGGAACATCAATGTCAAAATTGTTTGTTTACATGTAGCACTAACATAGACACTGAAAGATTTATATATTTGACATTACCAGACTGTAAATCAGTGTCTTTCAACGAACTAGTTAAAGCAGCAAATCAAAACATGGAGTGTAGCCAATGCAAATCAGAAATGTTATCAACATTATTTATACAAAGATATGGACAATATATAATTTTAATAATGCAACGTTGTACAGCTGATGGAAGAAAATTGGAAACTTTAATAAAACACTTTGTAGCAAGTCAACTATCAATATCAGGAAGGACTTTTGTAGCAGTAGCAATAATTTTCCATCATGGTCCTTCTACAACATCTGGACATTACACTGCCTATTTGAAAAGTAATAAAGGATGGACATATTGTAATGATGCTCAATTGGTTTTTAAACAACGTTTGCCTAGCGAATTACCAAATTCCTACCTAATATTTTTAAAGCCAAAGTATTAGGAACATAATTTAGCTTCTGAGGAATTTATTAATATGTACTCATACAATTACTATTGGACATTTTCAATATAAAGGATTTGAAGAATACTATTTGGTCTAGAGGAAAAGTATATATTTAAATTATGGACTCTTTCATGCAGATTCTCTTAGGATATATTTTTAACCCCTTCGATGCTCATGACGGAGCGGTTCCGTCATGAGCATCGGTTGGGCTGTGCTTATGACGGAACCGCTCCATCATGAGCACAGCCCCTGGGGGAAGCGCTGGCGCTCCCCCTGGGGCATCGATTTTGCCCCCACAGAGGGGATGGCAGCGGAAGAGTTTCGCTGCCACCCCGGCCCCCCACGCTTCCCCATGACGTCAGCGCGCACAGCGCGCGCCGACGTCATCAGGAAGCGCTGGACGCGCTGGAAATCATTTCTTTCCAGCGCGTCCAGAGAGGAGGGTGAGTGTTTGCTGGTGCGGTGGGGTGGGGGCCCCAAATATTGATGCCTTGAGGCATCGGGGGGAGAAACTATGTTTCCTCTCCCCTGATGTCTCAATGCAGGGCATTCCTGGTGCACGATCGCGCACAGCGTCGCGATCGTGCACCAGGAATGTCCCACTAGACACCAGGGATTCGTTTTTTTCTATAAGGGAAGCGACCCCTTGGGCAAGGGTCGCTTCCTTAGGGGGACAAATTATTTTAGACTTTCTGCCCCCCCTGGGGACAGATCGGCCGATTTTTGGCCGTTTGTGGACCCAGGGGGGGCAGAAAAGCCCACTAGAGCCAGGGATTTTTTAAAAATTGAATTGGAAGCGACCCCTTGGGCAAGGGTCGCTTCCTGGGGGGCCAAAATATTTAAAAGTATATTCTGCCCCCTCTGGGGGCAGATCAGTTTTTTTATCTGGCCTTTCTGCCCCCAGGGGGGGCAGAAAACCCCACTAGACACCAGGGATTTTGTATATATGTAAATGGAAGCGACCCCTTGGGCAAGGGTCGCTTCCTGGGGGGCCAAGTATATTCTGCCTAAGGGGGCACATAATTTAAAGACTTTTCTGCCCCCCCCAGGGGACAGATCGGCCGATTTTTGGCCGTTTGTGGACCCAGGGGGGCAGAAAAGCCCACTAGAGCCAGGGATTTTTGTAAAATTAAATTGGGTCGCTTCCTGGGGCAAAATTATTTTAAAAAGTATATTCTGCCTCCCGGGGACAGATAGCCTGATTTTTTTGGCGTTTCTGGACCGGGGGGGCTGAAAAGCCCACTAGAGGCAGGGAATTTGTTTTTTTAAATTGGAAGCGACCCCTTGGCCAAGGGTCGCTTCCTTATGGGCCTAAATAATTTTTAAGACTTTTCTGCCCCCCTGGGGGCAGATCACCTGCATTTTATGGCATTTCTGGCCCGGGGTGGGGGGTAGAATAGCCCACTAGAGCCAGGTATCTAAAAATAAATAAATTGGCCGCTTCCAGGGGACATATGTGTTTTTGGCTTTTCTGCCCCCTTTGGGTAGTGACATAGCGTGTTATAATGTTGTTTTATTTCTTGTGAATTGCAATTGTAATGCTTTATTTCTCCTTTTTTGTTAGGTCAAGGCTTTTGCTCTTTAGACTGTTCCAGGTTGCGGTTTCGTTACTGTTTGCGTAGTTGCATGTGTTTGGTAAGAGACTTTGTTTGTACAATGTAAATGAGTTTTATTTCTCTGCATGAATGTGTTTTTTGCGAATGGTGGTAATAATAGCAGTATGTTTGGCTTCTGTTTTTTGAGTGTCAAAAACTTTTTGCATTTGTGCTCGATGTGTATTTTGTTGTATTGTGAGTAATTGGTTTTGTTTTTTTCTTTCTAGTGGGATATTGTTGGTTTTTGCTGTGTCTCTGCAGAGTAGGTGCTGGTGAGTGTAGCTGTCTCTTGTAAGTGAATTGTATAGTTTTTGAGTATATAGATCTTTGTGATAAAGGCACACATTTTTTTACTTACTTGCTTTGCACAGTGTTGGTTGTTGTTGACTTGTTTGTGCAGTCTCCTTTCTTAGAAAGGATAATGGCTAGCCGCAGGATTACTGCTCAGCAGGTTGTTGGTATGCTTTTTGAGTCTTCCTCTGACCATGGTTCAGAGACTGACTCTGCATCTGAGGCAGAGGAGGCAGGGGACGATTCAGGCAGTGAGTTTTCTCTCCACATGGAATCATCGGATACTGAAGATACTCTTAGTGCGGATGAAGTGCCTGTGTTAGAGGAGGACATTGATGTGCCGATAGTGCGGCAAGAGGCATCTGGGCTGCAGCCTGGGGCTGCAAGGCTTTCCGTTGGTGTAGTGCGGCAAGAGGCATCTGGGCTGCAGCCTGCGGCTGCAAGGCTTCCCGTTGATATAGTGCGGCAAGAGGCATCTGGGGCAGCAAGGCTTCCCGTTGGTATAGTGCGGCAAGAGGCACCTGGGCTGCGGCATGGGGCTGCAAGGCTTCCCGTTGAAAGTGCTGACCTCTGGGTTGCCCCAGGCATGGTGCAGCCGGCATTGCCAGACTTTACTGGTGTTCCCGGGTGTAGAGTGAATACTGAAAACTTTTTGCCGATACATTTTTTTCAGTTGTTTATGGACGATGTGTTTTTGGCAGAGATTGTTGAGCAGACTAATTTGTATGCCGAACAGTTTTGAGGGACAACAGTGCCAGTCTTAAGCCCCACTCTAGAGCTACCCAGTGGACTCCCACAAATCTGGAAGAGATGAAGAAGTTCTTGGGTTTAACTTTTTTGATGGGCTTGCTAAGGAAGCCATCAATGTCTTCATATTGGTCTACTAGTCCCTTGATGGCAACTGCTATTTTTCCGGCAGTCATGAGTCGTGATAGGTATTTGCTTCTGCTTCGGATGATGTATTTTGTCGATAATGGTTTAGCGTTGCCACGAGATCACCCTGAATGTGACCGTCTTTTTAAGATTCGGCCTGTCATTGATCACTTTGTTGATCGATTTTCTGAGATCTATGCTCCAGGGAAAGAAATTGCAGTGGATGAGTCTTTGGTGTTGTTCAAGGGCCGCTTAGTTTTTAGGCAATACATTCCTAGTAAGAGGGCACGCTATGGAATTAAGCTGTATATGCTGTGTGACAGTAGGACTGGATATGTCTCTAATTTCAGAGTGTACACCGGTAAGGATTCCAGTATTAACCCCCTGGTTGTCCGTCCACTTTTGGAGTGACTGAGAAAATTGTGTGGGAACTTGGAAGAGGATTTTTAACAAAGGCCACCATTTATATGTAGATAACTTCTACACTGGTGTGCGGTTGTTCAGGGAATTGGCCAAAGTGGACACTGTTGCTTGTGGCACAATCCGCTCTAACCGTAAAGGTTTCCCAAAAGAACTTGTTTGTAAAAAGCTTGTGCGGGGACAGTGCAGTGCGTTGCGAGGAGCTTCTAGCTGTGAAGTTTTCAGACAGGAGAGATGTCTACATGCTGTCTACCATCCATGATGAAAGCACTGCACCTGTGACTGTTTGGGGTCAGGTTGCTGAAGCGCGCAAACCTGTGTGCATTTTAGACTTTAATAAGCACATGGGTGGTGTTGACAGAGTAGATCAGAGGTTGGAACCTTACACTGCTCTTCGTAAGGCTTACATTTGGTACAGGAAGTTGGCTATCCATCTTTTCCACTTGGCAACCTTTAATGCTTTTGTTGTGTTCCAGGATTCTTGTCCTGAGTCAAAGATGACTTTTGCTAAGTTTCAAGAGTCTGTAATAGGCAGCCTTGTTTTAGTGGAACAGGCAAGTGTTCCTAGAGTTGGATTGGTGGAGGATGTTGCTAGATTGAAAGATCGCCACTTTCCTGATCACATTCCTCCCACACACTCAAAAGACTTTCCCAGTAGGAGATGTAGAGTCAGTTGGCGAAGAGGTATGCGGAAGGAGACTCGCATGTACTGCCCCGAGTGTCCTTCTAACCCTGGGCTGTGTGTGCCTGCTTGTTTTAGAATGTACCACACGCAAAAGAATTTTGGGAGCATCCATGAGTGGTAAAGTGAACTGCCTGGCCTCTATTGTTTAATATTTTTGGTTGAGTTTCAAGGTTGGCATTTGTGTAGTGTATTGAGTTTCAGATGTTGTGTTAGTAGATTTGTATCTATTTGCAATTTGTTTGTGTTTTCTTATTTTTATAAAAAAAATCCTAAATGTGATGGCGGTGTGCGTGGAGTGGCGCTTGTGTGGCGGTGTGCGTGGTCTGGCGTTTGGCTGGCGGTGTGTTTGGATTGGCGCTTGGCTGGTGGTGTGCGTGGACTGGCACTTGGCTGGCGGTGTGTTTGTACTGGTGCTTGGCTGGCGGTGTGCGTGGACTGGCGCTTGGCTGGCGGTGTGTTTGTACTGGCGCTTGTCTGGCGGTGTGTTTGCACTGGCGCTTGGCTGGCGGTGTGCGTGGAGTGGCGGTGTGTTTTGATTGGTGCTTGGCTGGCGGTGTGTTTTGATTGGCGCTTGGCTGGCGGTGTACGTGGATGGGCGCTTGGCTGGCAGTGTGCGTGGACTGGCGCTTGGCTGGCAGTGTGCGTGGACTGGCGCTTGGCTGGCGGTGTGCGTGGACTGGCGCGTGGCTGGCGGTGTGCGTGGACTGGCGCTTGGCTGGCAGTGTGCGTGGACTGGTGCTCGGCTGGCGGTGTGCGAGTAGTGACTAGCTGCTGGTCACTACACACACTGCTAGCCAAACGCCACTCAACGCAATCCGTGAGCTGGTGTGGTTGCTGTGTCAGGAATGTGGGCGTGTGAAAGTGATGGGCCCTTGAATGGCGCTGTCTGCTGGTGTGAGTGTTGTAATGTGCTGGGCCCACGGCTGGCGTGAATGGTTTTGTATGTGTCACACGTATGAAAGGTGTATGAATGGCCTGTAAAGAGGTTGGTGCCTTGTCGTGTCTTTACAGCTCACGAGCTGTGAGTCAATGGTTCAGTTTCTTGTCCTTTCAAGTAACAGTGCATTTCATTTTTGTGAAATCTCTGGTTAATACAACTGTATATACTGAACCATCACTCACCCTCGTGCCAAATCCAACCAGTATGTATGTGTGCTTGAGGAATAGGTGGTTGTGCATAAAAATGGGTCTTTTCTGTTTTTGTCAATGTAATGTGTTGGTTTTGTGCCTGGTGGTGTGAATGGTCTTGTGTGTATCATGTATGAAAGGTGTGTGAATGGCCTGTAAAGCGGTTGGTGCCTTGAAGTGGCTTTACAGCTCACGAGCTGCGAGTCACTGGTTCAGTTTTTTTGTCCATTCAATTATTGACAGTGCATTTCATTTTTGTGAAATCTCTTGTTAATACAATTTTATATACTGAACCATCACTCGCCCTCATGCCAAATCCAACCAGTATGTGTGTATGTTTGAGGAATAGATGGCGGTGCAGTAATCTTTGTCTGTTTTGTCTCTCTGCCAAGCAGTACATTTCATTTAAGAATAACCTAACAACTGTAGTTTTTGTTGTAAACTAAACACCCATGGGAGTGCATGGTGATGTCTCTCTTGTGGATCCCAACAAGTTATCTTACCCACAATGTCCTGCAAACCTCAAAATGTGACTGACATTTTCCTTGCATTTTTGTGCCCAAATTTTCACACTGCAGAAAGTAACAACAAATTTCCAACCCCCAGCATTTCTCCAAGTATCCCAATAGAAATGGTACCTCACTTGTATGGGTGGGCCAAGTACCTGCGGCAGGGAATGGCCCAAAACCTATTGATGTGACATCAAAATTACCTATCACAAACCAACCTGGTTTTGCATGGGGGGTCCCATGACTTTTTGGCCCGGGGCTCGGCATCCATGTAGGGAAACCTACTGTTGTGTACTTCATAGGGTGTCCTTAAACGGGCTTTCTAGAATCATGACCATATATAGGCACAATCCACCTTGCCCTTATATAGGCATAGAATCCCAGACCTTATTTAGGCATAAACTATGCATACCAAATACAGGCATGGCTTCTGACATCCGTCCACCCTAGCGTCTCAACGAGTCCATGAAAAAACAGACCCTCTGGCGGCGGGAGTTTCCCTTGCCCAGGACTATTGATTTCTTCAAGGTCTCATACATTATGCATGAACCTCTTATTCCCTAAGGGATTCATTCATGACGTCTTTCGCTACCCAACTCACGTCAATGCTAACATTTCCAGGTATAAATATACCTTCCCAAACCCCTGTAAATCAGAGGAGACCTCGACTTCAGAGGAGCCCGATTCCCGGCCAGACGCACTGAGAAGACACTGCCCTTCCTGCACGCAGAGAGTCCAGCTTCCAGTGATCTAACTTCCCTTGCGGGGTGTTGGAGTTCGAGTCCGGATAGAGATTCCTACCTCTCTCATTCTTCAGGTATGGAGCAGACTAGAACCTAGAGGGACTCTTGGCATAATAGACTCTTGGCATGCTAGGCGTAACTTACTCTTAGTATACTCTAGTCAGGAATACAGCACCTACTTCTACTTCTCCCTACACCTAGGACAGGTTAGGCACACTGGGTAGAACTAGGCTAGAAACGCATCGTATGAGTACTCGCATTTTTAGGTTGTGTCATTTTATGTAAATACATATATGCTAAAAAGATAATGCTGACGCAGTATTATTTATTTCTACTGCTCACCTTGTACATTATTTATCTCGCATACTGTCTTGTGATCGTAACAGCACATATAACTTACAACAGAAACAAGACTGTTCAATAAATCCTTTATTGAAACGCCCGTCTGGTTATTTCTGTGTAACTCTGAGAATAACTGAAACATGCACGACTGAGCTGAGTGAAATGGTTATCTATTGTTGCTACGACTCTGGGACACATCCTGATTCTGTGAGGGAAACACAGTGGTCATGTTTTGCGGCAGCCAGAAACTAATCCCTTCTTGTCGTCAAGAAGTTTCTAGTGGCCTCTGAGCTAGCTGGCACAAGTAATTAAGTTTAATATACTCGATAGGGACATACTGACCTTAGTCCTATGTCAAACCTATAGGATATATTATTCCAATGCGCAGAGCCTATAAGGGAAATAGGAGCTACACTACATGGCGCCCAACGTTTGGTAAGGCAGTAATTCAACGTTAGATACTGAGTAACTCAGCTGTGCATATATTCTTTTCTCTCTCAGAGACCCCTCCCATATACTCCAAAAGACGTCTGGAGTGGGCAGGGATGGTATCCGCCACGGCTACATAGGGTAGTACCCTATATATTAGCTGTTTGGTTTGCTCAACGTTGAAGGATACAGTGTTCCACAATATTGTGCACCTTATCTTTGTTTCCTTGAGATTTGTTCTACATTTTTCATAAAACAAAATGAATGAAGACGCCGGAAACGGTGTAGCTGCGGCTGATCCAGCCCAACCAGCGTTATTTAACAACACAGGTTTACATGAAGCCGAAGAGGGTGTCATAGACATTCCTTCTAACTTAAGAAGAGCCATTACTCTAAAACTTATAAAACATGGCCTATCTCCGAGAGGAGGTAGAGCAGTTTTCGTGATTGAGGCACATGAATCCTTTCAGACAGAGGTATTCTATTCATGGGTAATTCTTCCTGAATCCAATCCAGTAACACACTTGTTTCACTTCTACAAAGAAGATGAACCACCAGAGGAATACATTCCTTTCGAGGATATTGAGATTCCATTAACATACCAGGAGCATCAGCTCTGGTTTAAAGGCGCCCTAAAACACAATAAAAATATAACCAGGCTCGGTCCACTAGGTAGACCAGGAGCAACATGGCCGATTCTAGCCGGCTATACACCTCATCCAGACATCGAAATAATGTCAGACGAGGAAATACTTAATCAACTCACAGAGTTAATAAAAATCTACAGACAATTGGTTCAATAGGTCATGCGGACTTTCACAGTCCAACCACCATTAACAATTACAAATCATACTCCTCCACAGGGGAGTACACTAAAAATTACACCACAGACTCTATACGCAGTCATGGGTAAAATGCCCACTAAGCGGAACAAATCCCATTTTGGATAGCTCAAAAAATTACTCAAATTGAAGCAGTATTTCCAAATACTAGCCCACATGAGAAACACAGAATCCTAACCATCAGTTTACCAATGGGGATCACACCACAACTGGAAGACTGCACCACTTGGGGCTCAGTCTTTGCTGCCATCTACACTAAAACACACGGCATTCCGTCAATTGCGGTAATACCAGATGTCCTAAAACAAATTCAAAACGAATATGGGGCAGAGCCTGCTTTAAATTTGGGTATGAAATTACTGAAAAATTTTGAACAGGTCTCAATGATAATATTATCTAATATTAAAGGGGAGGCAGCAGCAGTGGCGATCCGGCAAAAACTAAGGGAATTTGATGTTACAGAACATCAGACAGAGCTACCCAGAATTATAGAGCAATCTTATGCAGAATTAGGCAGAGATAGTTTGGGTGGGAGACCAGCTAAACCAAAACTATCGGAAAGTCTTGAAAAGGACTCAATTAAACAAACTCCTACATCTTCTAAAAAGAAGTGGGAATCTAACAATCAAAATTCAAACGAGAAAGGTTCTCAATCCCGAGGTAGGTCTCCTCAAAAGGAGCCCTCTGAAAGGAGGTACAACCTCAGGAATAGGGATAATTTGAGAAAACCTGATAGGTATCAAGACACTGATACACGTTCCTCTCGTCCCTTTCAGGTCTCATCACAGACTTCGGAAAGAAGAGGACGAACAGAACATAGAGAAGAACGCGTGAAATCGAAAGACGACAAGCACGCAACAAAAATTAAAGCTAAACCTCAATTCTCCAAAAAGAAAGTAGCAGGTCTGAAGATAAGACATGCCGAGAATAATGAGATCGCAACTCAAGAACGGAGAATGGGCTCAGACAATGCTGGACAGTGCAGCAGAAGTCACAATAGCTCGCCAGAACCTGATGGAACTTCTGGAGATAGTGGACTTGAATGAGTACATTACAGTAGAGACTGTAGACACCAGGGTTAGTACTCCACAAAGGTTATATGAAATAACACTCCGGATGGAGGGAGACAAACCTAGACAGGTTAAAGCACTTTTTGGGAAAGACTATCAAAGGGTTATGACATACTTCTAGCAGAAAAAGACTGGCCACCACAATTTGTCAGGGAGTGCCCACACGGCGAGGACATGATTATGCCTGCCTTCTCCAATCACATTCCAATTCACTTAAAATATACATATGCCAGAAAATGGGCAGTGGCCCAGGCTCCAGCATTATATAAAAATCATGTAGGATGGGATGAGGACTCCCCTCACCATAAAATACATCTGAAACATGAACCTACTGCTCAGAGGCAGTATCCAATTAAGCAAGAAGCTAAAAAACAGGTCAGGGAGATTTTAAATCAACTTGAATACCAAGGGGTGATTGAAACTAGCACCTCATCTATGAACAATCCTTTGTTTCCTGTCTCCAAACCAGACAATACATATCGTCTAGTTTTGGACTACAGACATTTAAACACTTGTTCTAAAACTTTTGCAGTGCAAACTGCACACAGCACAGCATTAATGAATAACATTGTGCGCAAAAAATACAAAACAACATTAGACATCTCAAATGGATTCTTTTGTCAAAATATAGCACCTGAAAGTAGGTACTTAACGGCATTCTCCATAATGGGGACCCAGCGTCACTTTTGTCGACTCCCACAAGGGTTCAAGAACAGCCCGGGGTTATTCTCAGCGAGAGTAATGGAGTTACTACAAATTTATGACAACGAGGCATTGTCCTATGTCGATGATATTTATCTGACAGACGATGATTTGGAAAAACACTTGAACAGGGTGAGCACCATTATATTGGGATTCGCCTCTGAGGGCTACAAGTTCAACTTTAAAAGTCCCGAATTGCCCATCTCAATGTCCTATTTTTGGGATATGAGCTTTCAAGTGAAGGCAAGAGCTTGGCAGCTAACTTTCTAGAGAAGTGTGCGCTGCTCCAACCTCCAAAACGCTAAAAAATTTACAATCTCTACTGGGATTCCTAAATTTTGGTAGAACATACATTCTAAACTATGCAGAAAGGGTTAAACCTCTCTACGCATTAATCAAACCTGATTTTTCAAATAAAAACTGGACACAGGAACACACAGAAATTTTGCGTTCACTCCAAGCTAACATGTTAGCAACAAATCACTTACAAACACGCGTAAGTCAAAGAAATTTGGTGATTCGAATAATTTCGGGTCAATATGGATTCACTTACTTAACCTTTAACGAGGGTGAGAAAGTACCAATTGCATACAAATCACATTTGTACACACAAGCGGAAATGCGTTTCAGTTCAACTGAAAAAATTCTGACAGCAGTTCAAACAGCTGTAGCAAAAGAAAGAGCCTTAGCCCAAGGGAAACGCATAATTGTCGTTACCCCAGTACCGGCTTTAGAAGCGGTCACAAAGCGAGCATTCCGAATGCTAAAGCTTTAAATCCGAGATGGATCAGTTAATTCTCTTGCTGCAACTGATGTTGAATATGTATTTGATCCAGATTTAAAAACACAGGCATTTCTCCAATATGAACAAGAATGTCCTCTGCCCACTGAGATTCTGCCTCTCGATCAGTATGAATTCGTAATTTACACTGACGGATCCGCACAGCCCGCAACAGGGAGTAAGCAAGCTTATAGTGCAGCGTGTGCTATCGTTAAAGGTCGCATGCGAAATGGCATCTTCAGACCTATGGTTACAAAAACTCAGTCACTAGGTGATTGTACAGCTCAGCGAGCTGAACTACAGGCATTCAAACTGGCACTTGAAAGTACGGATCGAGAATTCCTCACACTAATCGTGTGCGATTCCTTTTACTGTGTTCAGTCGTATAATAACTATATACGAACCTGGCTTGAAAATGGTTTTAAGGATGCAAAAGGTGGCACAATTAAACATAAATTGCTTTGGGAACAAGTAGTTCTGTTGAAAAACGAACTACCAAAGGCTCACGTGATCCACACACTGAGTCATCAACGTGATGGCGTTCACGTTGCAGGGAATTCATTGGCTGACGAAGCCGCGAAGGGGGCTGTGCAAACGGCTTCCGTAGCTGCGATCACTCGTTCAAAAACAAAAATAGACGGTGAGATAATGTTAGCTGTCAATGCTTCAAGCAAAGGCAGCAGTGCAGCGTTACCAAAAAAGTTTCCACTCAAGTACTCTTATGTAATTGATGCGAATAACGTTCCTTTTGCCCGAATCCCTGGAGTGGGGGATAGGGTAATTCCAAACATGGAACGAAGAGCAGCCTTGATTTATGAAACACATTTGGGGGAGGGTCTGTCACATCAGGGGATCTCAAAGACAATTTTGACATTAACAGAGATGTACTGGTGGCCTGGAATGAATACACAAATTCACATATTCATCAACAACTGCTTAGACTGTAAATTACAGCAAGAGAGCCACCTGACACCATGCAGCGAATGCGGCAGCCCAGTGCAGACACCACTGTTAGACAGCATTAGGCTATCTACTGGCCAGCGTCCTACTGGACAAAGGCATTCCCGCAAATACTGAATCTAGGTTCCTATGGTTATGGCCTCAGCGCTCAGCTGACGCTCGAACTGTTATAAAAGATTTGCGAGTCTTTATCGGCACATACGCAATAGGCACGTTTCATTCTGACCAGGGTCCTGCGTTTAGCTCTAGGGCTTACAAGGAGGCCATGGCCAGTCTGGGCGTTGCATTGCGGTACTCCTCTCCATTCCATCCTGAGGGAAATTCTGTTGTGGAAAGGAAAAACCGGGACATAAAGCAGTCTATAACAGCTAGGGTATTAGGCTCGGGTGATGGGTGGGTCAAACACCTCATTAGCGTTCAGCGCGCTATCAATAACTTGCCAAGAAGTTCTCTAGGGGAGTCACTCCATATGAGGTCCTATTTGGGACAAGGATGTGGGTTCCAGACTTAGAACACGTAGGCACAGTGGTGGACAGGAAAGAATTTGATATCAAAGATCGTTTTGCTGTTTTACAGGAACTTAACAAGTTAAGAACGAAACAAAGCAACGTATCCTTACAGCCAACCACCACTGGGGAAAAATCGGCGGTCCCAGCAAGGCCTGTCTGGATTCCAAAAGTTGGGGATCTGGTCAGAGAAAAATCGCGGACAAGAAGGAATTTGGACCTTCTTACAGACAACCGGTACCTGTTCTAGCTGTTCAAGGAACAAGGACAGTACTTCTGCCGCCCCTTGCTGGAAGAAAGGAGAAAAGATTTGTGTCCATCGACCTGATCAAACCACAACATGTGGCCAATACTAAGCAGTAGGCCTCGTGGACTCCGACCTAGTAGCAGACACACTCCTCTCGCTACTATTCAAGAGGTTCAGACTGAAAGACTGATCACGATCGAAAATTCAGCTGTAACACATGAAGGACTATGCAACCAAGCTATGGAACTCATCCCTCTTGACAACCAAATAACAGTTCGTCCAAATACACCTGTCTACACCAACGTGACACGTGAAGAACTGGTTCCTGTGATTTCAACGAATCCTGATGCAATTCCAACAATTGACAGAACTGCTTCTGGCTATTTCATTGACTTTGATACGTTCTCAGTGGATCCAAGCGAACCTGAAACGACGCCAGCATCATCAAAACTCAAGCAGCAAGTACAAGAATTTATTCACTTTCTGACAAAGACTTATCTGGTTTCTCCATGGATTGAACTCTGGATTACATCTGGACTTTTTGTTTTCCTGCTCTGGTTAGCTTTGGTAACAACAGTAAGCATGCTTATAAGTGGCAGATACATCCATGTGAACATTGAAGGAAAGGACATAAACGTGCTTTTGAAACCACATAAATCTCCCCCTCGTGAAGCAAGAGACTTGTCATCAGTGAACATCACAGCTGTTCCTATACAGGATGGTATAGTGTGGGACAAAACAGATTATGAAATCTTCGGTCCAAGTGAACAATTGAACATTCCACATTTGTTTAAAATTTCACTAAGCGATTTGATAACGTCCAGTACCTATTCAGATGATTGGGACTTAGAGACTGTTCAAGATATGATGTTTGATCTAGAAAAATCTGCTGCATTTTCTAAAAATGAATATTTAGAGGGCACAAATGATTACGAAGAAATGTATTGTTACAACCACTATGGTCATCATTATTTGCACAAAACTGCATATCCAAGAAATATGTTTATGTTTAATCAATGGGAACATTGTCCTACACCACCACATGGTAGTTCAAAAACTTTTGCTAGTAAATTTCCATATTTTTCAGGTTATAATACATCTGATCCAGAAACGTTTTACTATAAAAATGTAAACAAAACAGGACTGAAAATTATGTTAACAAATACGAAACAGATTTACTCTGAAGCATTTATTGCCCAACTGTCTACTCAGGGTTTCATCTTATGGAAAGACACAATTGAGACAAAAACTGTCTGGGGTAGTAAAGATTGGCAAGTGCAGGGTATAGAAGCTATATTTAGAGCCTGTATAATCCCTGAACAAATAATGTTTTTGAATGACACCGTCCAACAGACATCTTGTCTTGGGTTAGCCAAGATAAAAGAGATGAAATCACCTTCTGTGCCAACACCTGCCAGTGATAATAATACTGAGGCAGTGGTGACAGTCGACAATATACTACAACTCAACAGAACTCATCCAAATTGGAAGAAATGGTTGATCTGGCCCGCAGACACAAACAACTGTCAGGAAAGGTTCTTGAACAAAACTCAGGGCTTTGCACTTCATAGGCCAGACCCAAGATATGTCCAAAGACAACATCCGGGGGTAGTAACAACATATAGTGTAGGAAAATTATGCCTCGATTGGCTGCATAAATCTACACTACAGGATGTGAAGCAACACTTAACCTTACTTGCACACGACGCAGATCTTAGGGAATTCTTGCTTGGACCAAGAAAACCGCGTCAAAAACGTTTCATATATGCCGGCATCTACGCTGCTTATAACGAAGCATGGAAAGTGTCACAGATAGAGGCTGCAGAACGAATACGTGAACTTGATCGTATTAATTTAGAGAAAACACTCTCTGTAGTCGACAATGGGTTAACAACTTTGTCCTCCAGAATTTATTCATTGGATGGCATTGTATCCTCTGCTATCGACATTCTAGAACAAGATTTGGCTATGTTACAACAAGGTCAGTCTCAATTACGTTCTATAGTGTTATTGACATGGACGCTGCAATCTTTGCGAGCGGGCTATGTGCCTTGGCGTTTCATCAACCCGTCGTCTCTGTTTGCAGAATACAATCTAACTGATAAACAGATCGAATTGGCACAAAGAGGAGCAAAGTATACAGTGCTGAGCATTGAAAAAATTGACAAATTACCATTCACAGTGGCAGAAAAACCAGCTACAGAATGGCTTATTCATGGCAAAATAACATTACCTGTGACAACTTTTCAGTTCCAGTATTGTGTCAGACAGATTCAAGCAGGCAAATATGAAAGGTTGGGTAAGGAATACATTAAGACATCTTGGAATTTACCGTATACACATAAATGTTGGAGTGGGGATCGTGAAGTGTTTCTTAGCGGTACTAACTGTGAACATGCACTGACCGGTTCACTCATATGTCAGGACATTATTTTACACGGAGCTTGTAATGGTTCTGTGGCAAACCTGTCTTGCCATCAGCACGGTTCTCCAGCTGCTGTGATTAATCCAACGTTTGGACAACTTTCGAATGGGAGTTACCTCATGTTGAATGATCAGAGCTGCTGTGGAATGTTGCCCGGTATCCCATATCTTGTAACGGTCAACTCCAGGGTCACTTGCTGTATGCAAGTATTGTTTCCCCAATTGACACCGTCAGGGAGTCGCCTTTGTGGCCTTCACTTAACGTCTCTTTTATAAGATTTGATACTTTAAGCAGAATGAAAGCCATGCTTTTACAGCAAACAGTGCCTTTTACCTCGGCCAAAGAAACCTATGATCTACAAATTGCAAGGACTTCGGCTGAGATACAGACTTTAATACGTACAAACTGCCCTATACATTTCGTAGAAATGATATCACGTATCTTTAACATGTCAGATACAACAGGAATTGTACATGTATTTAAGAGCATTTGCACCGGTCTCTTAGCACCGTTCCAGGCAATACTTGGAATCATTCCGAACTTTGCACATTCGGTGTTTGGTGGCATACCATTAATTCTAGCACTTGTTGCGGGAATTCTATTCATCTGTCTACTATTGCGCTATGGCCAGCCGCTTCGCAGAAATAACTCCGAGCGAAATGGGGAAAGTTCTCCTTGAAAGAAAGTGCTGTGAGCGAATAGTACAGCTATTGGGCATGACTCGTCTATGGGACCTTAATACCACGTGGTTCCTGTCATTCCGACCAATCTGGCATGATTGCATCTTACCTGTTCTACGATGCCTGCTATGCGGTGAAGAATGCGTGTTGGACGCCTGTCTAACATATCCATCAGCTGCGCCAAAGGACGTCAATACTTTGCTGGTCCCGATAATGGTCCATGCTTCGTGTTGTCCCCAGAGGCTCCCAATACTGATGTCAGCATTCATTGAGATCTCACAGTCGCCTCCTGCTGCTGCTGAGGTACGAGAAACAACTCCAGGCACACAGGTAACAACGGACGCGAACATTGCTGCAGCGGCCTATGCTGAGGGCGATGCTTCCCATCTTTGTGCAGTCAATCTCTTACGTGAGGTGTTCGAACTTACACCAGCGACAGTGGATGATGTTTTGTCTATTGAAATAGATGATCTAATGTTTACACCAGACCCGTGAACTGACTCTGTTTGGCATATTCTGTTCCAGTACGACAGCAACAATTTGGCCTTCATTTTTCAAAGACTTGGAACATTACCAAATTTGAACTTTTGTCCCATTTCTTTTTTCTCTCGAAACGAAAATGGCAATCCAATCTGCTTAAAGTAAAACTAGCCTTATAATACAGACTTGGCAGTACTTCCAGGGACATTTAGTCATCTTGTGTGTCTAACTCAGTTCATTTGAATTTCATGACAGGGAATGATTTTGTTTTAAAACAACCTTGCATTCATTCTCGTCATATGTAAATATTGCTTTTACATTTCGTTCTGATTGCATTTATTTCACTCTTTATGCAGGAAATGAAGAGCACTGCTTAAATATGTACAGCATCCTTTGCATTTTAATGTATCTTTTAAGGCTTTTTAGGATATGTTTTAATATGCGGTACTCCATTTTAATGTTTAGCATTTTAAATGTTTAGCATTTTAGTATTGTTGTATACACAAAGAGGAGTGGGTGTTGTGTACTTCATAGGGTGTCCTTAAACGGGCTTTCTAGAATCATGACCATATATAGGCACAATCCACCTTGCCCTTATATAGGCATAGAATCCCAGACCTTATTTAGGCATAAACTATGCATACCAAATACAGGCATGGCTTCCGACATCCGTCCACCCTAGCGTCTCAACGAGTCCATGAAAAAACAGACCCTCTGGCGGCGGGAGTTTCCCTTGCCCAGGACTATTGATTTCTTCAAGGTCTCATACATTATGCATGAACCTCTTATTCCCTAAGGGATTCATTCATGACGTCTTTCGCTACCCAACTCACGTCAATGCTAACATTTCCAGGTATAAATATACCTTCCCAAACCCCTGTAAATCAGAGGAGACCTCGACTTCAGAGGAGCCCGATTCCCGGCCAGACGCACTGAGAAGACACTGCCCTTCCTGCACGCAGAGAGTCCAGCTTCCAGTGATCTAACTTCCCTTGCGGGGTGTTGGAGTTCGAGTCCGGATAGAGATTCCTACCTCTCTCATTCTTCAGGTATGGAGCAGACTAGAACCTAGAGGGACTCTTGGCATAATAGACTCTTGGCATGCTAGGCGTAACTTACTCTTAGTATACTCTAGTCAGGAATACAGCACCTACTTCTACTTCTCCCTACACCTAGGACAGGTTAGGCACACTGGGTAGAACTAGGCTAGAAACGCATCGTATGAGTACTCGCATTTTTAGGTTGTGTCATTTTATGTAAATACATATATGCTAAAAAGATAATGCTGACGCAGTATTATTTATTTCTACTGCTCACCTTGTACATTATTTATCTCGCATACTGTCTTGTGATCGTAACAGCACATATAACTTACAACAGAAACAAGACTGTTCAATAAATCTTTTATTGAAACGCCCGTCTGGTTATTTCTGTGTAACTCTGAGAATAACTGAAACATGCACGACTGAGCTGAGTGAAATGGTTATCTATTGTTTCTACGACTCTGGGACACATCCTGATTCTGTGAGGGAAACACAGTGGTCATGTTTTGTGGCAGCCAGAAACTAATCCCTTCTTGTCGTCAAGAAGTTTCTAGTGGCCTCTGAGCTAGCTGGCACAAGTAATTAAGTTTAATATACTCGATAGGGACATACTGACCTTAGTCCTATGTCAAACCTATAGGATATATTATTCCAATGCGCAGAGCCTATAAGGGAAATAGGAGCTACACTACACTACCTGACCCATACATTTCTGGAAACTAGACACCCGGGGGAGTCCAGCGAGGTATGGCTTGCGTGGGTCCCCCATCATTCTCCTACCCATAATCCCCTGTAAACCTCAAATTTCGCTGAAAAATCCACTTTTTTCTCACATTTCTGTGTGGGAAATTTCTGGAATCTGCGTGGATCCACAAATTTCCTCCCACCCAGCGTTCCCCCAGGTCTCCCGATAAAAATGGTACCTCACTTGCGTGGGTGGGTGAAGGACCCGCGACAGGCAAGGCCCCAAAAGCTATTGAGGCGACATCAAAATTACCTATCACAAACCAACCTGGTTTTGCACGGGGGTCCCATGAGTTTTTGGCCCGGGGCTCGGCATCCATGTAGGGAAACCTACCTAACCCATATATTTCTGGAAACTAGACACCCGGGGGAGTCCAGCGAGGTATGGCTTGCGTGGGTCCCCCATCATTCTCCTACCCAGAATCCCCTGCAAACCTCAAATTTTGCCGGAAAATTCACTTTTTGTCAAATTTCTGTGTGGGAAAGTTCTGGAATCTGCGTGGATCCACAAATTTCCTCCAACCCAGCGTTCCCCCAGGTCTCCCTATAAAAATGGTACCTCACTTGCATGGGTGGGTGAAGGACCCGCGACAGGCAAAGCCCCAAAAGCTATTGAGGCGACATCAAAATTACCTATCACAAACCAACCTGGTTTTGCATGGGAGTCCCATGAGTTTTTGGCCCGGGCTCGGCATCCATGTAGGGAAACCTACCTAACCCATATATTTCTGGAAACTAGACACCCGGGGGAGTCCAGCGAGGTATGGCTTGCGTGGGTCCCCCATCATTCTCCTACCCAGAATCCCCTGCAAACCTCAAATTTCGCCGGAAAATTCACTTTTTTGTCAAATTTCGGTGTGGGAAAGATCTGGAATCTGCGTGGATCCACAAATTTCCTCCCACCCAGCGTTCCCCCAGGTCTCCCGATAAAAATGGTACCTCACTTGCGTGGGTGGGTGAAGGACCCGCGACAGGCAAAGCCCCAAAAGCTATTGAGGCGACATCAAAATTACCTATCACAAACTAACCTGGTTTGCATGGGGGGTCCCATGAGTTTTTGGCACGGGGTTTGGCATCCATGAAGGGAAACCTACCTAACCCATATATTTCTGGAAACTAGACACCCGAGGGAGTCCAGCGAGGTATGGCTTGCGTGGGTCCCCCATCATTCTCCTACCAAGAATCCCCTGCAAACCTCAAATTTCGCCGTAAAATTCACTTTTTTTGTCAAATTTCTGTGTGGGAAAGTTCTGGAATCTGCGTGGATCCACAAATTTCCTCCCACCCAGCTTTCCCCCAGGTCTCCTGATAAAAATGGTACCTCACTTGTGTGGGTAGGCATAGTGGCTGCAACAGGAAATGACCCAAATCGTACTGTGGAGACTTCAAAATTACCTATAGCAAAACTACCTGGTTTGGGGGGGCACCTGAGATTTTGGCCCCGGGCTCGGCGGCCATCTTGGGAAAGTACCAAACCCAAACATTTCTGAAAACTAGACACCGGGGAGTCCAATGAGGTATGGCTTGCGTGGATCCCCCAACGTTTTCCTACCCAGAATGCCATGCAAACCTCAAATTTAGTTGAAAAAACACATTTTCCACATATTTGTGTGTGGAATCACCGTGCCGGCACAAATGTCCTACCACCCAGCGTTCTCCTTGTTCTCCTGAGTAAAATGATACCTCACTTGTGTGGGTGTCCAAAGCAGAATTGGCTAAAAACGTATTTTTAAAAAATGTAGCGCTTAGAATTCTCAGTGCTATACTCTAAATCTCTATGTTTTGGGCTCTTCCTAGCCACAGGCCTTTGGCCCACCCACACAAGTGAGGTATCATTTTACTCAGGAGAACAAGGAGAACGCTGGGTGGTAGGACATTTGTGCCGGCACGGTGATTCCACACACAAATATGTGGAAAATGTGTTTTTTCAACTAAATTTGAGGTTTGCATGGCATTCTGGGTAGGAAAACGTTGGGGATCCACGCAAGCCATACCTCATTGGACTCCCCGGGTGTCTAGTTTTCAGAAATGTTTGGGTTTGGTACTTTCCCAAGATGGCCGCCGAGCCCGGGGCCAAAATCTCAGGTGCCCCCCAAACCAGGTAGTTTTGCTATAGGTAATTTTGAAGTCTCCACAGTACGATTTGGGCCATTTCCTGTTGTAGCCACTATGCCTACCCACACAAGTGAGGTACCATTTTTATCGGGAGACCTGGGGAACGCTGGGTGGGAGGAAATTTGTGGATCCACGCAGATTCTAAAAATTTCCACACAGAAATGTGAGGAAAAGTGGATTTTTCCGCAAAATTTGAGGTTTGCAGGGATTCTGGGTAGGAGAATGATGGGGGACCCACGCAAGCCATACCTCGCTGGACTCCCGAGTGTCTAGTTTCCATAAATGTATGGGTTAGGTAAGTTTCCCTACATGGATGCCGAGCCCGGGCCAAAACTCATGGGACCCCATGCAAAACCAGGTTGGTTTGTGATATGTAATTTTGATTTCGCCTCAATAGCTTTTGGGCCCTTGCCTGTCGCGGGTCCTTCACCCACCCACGCAAGTGAGGTACCATTTTATCGGGAGACCTGGAGGAACGCTGGGTGGGAGGAAATTTGTGGATCCACGCAGATTCCAGAAATTTCCCACACAGAAATGTGAGAAAAAGTGGATTTTTCAGCGAAATTTGAGGTTTGCAGGGACTATGGGTAGGAGAATGATGGGGGACCCACGCAAGCCATACTCGCTGGACTCCCAGGTGTCTAGTTTCCAGAAATATATGGGTTAGGTAGGTTTCCCTACATGGATGCCGAGCCCGGGCCAAAACTCATGGGACCCCCATGCAAAACCAGGTTGGTTTGTGATAGGTAATTTTGATGTCGCCTCAATAGCTTTTGGGCCCTTGCCTGTCGCCGGTCTTTGACCCACCCACGCAAGTGAGGTACCATTTTTATCGGGAGACCTGGGGGAACGCGGGGTGGGTGGAAATTTGTGGATCAACGCAGATTCCAGAACTTTCCAGCACAGAAATGTGGGGAAAATGTGTTTTTTGGACACTTTTAGGTTTGCAAGGGATTCTGGGTAACAGAACCTGGTGGGAGGCAGTCAAGTCACCCCATCCTGGATTCCCCTGGGTGTCTAGTTTTCAAAAATGTATAGGTTTTCTAGGTTTCCCTAGGTGCCGGCAGAGCTAGGGTTCAAAAACTACAGCTAGGCACTTTGCCAAAAAGGGTCATTTTTCACTGCGAAATTGAGGTTTGTCCACATTGCGTTTTGCGCCGTTTCCTGTCGCGGGCACTAGGCCAACCCACGCAAGTGAGGTACCATTTTTATCGGGAGACCTGGGGGAACGCGGGGTGGGTGGAAATTTGTGGCTCCACGCAGATTCCAGAACTTTCCAGCACAGAAATGTGGGGAAAATGTGTTTTTTGACAATGTTTTAGGTTTGCAAGGGATTCTGGGTAACAGAACCTGGTGGGAGGCAGTCAAGTCACCCCATCCTGGATTCCCCTGGGTGTCTAGTTTTCAAAAATGTATAGGTTTGCTAGGTTTCCCTAGGTGCCGGCAGAGCTAGGGTTCAAAAACTACAGCTAGGCACTTTGCCAAAAAGGGTCATTTTTCACTGCGAAATTGAGGTTTGTCCACATTGCGTTTTGCGCCGTTTCCTGTCGCGAGCACTAGGCCAACCCACGCAAGTGAGGTACCATTTTTATCGGGAGACCTGGGGGAACGCGGGGTGGGTGGAAATTTGTGGATCAACGCAGATTCCAGAACTTTCCAGCACAGAAATGTGGGGAAAATGTGTTTTTTGGACACTTTTTTAGGTTTGCAAGGGATTCTGGGTAACAGAACCTGGTGGGAGGCAGTCAAGTCACCCCATCCTGGATTCCCCTGGGTGTCTAGTTTTCAAAAATGTATAGGTTTGCTAGGTTTCCCTAGGTGCCGGCAGAGCTAGGGTTCAAAAACTACAGCTAGGCACTTTGCCAAAAAGGGTCATTTTTCACTGCGAAATTGAGGTATGTCCACATTGCGTTTTGCGCCGTTTCCTGTCGTGGGCACTAAGCCAACCCACGCAAGTGAGGTACCATTTTTATCGGGAGACCTGGGGGAACGCGGGGTGGGTGGAAATTTGTGGATCCACGCAGATTCCAGAACTTTCCAGCTCAGAAATGTGGGGAAAATGTGTTTTTTTGACAATTTTTTAGGTTTGCAAGGGATTCTGGGTAACAGAACCTGGTGGGAGGCAGTCAAGTCACCCCATCCTGGATTCCCCTGGGTGTCTAGTTTTCAAAAATGTATAGGGTTGCTAGGTTTCCCTAGGTGCCGGCAGAGCTAGGGTTCAAAAACTACAGCTAGGCACTTTGCCAAAAAAGGGTCATTTTTCACTGCGAAATTGAGGTATGTCCACATTGCGTTTTGCGCCGTTTCCTGTCGCGGGCACTAGGCCAACCCACGCAAGTGAGGTACCATTTTTATCGGGAGACCTGGCGGAACACGGGGTGCATGGAAATTTGTGGATCCACGCAGATTCCAGAACTTTCCAGCACAGAAATGTGGGGAAAATGTGGTTTTTTGGACAATTTTTTAGGTTTGCAAGGGATTCTGGGTAACAGAACCTGGTGGGAGGCAGTCAAGTCACCCCATCCTGGATTCCCCTGGGTGTCTAGTTTTCAAAAATGTATAGGGTTGCTAGGTTTCCCTAGGTGCCGGCAGAGCTAGGGTTCAAAAACTACAGCTAGGCACTTGGCCAAAAAAGGGTCATTTTTCACTGCGAAATTGAGGTTTGTCCACGTTGCGTTTTGCGCCGTTTCCTGTACCGGGCACTAGGCCAACCCACGCAAGTGAGGTACCATTTTTATCGGGAGACCTGGGGAAACGCAGGGTGCATGGAAATTTGTGGATCCACGCACATTCCAGAACTTTCCAGCACAGAAATGTGGGGAAAATGTGGTTTTTTTGACAATTTTTTAGGTTTGCAAGGGATTCTGGGTAACAGAACCTGGTGGGAGGCAGTCAGGTCACCCCATCCTGGATTCCCCTGGGTGTCTAGTTTTCAAAAATGTATAGGGTTGCTAGGTTTCCCTAGGTGCCGGCAGAGCTAGGGTTCAAAAACTACAGCTAGGCACTTTGCCAAAAAAGGGTCATTTTTCACTGCGAAATTGAGGTATGTCCACATTGCGTTTTGCGCCGTTTCCTGTCGCGGGCACTAGGCCAACCCACGCAAGTGAGGTACCATTTTTATCGGGAGACCTGGGGGAACGCGGGGTGTGTGGAAATTTGTGGATCCACGCAGATTCCAGAACTTTCCAGCACAGAAATGTGGGGAAAATGTGTTTTTTTGGACAATTTTTTAGGTTTGCAAGGGATTCTGGGTAACAGAACCTGGTGGGAGGCAGTCAAGTCACCCCATCCTGGATTCCCCTGGGTGTCTAGTTTTCAAAAATGTATAGGGTTCCTAGGTTTCCCTAGGTGCCGGCAGAGCTAGGGTTAAAAAACTACAGCTAGGCACTTTGCCAAAAAAGGGTCATTTTTCACTGCGAAATTGAGGTTTGTCCACGTTGCGTTTTGCGCCGTTTCCTGTAGCGGGCACTAGGCCAACCCACGCAAGTGAGGTACCATTTTTATCGGGAGACCTGGGGGAACGCGGGGTGGGTGGAAATTTGTGGATCCACGCACATTCCAGAACTTTCCAGCACAGAAATGTGGGGAAAATTGTTTTTTTTGGACAATTTTTTAGGTTTGCAAGGGATTCTGTGTAACAGAACCTGGTGGGAGGCAGTCAAGTCACCCCATCCTGGATTCCCCTGGGAGTCTAGTTTTCAAAAATGTATAGGGTTGCTAGGTTTCCCTAGGTGCCGGCAGAGCTATGGTTCAAAAACTACAGCTAGGCACTTTGCCAAAAAAGGGTCATTTTTCACTGCGAAATTGAGGTGTGTCCACGTTGCGTTTTGCGCCGTTTCCTGTCGCGGGCACTAGGCCAACCCACACAAGTGAGGTACCATTTTTCTCGGAAGACTTTGGGGAACACGGGGTGGGTGGAAATTTGTGGCTCCACGCAGATTCCAGAACTTTCCAGCACAGAAATGTGGGGAAAATGTGTTTTTTTGGACAATTTTTAGGTTTGCAAGGGATTCTGGGTAACAGAACCTGGTGGGAGGCAGTCAAGTCACCCCATCCTGGATTCCCCTGGGTGTCTAGTTTTCAAAAATGTATAGGGTTGCTAGGTTTCCCTAGGTGCCGGCAGAGCTAGGGTTCAAAAACTACAGCTAGGCACTTTGCCAAAAAGTGTCATTTTTCACTGCGAAATTGAGGTGTGTCCATGTTGCGTTTTGCACCGTTTCCTGTCGCGGGCACTAGGCCAACCCACACAAGTGAGGTACCATTTTTCTCAGGAAGACTTTGGGGAACACGGGGTGGGTGGAAATTTGTGGCTCCATGCAGATTCCAGAACTTTCCAGCACAGAAATGTGGGGAAAATGTGTTTTTTTGACAATTTTTTAGGTTTGCAAGGGATTCTGGGTAACAGAACCTGGTGGGAGGCAGTCAAGTCACCCCATCCTGAATTCCCCTGGGTGTCTAGTTTTCAAAAATGTATAGGTTTGCTAGGTTTCCCTAGGTGCCGGGAGAGCTAGGGTTCAAAAACTACAGCTAGGCACTTTGCAAAAAAGGGTAATTTTTCATTGAGAAAATGTGGTGTGTTCACGTTGGGTTTTGAGCCATTTCCTGTCGTGGGCACTATGCCTACCCACACAAGTGAGGTACCATTTTTATCGGGAGACTTAGGGTAATTCAGATTTGTAAAGCAACTGTTATTACCTATTGACTTTCGATGCATTTCTGCCTTCCAAATGAAAGACATTGTGTAAAAAAAGTAATTTTGAAAAATGACCGATAATTCTCATGCTAGTATGAGTATTCCCAATTTCAAAAATGTGCAAATATCTACTGTTTCTAAACTCTATAACTTGTTCCCATTTCAGAAATACATAGGTGTCGTTCATACCAATTTTTCCATGTATACATTTTCCCACAATAATTGCTATATAGCCGGTACATAATAAAAAGCCATTGCAAATTGCTGCTCAGTTTTTTACTCTGGGTTCGTCGGGTTCTTGGTGAACCTACAAGTCCTATATATCCCCACAACCAGTAAGGTCCATCGGATGTAACGATATATTGCTTTCAAAGAGCTGTCATAATTAGAAGAAGTTACAGGTGAAAACGTTGACACAAAAGGCTGTTTTTTTCAACTAATTTTCAACTTTTTCCTATATTTAATATATATTATTAGTTTCTATAAAGAAACCTTGATGGATCTACACAAATGACCCCTTGCTGAATTCAGAATTTTGTCTACTTTTCAAAAATGTATAGCTTTCCAGGATCCATTATTGCTTTCATACCCATTTCTACCATTAAGTGGAAGGAGGTTGAAAGCACAAAAAATAGCAAAAATAGGCTATGTCCCAGAAAAATGCCAAAACTGTGTAAAAAATGTTGGTTTTCTGACAAAAGTCTGTCATTCCCTAAAAGCTGGGAAAATGGTGATTTCAGCCCCACAAACGCTTTTTGGATACCATTTGCAGGAAAAACCCAAACGCTTTCATTTGCAGCCCTTTTTTCCCATTTTTCCCAAAAAAACAAAATTTAGCTGTATTTTGACTAATTTCTGGGACCCCTCCAGGGGAATCCACAAACCCTGGGTACCTTTAGAATCCCTATGATGTTGGAAGAAAAGGACGCAAATTTGGCGTGGATACCTTATGTGGTCAAAAAGTTACAGGGGCCTAAGTGCGCACTACCCCAAATAGCCAAAAAAAGGCTTAGCACAGGGGGGGGAAAGGCCTAGCAGCGAAGGGGTTATAGAACAACATTTACAGTGTATGTAAAGTTTAGTTAGATATTTTTTTAGAAGTGAGCATGTTATATATGTGTCATTTCTATTATATGGTATGTTATTGAGGATGTACATTTTATGTAATGTTCAGAAATAGTTGAGTATAGTAAAAATATTTTAGAAGTAATTTTGTTTTTTTTTAAACAATCTTATTGATTGTTTTTTTGCCCGCTGTTATGTGATGAGTAACATTGAAATCACTGTTTGTAGTGAAATTCAATATATTCTGAGAACAGCAAAAAGACGAAGAAAATAATTTATAAAATGTTAAAATGATGTTTTTTGGAAAAAAACAATATTATATAGTATAACTGTTTTTTTTACAGATATTAATTCTACAATATTAAATTTTGAGAAATTTTAGTTATAAAAAACAAGTGGAAAAAATGTTTACTGCTTTTTATATCTATTAGTGTGAAGGTAAGATTAACAAAGTATTAGAATGGAAAATGGGCTGTGTTTGCACACTGGTGAAGAAAGGGGGGATGGATGGAGTAAATATCTGTGAAAACAAGCTTTGTGGGTGTTATAAGTTACGGGGTAAAGTTACCTTAAATCCTTAGTGTCCCTGGAGTCAACTAACCCAAAAGATATCTGCAGAAAGTGCCAGACAACTGTATTGCACAGAGGTGGAAAATGGGTTCGGACCACCTCTGTGCAACGCAGCTGTATGGTGTTCAATACAGAGACATGTTCAGCTGGTAGGACCCAGGGATTTTCAAGATTAAAAGAGACTAAATTTTTCAACTTTAAACACGTCACAGAGAATGTTTGCACATGTGACATAAGGCCCCATCCCTTCCCTTCATCACTCTATAAACATGTCCTATCACTTTGTCAAAACCTAATTTGAAGGGCGTTCTATAGGTGTTGCTGTGCGTGTTTGCACAGAACACTCATAAAAGTAGACACATCTCCAGATTTATCAGAAAACATAAATCTGGCCATGTGTGTAAATGCTGCATCATTCTCCAATTGGTGTAGGAAGGCTCAACAAGGAGAATTGTTTTCATTTCTCCTCATTTTTTCTCTTTCAATATATGCTGCATTGCACATTATACATTGAAGAAGAAAAATGCCTTCAGTGATTGTTTTTGTGCAGGAAGGTGTGTTTTCCTGCACAAAAACAAACTCCACATGACACAGATATCCTTGCACCATGGTGTAAGGGTACCTGTGTAACTACATGGCTGCAGTTTAAGCAGCAGTGCAGAGGGAAGCAAAGACTTGCAGCATATTTATGGACATATGTTGCATCCCTGTGCTTCGGAAGTACTATAGCACACTGCAGCTAAAGAGGTTACAGTGTCATGCTGCAGCACTTCCTTATAGTTCTGCACTTATACATTCACCATACACTACTAATGCATTCTTTCAGTCAATTATGCACTACGCGTATATTCAAGCAAACTTTCCCACACTATCATACAAATATAGCTCTTTTTTTAACCAGAGAAGTTAGTTCTGAAAAGAACTTTTTTGGGGGAGTCTTTTTGTTTTATATTTTTTTGCACTTTTTTCAACGATTTTGTAAAACATTTTGTATTTTTTTAACAGGAACAAAGCAAACAGGAGGAACAAATCTGTGATTTTTGAAAATAAAAATAAACAAAAATTCAGCACCGGTGGTTTCTTTGTGCTGTGCAGATCAGGTCAATTGACTGCTCCCCATAGCACAGCAGTTTGTTGCATTTAATGCAACTAATTTTTAATTGCCCAAATTCAGGCCGGATGTCAGGATGGCCAGGTGAAAATGATGCTGCAGATGTGCTGGCCACTGCTGTCGGTGGGTTGTGATGGAGTCTTTGCACTCCTCCTTCGCCAGGTTGACAGGATGCAGAGTCTTTAGGTGCTTCAACATACTTGCGGTCCCGCAAGAGTACTTTTTTGCAGGATCACCTCGAGACAACACCCTCTTGCAGATTTTACAGGTGACCTTTACTGCATTTACTTTCTTCTGTCCCTCAGGAATTGTGAAAAATTTCCACACCACTGAGGTGTATCTTTCAGGGTGTGGAGGCTCTACCACAAATCCATCATCCGAAGAATGTTCTGAATTGGAAGATGGCTGCTGTCCTGAAGCCATTGTCTTCTGATAAAAATCAGTAGCAGGTATACAAATGACCAAAAATAAGTTGCTCCTAGGTGTCAGATGTTCCTCCAAAGAAGGTCTTAGAAGAATGATTAAAATGGGTGGGGTCTCTCAATAGTTACACTAGGAAATGTTGTTAACCAATCAAATCTTTTTTTTTCAGGTCACATGGGGTCCGCGTACCGTACGCACAGGCAGCACGCACCCAGCGCGACGTCGTGGAATTCAATTTATCAGAATGTTTAATAAAAGTAAAAGGATATTATTTTTATTATTAGCTTAGATAATGGGTTGCCTTAATATGTATGTTAAATACATATTTATATCATTTTTGACATATGAAAATTTCGCAGGAGTCGCGCACCCACCGCGTCGAACATGTATATGACGTCACGCGTAAGTGTGCAAGCCACCGTACAGTAATACGTATCTGCCGCGTATGCGTCTGGAGTCGCGTACCGGTCGCATAGCAATAGCGCAGGAAAATGCGTAGCCAACGCATACCGTACGCGGATCCCACATAATGATCCTAAAATGGCGGCTAGGTTCCGCGCAGTGATCAAGAACGGTACGCTTTCGGTGCACGGTTCCCAAAAAATATTGGAAAAATTAAATAATAATATATATATATTAAAACAAAATTATAAAACAAAGATAAAATATTACAGTTACAAAATTTGTAAAACCATTTTTTTCCAATTACAATAAAAATATATAATGTAATTAAACTTTAAAATATGTAAAAAATATAGTTTAAAAAAATGTAGAAAATTACTATCAAAATAGTAAATATAACATTTACTATATTGAAAAATTGTCATTGAAAAAAAAGTTCGAAATTCAGTTAAAAAACCATAGGTTTCTGGCAAGTTATAGTTAGAAATTAACATTTAAAAAACCTTCGAAATTCACTGAAAAAACCATAGGTTTCAGACACGTTATAGTTAGAAATTAGCATTTAAAAACCTTTGAAATTCACTGAAAAAACCATAGGTTTCAGGCACGTTATAGTTAGAAATTAGCATTTAAAAAACCTTACAAATTCACTGAAAAAAACATAGGTTTTAGGGACAGTTCTAGTTAGTTGGACATTGCACTCGTACAAAACCCGTGAAATTCCCTCGTTATAGTTAGTTCAGCTAACTATAACTCGCGCCCCCGCAATGCACTGCTGATGACGTCACATATTACATCACTCATGACATGGTCAGTGACATCACTGATGACATCACCGATGACATCTCAAATGACATCACTGATGACATCACTGATGGCATCATCCATGTGATAATTTCATGCATCTTCTCACACCCTAATATAACTTTTGATACACCCACCCTAAATTACAGACTGCCATTCTCAAAACCATACACACTCCAATACCAATAACTACATACCCACTCACTGATTCTTAGGTCTACACACACACATCTACTCACTCACCCGTACAGTCACTCATACTTACAGTCACTCAGTACAGGACTATCATATGCACTCATACACCTATATAAACACTCACACACCGCCAGTCATCCATAGAGGTACTCACACACCTAGTCAGTCATGCAAAAAATTAATCACACACCCATTTACTCACCTATACAGTTATACACACACCAGCTCACTTACTCATACAAATATTAGCACATTCTTGCGCTCTTATACAATAACTGATATAAGCACACATGCATCCTTACAGGCACTCTCACAATCACACACTCTCACTTATAGCCATTTAAATACTCTAACACACATATATACTGCCTTTTACATATGTAGTTACTCGCACATGTACCACTGAGATATACATTCACTCACTAACACACCCATACACACACTCACCCACCCAAACAGTCCATCACAGATGCACTCTTGAAATCATGCACCCAGTGAATCACCCACTCATACATCTATGTACAGAGTCACCCACACCCCACCCACACAAACACTCAGGCAGCCATACAGATACTCAGAGAACCAATCAATAACCCATATAGACACTCATGTAGCTATTCGCAAATCCATGCATCCACTTACACACCAACAAACATACGGATACAGACATTCACACAGTTTAGTCACTTACCCATGCATTCAGTAAGATACGTTTAATCACTCACTTGTAGAGTCAGTCACGCACGTACTAAATCATCCATTCAGACACTTATACACCCACTCATTCTTCAATACGCCTTTCCCTATATATATTAAACATATTTAAACTTTACAGAAACACACAGTCACTGGATGATGTCATCAGTGATGTCATTTGAGATATCATCAGTGATGTCATCAGTGATGTCACTGACCATGTCATGAGTGATGTAATATGTGACGTCATCAGCAGTGCATTGCGGGGCGCGAGTTATAGTTAGCTGAACTAACTATAACGGGGAATTTCACGGGTTTTGTACGAGTGCAATGTCCAACTAACTAGAACTGTCCCTAAAACCTATGGTTTTTTCAGTGAATTTGTAAGGTTTTTAAATGCTAATTTCTAACTATAACGTGCCTGAAACCTATGGTTTTTTCAGTGAATATATATATATATATATATATATATATATATATATATATATATATATATATATATATACATATATATATGCTGGAAAGAAGAAATATTACAGAGATGTTATAGTTAGGAAATAGAATTAGAATAAAATGAGTACAGAAGTGGTGCATGGATGATTGAATGAGTATATACGTAATGTGTGTATGTTAGAATGAATGCAAGAGTGGTGCCTGGATGATTCTATGAGTGCATCGATAGTGCCTGGGTACTTGTATGACTGCATGGGCTGTTCCTGGATGATTGTAGGACTGCATAGAAACTGCCTAGGTGATTGTATGATTGCATGGGTAGTGTCTGGGTGATTAGATGAGTGCATGGGTAGGGCCTGGGTGATTGGGTGAGTGCATGGGTAGTGCCTGGGTGATTGGATGAGTGCATGGGTAATGCCTGGGTGATTGTGTGAGTGCATGAGTAGTGCCTGGGTGATTGCATGAGTGCATGGGTAGTGCCTGGGTGATTGTATGAGTGTATGGGTAGTGCCAGGGTTATTGGATGAGGGCCTGAGTAGTGCCTGGGTGATTGGATGTGAGCGTGGGTAGAGCTTGGGTAATTGTACGACTGCATTGGTAGTGCCTGGTTGATTGGATAAGTGCCTTGGTAGTGCCTGGGTGATTGGATGAGTGCATGGGTAGTGCTTGGGTGATTGGATGACTGCGTGGGTACTGCCTGGGTGATTGTATGAGTGTATGACTAGTAACTGAGTATTTGGATGAGTGTTTGGGTAGTGTTCGGTGATTGGATGAGTACATCGGTAGTGCCTGGGTTTATGGATAAGTGCATGGGAAGTGTGTGGGTGATTGGTTTAGTATGTGGTACTACGTGGGCCATTGCTGTCAGATCACAATCTGTGACAGTCCAACCCACAACAAGGGAGAGACACTGGACCTTATCATATCTAAAACAAATAACATCACACTAGATTCCATTATCCCATGCGATTGGTCTGACAACTACAGCATCATCTTCTTCATCAACGTGGAAGTGACCATGAAGAGAGTCCAACCCAAGAAAACAAAACAATGGAAAAGGAATCTTCGAAACATTAAACCTAACGTCTTCGCAACCCGATGTAACACTGCCCTGACTCCTCAGACAGGCATGGTAGATGTACATGACCTCACAGAGTTCTATAACTTCACTATTATTGACGTCCTTGATTCTACTGCACCCCTTCAACAAAAAAACTTTTCCATTAAAATCTCCAAACCTTAGTTCACTGAAAATCTGAACTCTGACCGACGCAATCTAAGATTAGCATAAAGAACCTGGAGATCAGCACCCTCCACTGAACACCTAAATCCCCTTAGATCAGTGAGGAACTCATACAACAGGAAAATCAAATATGCAAAAGCAGACTTCTTTAGAACTCAGCTTAGCCAAGCCAAAAATCGACCAAAAAACTGTTTGAAATCATCAAGCAACATTCGCTTAACACCCCAAACCTGCTGGAACATGGAGAGATCGCTTCCACTAATTGTAAGGAACTGGCCGCATTCTTCTCGGAGAAAACAAAAATCATTGCGACCTATCATCAAAGAGAGCACTACCTCCAGCTACAGGGTTCCCTTTTACACTTTCCTCACAGGTCACGGATCGATTTGGTCCCTCGGGGGATGTTCCCAAAAACAATGCCTCCTGGCAAACTTTCACTCCCCTCAATGAAAGTGACATCTATAACATTCTTCTAGCGATTAACCTATCTAACAACTTCAGTGAACCACTACCACCATCAATCTTCAAAGAGACAAAAGCTGCTATTCTCCCCTTATCGTCCAAGATTGTAAATGCCTCACTAAGGCAAGGCACTATCCCGGACTGCCTAAAAGTAGGGCAGGTAACCCCTATTCTAAAAAAAATCCAACGCAGTCTTTTCCACAACTTCGGCCCTATCGCTTTGGCGAAACTGCTAGAAAAATGCATGCAAATTTAACTCTTCAACCACATAGAAAACTTCAATCTCCTGGATCAACATCAATCCGGTTTTCGTCAAGGACACAGCACTGAAACAGCACTTACTCACATCATGGACGACATATTAAAACTGCTAGACCAAAATAAATCTTGTCTTTTGATACTACTTGACTTATCCTCTGCTTTCCACACAGTTAAACACAACAGTTTACTGTCCCTATTGGAACGAAGGATGGGCCTATCAGAACCTGTGCTGCAGTGGTTCACTTCATTCCTCCACAACAGAACCCAAAGAGTCAAGGTGAATCAATCCCTCTCTCAGCCCGCTGTGGTCACTCTTGGGGTTCCACAGGGGTCTGCCCTATCACCCATTCTTTTCAACTTATTCCTGGAACCCCTGGCAGATGCACTGAACTCTGCGAACCTTCTTTATCACATTTATGCAGATGACACTCAATTGTATCTGAAAATCTCCTCACCAGAAGACATCATTTTCCTCAACTCTATTCTGCAGAACACTCAAAGTTGGCTCACTGGCAACCACCTCAAGCTCAACACCACCAAAACGGAATTCCTCCTCATCTCTCCCTCTAACCATACGCCCAAGATCGACCTCTGCATGAAGCATCTAACAGCCTTTAACTGCTCTCCCCACATTATTGATTCCGCTAAATCCTTGGGAATTACTTTAGACAAACACTTGAATATGCAGATTCATATCAGTAATGCCACCAAAGGAGCTTATCACCAGATGAGTATCTAAAGGAAACTTAAACCCTTCCTATGACATGATGACGTAAAGATGGCGCTCCAAGCTCTGGTTTTGCCTAGATTGGACTACGGAAGCACCACTCCATGCATCCTTCCTAAATACAATCTGGCCCCGCTGAGGGCCTCTCTTAACACTGCGATCAGACTGGTCTCCAGAACAAAAAGAAATAATCACACATCCCCGGCCCTAATAGCCCTGAACTGGCTCTCTTATGAGGCAAGAATACAGCTAAAGATCACCTGCATGACTCATAAAGCCCTTCATTTCAAGACCCCCAGTTATTTGGCACAAAGGCTAGAGTTATCAGGGGGATGCAGATCTTCATGAAGTGTGAACTCACTGATATTGAAAACACAAATTTTCCACAAAAAGAGAACGTGCTACAGAGCCTTCACTGGAATCGCACCGAAGATATGGAACTCTTTGCCATCAGATGTCCGACGAATCTCATCAACCTCCTCCTTCAAAAAAGTAGTGAAAACTCTTCTAAGGAACAAGTTCACGCCCTAAGATTATCACCTATGCTCTATTGATAACACACTATGTCCTATTATCTACATACCTACCTACCACTCCGATATACAGTATGATTACTACATTGATGATCCGCTAAAGATATCATTCTTACTACGATGCCTTCACATATGTGACGAGTTACTATTTCTTCAACTAGACCCTCTCTTCACCTAATGTAAACACTCTGATACCCCCTAGGGTCATGTTTGTGCTATACAAAACTTTATAAATAAAAACAAATAAAATTAATTGGGTGACTGCATGGATACAACCTGGGTGATTGCATGAGTGTATGGGTAGTGCCTGGGTGATTGGATGTGTGCATAGGCAAAGCCTGGGTAATTGTATGACTGCATGGGTAGTGTCTGGTTGATTGGATAAGTGTCTGGGTGATTGAATGAGTATGTGGGTAGTGCCAGGGTGATTAGATGAGTACATGGATAGTGCCTGGGTGATTGGATGAGAGCAAGGGTAGTGCCTGGGTGATTCTACGAGTGCATGGGTAGTGCTTGGGTGATTGGATGACTGCATGGGTACTGCCTGGGTGATTGTATGAGTGTATGACTAGTATCTGAGTATTTGGATGAGTGTTTGGGTAGTGTTCGGTGATTGTATGAGTACATCGGTAGTGCCTGGGTTTATGGATAAGTACATGGGAAGTGTGTGGGTGATTGGTTTAGTATATGGGTACTATGTGGGCCATTGCTGTCAGATCACGATCTGTGACAGTCCAACCCACAACAAGGGAGAGACACTGGACCTTATCATATCTAAAACGAATAACATCACACTAGATTCCATTAGTGCCTGGGTTTATGGTAAGTGCATGGGAAGTGTGTTGGTGATTGGTTTAGTATATGGGTGCTACGTGGGCCAGTGCATGAGTGCAAGTGTAGTTTATGGATGATAGGATGAGTATATGAGTATTGACTCGATGAATTCATAACTAGATTAGTATTTGACATATGTAATTTGCCCGATCTGCAACCACTGTGAAAAAATATAAATAAAGAAAAATGTATTAGGATTTCCTTTTCAACATTAGGCAATCAAAACAAGACACAACGTTTTTTCTCCAAAACTTTAATGCAACATAGTTGAATGTTTTGCTGTTTTTTACTGTTTTCAGCTTTCATACTTCTTCACTTTCAACAGTGGTCTGTATGAAGCATCATCATCAAACAGTGGGGGAAAAGCAATCAATGGATTGTTAAAAAAAACGAATGCGCACAATACATAAATACAAATATGTGATACTGTGCATTCCACTCACTACAAGTTTGTTAATAGTGGCTTGCTGCTAGATTACTACCTTAATTAAAGAAGCTATATGTTAAAACTGTTTCTGATATTTTTATATCTGGTTCAAAATGTCGAACAATTATGAAGAAGTCTTCATTTTTGGATATCCTTTTGTAAACATCATTCCTGTTAGGCCAAATTAGGTCTAAAAAGTTCTTGGTCCATGTACGAAAAACATAACGCACAGTACTACGTGGAAGTTGCTGTAGCAGAAACAAAAGGGCAGCTGCAACCCGTGCAGGTAGGAACGGTTGGGCCGAGTGGGGGGGATTTTGGCAGACGACGAGGAGGGAAAATTAACTAGTTATTTAATTTTCCCTCGTCATCGTCTATCAAAATCCCCCCCCCCCCATTCAGCCCCACCACTCCACCGCTCTTACCTGCACGGGCCACGGCTGCAAAAGGGGAATTTTTTTTAGTGGTGAAGAGACTTCTTAGATGCAACTTAAGGCTGCTGGTATTATAGCACTTCCATTTTGTTTTTATCTGTTGTAACAGACTGTAGTCCTGTAATGTTTTATCATTTATTTTCCTGCAGTACAAAGGAGTCTTTCATTTCTAACAACTTGCTGTGGACAATACCCTTAATAGGCTGAATAATGTCTCAGAAACACATAATCCATTTACATGTCAATACAATACCACATTTTGATATCCTAAATTGTCCTTAGAACTTCGGTTCTAGAATTAGCAGATATGAGTTTGGTAACATTTTAGGTAGTCTTGATTTGAATGTCATTTGTATGTCATTGCACACTGTCCAGCCTGTTTGACATCTTAAATATATTGTGTAGTGTCCGGAGGTTATATTAACTCCTTAATGAAATATGTGTGCTATAGTTGTGAAAGTTCTTTTTGAAATGGAAATTTGTCCAGCTACAAAGTTTGTAACTTCAGATTCTAATTTAGTACCATCCACTCAGCATCATTGTAGCATGACAATTACATATTTTCCATACCTTTGTAGTAAAAACATAGACCCAAGTTCTGATCTGCAGTTTGGACAGCTCATATCTTGATGGGTGTTTTTAGGTAAATTTTCAGAGGGCACAGCTTTACAATACAATCTGGTAACGTCGAGTAGAGGAATCGTTCCGAATTGATTTCAGTGCTAGAGATGAATTCACAATGTTCACAGATATGGTTCCATTTATACGTTAAACCAAATAATTCATTGATACTCACATCCTCTTCCTCTAATAGTCCTAGCATTACCATTAAAAATTGTTGAGCATTCTGCTGAAGTTTTTAGAAAACACTACTGATCAAGTACACAGATCTGTAAGTTTTCTTATTCCAGAAGCATAATGTATAACAGTTCTGTGACTTCTTATTTCCTTAAGTAAACTACATAGTTGTGAAGAAATTCTTTTATCTACTTTTTCTTTAATAGAATTTGTAAAATGAGGCAAATGGTACAGTCCATTTAACCCTATATTTGAATAATAGTTCACTCCAGATTTATTATCAGAGTGATAGCCTTCCATATCATCATTGTGTTGTAGTTTTCTTTTCTTAGGACCTTGTCATTTTTCTTTTTCCTTTTCTTTGTCTTTCTGTTAAGCTCTGCTAGACTGCTTTGATATTTTATGCTTTGGACACATTATCGGTTCTTTAAATACAGGATATTAGCCTAAATGAGGTTCATATTGACCTCTTAACCGATTATTCTCCCTTGCACAGCTCATGTCAGCACTTACATTCTTCTCATCAAAATCAATCAGAAATATACCAGACAATATTCTAATTCACGACAAAGCTACATATGACATTCCTTTTTTGAATACACTACTAACAATATTAACAAGCATTGTAACTACACTTAAACCTTGTGATTTGTGGACAGTTGCTGCATACGCTAAAGACAATAGGAAATGCTTTTGATGGACGTACAGATCTTTCACAAGTACGAAACGCACAACGTATCTACCAATCTGCTTAACTTCACTAACATCATAACATTTTATGGCTAGGTATTCCACATCATTTTTGTTTGGATAATTAATAAACTTCATAACTTTACCCATTGTACCATTCACTAGCCCTTCTTCAACATTTAAATTGTGATGTAAGATTACAGGACAATTTTTACAGATACGTAACTGTTTTTCTAATCCTGAAGTTTTCGACACAGACTTTTCTAAACTGTCCAATTCTGATTGCAGTTTTTTTGTTAGTAGCACTGTAACTCCTTGATGTTCCATTTTATCATTTGCTCTAATTTCAATGATCTCTTCTTTTTCCAATTGCAGTATTTGTTCATTGAATTCATTACACTCCTCAAGGGTTGGCATCAAACAAACAATAGACTTCTCTTCCTTAACACAATTATACATTACTTCTGCATCTGAAACATTAGTTGGAAACAGATTTTTGATGAGACAGGTTTGTAATGCTCTCCTTTCATCTTTTGTGAGGACCCTCACTCTTATGACTTTGAGTATATCTCAGTATTGCATATCTGATGCTTGGCGCATATTTCTGATTAACTCTTTGTATTCAAAGTTTTCCCAAATGTTTACATTTCCAATATTTCCTAGTGAGTTACTAGTTTCATTATGTAGTAGTGTCTTGAATACAGGTTGTCCTTTGACTGGAGTTAGTTGTAGCAGGTCTCCAAAGACTATTAAGTGTTTTCCTCTAAAACGCATGTCGTATTCAGTTTTTAATATTTGCTGCATTCTTAAATGTATAAAAGCTAGCATTAGGTTAGACACCATGCTGACTTCATCAATTATTAGTTGCTTTAATTTCTTTAATACTCTTGCCACTTAATTACAAGCATCACCAGATAATTTGTTGTATTCTAATTTTTTGTCGTGTTCAACAGGCAGCATTAATAATCGATGATGGGTAACTCCTTTAATATTATGTGCAGCTAAGCATGTTGGTGCAGTAACTGCACATGACAAATTGGAATCTGTTGTCTTCAGTAGATAACTGGTCTGTACTTTAATCAAGAAGGTTTTTCCAGTTCCAAGTTTACACACTTATGTACAATAGAACTGGTTTATATGTAGAACATGCACACTCTTTTTTTTCTCATGAGAAATCCATGTTCTATTTTACTTTTAAATGTGTCATAAATGTATTTCTGATCTGTATTCAACTGTTGTATTTGTTGCTCTAGATCCAGAGTTTCCTGGCTTGCTTCCTGCATTGCATATTCCACCTCATTCATTGCAGCTTTATTTTGAATGATTGGCTCTTCAAGAGGATCTTGACTTTCAGGTACTGAACTTTGACTGCTCTGAGAACTCTCTCATGCTATCTCAGCAGCAATGGTTTCTTCTTGTTCAATTTCATCTCTCAACATTTGAAAATACACTGGAAACACAAAGCACTTTGTGAAGTCTTTCACAGCATTGAATGAGTCTTCATAACAGTCAAATTCTCCAAGTAGCTCAATTTCAGTTTGCCATGGCTTGAACAACTACAACAGGACTAAATAGAAAAACTCTCTTTTGTCTGGAGTTTGGCAACTTAGCTTTCGATGGTTGACTAAATTTCCTTTGGTATGTCTGACCAAACATCCTTCACATCCATCAACAGAAAATGTTCCTTCTTTTATGCTTTCAGTGACATTATTTCTGTGTTTATAATGTTGAAGTATTTCATACAAACACATCCTTTCTAGATGAGAACTCCTTCTTGGATAGTACGCATCCAGCATGTTAATCTTCAGAATATATGTACTGTGTGGCTTAAATTCCACAAGTTATTGAATTTCAGGAAAATACTTCAGTACTCTGTGATAAGTATTAGCAAGCCCTAAATTCACCTATATAACTCCTCTAGATTTAGAAAACAAACTAGCTGAGCTCAACCAGTCTGCACATTCATGAAAGCCTATCTCTCTGTGATAAAGCATTTTCTAACTAAAACTGTACAATTTCTTTGTAAGAGTCTTTCCTGCTGAAATCTCCTTTCACATCTCCATTACTCTTTCATTTCAGTTTTTTCTGAAAGGTGATGTACCGATCACCAGCAATTGAATTAACTGCAACAAACTGTACCTTTATGCTCGCATTCCACATCTTCAAAATGACAGAATTGTAGTCATTGATGTATTTGGAAGCTTCTGTTGTTCTGAGGTTGTATGTGTTCTTTGGTGATTTCCGTGTGAGAGTGTGCCTGAGTGCATTCAAAAAACTGTTATCTCTCCTTTTGAGATGAAAGGTTGGGCAAATCCAAAACAACATCTTGTATAAAATTTTCCTTTTGATGTATATTTTCAATGACAGTATTTCCCACAGCTATGATTTTGGAATTGCAGAACTTGTTGTCTTAACATTTTGTCAACAGTCTCCTTTTGAATGATGCAAGTCACATACTGCTCTATGAAAGAGAACACAGACTCATCAGTGTCTGATCCAAACTTTGGAGCATTTTTTTACCCAAAATAGCATGTGAATATGTGGAGCACCTCTGGCTTGGTATTCTTTGCACCAAAAGAAATCAGTCACTTCAGCAAGAGGTGGATTAGTTTTATTGCAGATAAAAGCCATCATGGCTTGAAATCTGTGGTTAAAATATCTACAAACATTTGTGGGGACCAATGGGCTGAGTTCTCTTGGTGCCTTTAAATCAATGTCTTTTTATTTGAATTTGTCTCTCGCAAGAATTGAAGCAGGTCATCCATGCATGCTCAGCACAACTGAGTGTTAGAAACCATATAGGTGCTCCTAAATGTCTCAACATGCATTTTAGTTCACCGTGGTGATGAAACCAATATTCATTGGTACCAAGTTGACATGCCATGAGATTAATCAAGTTGTATTCCATTTGTTCATCTTTTCCATGAATTTTCTGAACATATTCTCTTGCAGATAGAATTTGCAGATTTACTCCTGTTTTCAAAATGTGATTTACGGCATAAGACAATGCAGACAAAAAAAGACTATATTAATGTGGATTCATAAACATTCAAATCTTTAGGTACGTCTGGAACAGGTACTATTTCTAAGTTGCTGTGTACTGGTCTAGCAGGCATTTTGTTTTCCTCTGACTTATCAATCAATCAATCAGGGGTCTGTTAAAGCGCGACTACTCACCCGTAAGGGTCTCAAGGCGCTAGGGGGGGGGTGGGGGGTGCAGGTTCCATCCATCAAGGAGGGGGTCTGTTGAAGAGCCAGGTTTTGAGGTTTCTTGCGAAGATGGGGAGCGATGTTGTCTGTCTGAGGTGGAGCGGAAGGGCGTTCCATGCTTTGGCCGCGAGGAAGGAGAAGGAGCGGCCTCCCGATCTGGTCTTTCTGGTGCGGGAGACCACGGCGTAGGAGAGCTGGGCTGATCGTAGGGTCCTTTGGGGTGCGTGGAATTTGAGTCGGCTGTTCAGGTATGCTGGTCCGGTGCCGTGGAGGGCCTTGTGTGCGTGGGTGAGCATCTTGAAGGTGATTCTCGCCTCGACAGGGAGCCAGTGGAGTGTGCGCAGGTGCTGGGAGATGTGGCAGTGTTTTGGCAGGTTGAGGACCACTCTTGCGGCGGTGTTCTGGATGTTCTGTAGCTTGCGGGTGAGGTTTTTGTTTATTCCGGCGTAGAGTGCGTTGCTGTAGTCGAGTCTGCTGGTGACCAGGGCGTGAGTGACGGTCTTTCGGTGTTCGAGGGGATCCATTTGAAGGTCTTACGAAGGAGGCGGAGGGTGTGGAAGCAGGAAGACGAGACAGAGTTGATCTGGCGGTCCATTTTGAGCTCGGAGTCCAGGATGATTCCCAGGTTGCGTGCGTGGTCCGTGGGGGTTGGCGGGTTTCCGAGGGCGGGGGGCCACCAGGTGTCGCTCCAGGCATCGGGGTTTGGGCCCATGATGAGTACTTCTGTTTTGTTGGTGTTTAGTTGTAGGCAGCTGTTTTTCATCCATTTGGCGACGGCTTCCATGCCTTCTCGAAAGTTGCATCTGGCGGTGTTGGGCTCGTTGGATAGGGAGAGGATGAGCTGGGTGTCATCTGCGTATGACACGATGTTGAGTCCATAGGTTCTGACGATGGGGGCGAGTGGAGCCATGTAGACGTTGAAGAACATCGGGCTGAGGGAGGAGCCCTGGGGGACTCCGCAGGTGGTAGGTGTGGGGTCCGAGAGGAAAGGGGGAGTCTGACCCGCTGCGTCCCTGCCGGAGAGGAAGGAGCGGATCCAGTCGAGTGCCTTGTCCTGGATTCCTGCGTCGTAGAGTCTGCGTATTAGGGTGCGGTGGGAGACTATGTCGAACGCCACTGATAGGTCGAGGAGGATGAGGGCTACTGTTTCTCCATTGTCCAGTAGGGTGCGGATGTCGTCTGTTGCAGCGAGGAGGGCGGTTTCCGTACTGTGGTTTTTTCTGAAGCCGGATTGGGAGGAGTCGAGGATGTTGTGTTCTTCAATGAATGTGGCGAGTTGGCTGTTGATGGCTTTCTCAATGACTTTCGCTGGGAACGGGAGCAGGGAGATGGGTCTGTAGTTTTTGAGGTCGGTGGGGTCCGCTGAGGGTTTCTTTAGGAGGGGGTTGACCTCGGCGTGTTTCCAGTCGTCGGGGAACGAGGCGGTCGCCAGGGAGCGGTTGATGGTGTGGCGGAGCATGGGTGCGATGGTGTCGGCGGCTCTGTTGAAGATGTGGTGGGGGCAGGGGTCCGTGGGGGCCCCTGAGTGGATTGACTTCATTGTCTTCAGTGTGTCTTCGGTGGTGAGGGCTGTCCAGTCGTCAATCGCTGGTTTCCGGGTGTCGGGGGTGGTTGGTGAGGGTTCAGTGTGTTGGTTGTCTTCGTCGAAGTTGTCGTAGATGCTCTTGATTTTGTGGTGGAAAAAGGTGCTGAGTTTGTCGCAGAGGTCTTGTGAGTGAGGGATGTCGGTAGACTCGCTAGTGGGTTGGGCGAACTCCTTGATGATGCTGAAGAGTTCCTTGCTGTTGTGCGCGTGGGTGGAGATTCTGTCTTCAATCGCTTTTTTCCTCGTTTCTCTGATGAGTTGATGGTGGGCGTTGGTGGCGGCTCTGAAGTTGTCGTGGGCTTCTGTGGATTTGGTGTTCCTCCAGGCCTTTTCGAGGCGGCGGCATGTGCTTCTGGACTCTCGGAGTTCGGTGGTAAACCATCTGGCTTTCTTGGCGCGGGTATTGTTGTTTTTCTTGAGGGGGGCTATGGTGTTGGTGCTGTCTGAGATCCATCTATGCAGGGTTCGAGCTGCAGTGTTGGGGTCGTCGTTTTCCGCGATGGTTGGGGTGGAGTTGTTGAGTGAGGAGGTGAGCTGGTCGTCGGTGATTTTGGTCCAGTTTCTTCGTGGAAGCAGGTGCTGGTGTCTGTGGATGGTGGGTGTTCTGAAAGTGAAGTGGACGCAACGATGGTCGGTCCATGGGAGTTCGGTGGTGTGGCTGAAGGTGATGGAGTTTCCTGTAGTGAAGAGGGGTCGAGGGTGTGTTCTGCTGAGTGCGTGGGCTCGGTCACGATCTGGCGCAGTCCAATGTTGTGGAGGTTGTCCAGGAGGGATGTGGTGTTGGGGTCCAGTTGGTTGTCGAGGTGGAAGTTGAGGTCTCCCAGCAGGGTGTAGTTGGTGGATGCGATGGCCTGCGGGGAGATAATGTCCGTGATGGAGTTGGCGAAGGGTCCGCGGGGTCCAGGGGGTCGGTAGATGAGGGTTCCTCGGAGGGTGGCGGTGGGGCTGGCCAGTATTTTGAAGTGAAGGTGTTCCATCAGTTCTGTGGGCTCGTCAGGGAGTGTGCTCAGGCGGAGGCTGGATTTGTGGACGATGGCGATTCCTCCTCCTGGGCGGGTGGGGCGGTCCTTCCTGGAGATCTTGTATCCTTGGGGGATGGCGATGGCGATGTCCGGTCCCGAGGTGGTGTTGGTCCAGGTTTCGGTGAAGAACGCTACGTCTAGGGTGGTGCTGTCGAGGAGGTCCCAGATTTCTGTGGCGTGTTTGTGGAGGGATCGGACGTTGAGGAGGATGCATTGCAGGGTCTTCGGTTCGGTTGTGTTCTTGTGGGCGGGTTGTGCTGGATCCGTGTTCTTGGCGATGCTGCAGGTGTGCCGGCAGCGGTGACAGCTGAAGGGTCCGTGGGAGTCGGCTGGTGATGCTAGCTTGCAGTTGTTGTTGCGGCCTGGGTTGAGTGCGTGGAGTGCTGCTGGGTCGTAGCGTTGGCGGGGCGGAGGTCCAGGGTTCCTGGCGCTGGTCGCGGTCGGGTTGTGGACGGGCGCAGACGGGCTTGCCTTTGACACGCCAGCGTCGCGCCCGCGGCTGCGCCGCCATTAAGTAGGGGTCGGGGAGGGCTGGACAGCTGGGAGGCGGGAGCGGGGAGGGGAGCTGGATTGGGCCGGTCGCGCTGGGGGGAGGGGCCGCGGGGGCAGCAGCGGCGGGGAAAGGTAAAAGGAGGAAATAAGGGATAAAGAAAAGAGGGAAATAGGCAGAAATAAGGCACAAAAGAGCAGAGATGCAGAAAGGTGAAAGATAAGAGGGTAGAAAAACGAGTGAGAGGGCAGAGCGAGAGGAAGGGAAAATGAGCAGAAATAAGGCACAAAAGAGCAGAGATGCAGAAAAGTGCAGAAAGGTGAAAGATAAAAGAGGGTAGAAAAACGAGTGAAAACAAGTGAAAGGGCAGAGCGAGAGGAAGATAAAATGAGCAGAAATAAGGCACAACAGAGCAGAGATGCAGAAAAGTGCAGAAAGGTGAAAGATAAAAAAGGGTAGAAAAACGAGTGAAAGAGCAGAGTTAGAGGAAGGAGACAGAGGTCCACTGGACCACCAGGGATGAGGCGCAGGGAAACCTGCGGGTGGAGGAGGGCCTCGATCACCAATACTCGAGAGTGCAGGGGCAGGGGCAGGCCTCACTTAATGGTGGAGCTGCGAGGGTGGGAGAGCAATTTCACTGACAATGAGTCAGTGGTCTTGCTCGCCTGTCCCCCCAGTGGCCGCCATTAAGTAGGGGTCGGGGAGGGCTGGACAGCTGGGAGGCGGGAGCGGGAAGCTGGATTGGGACGGTCGCGCTGGGGGGGAGGGGCCATGGGGGCAGCAGCAGCGGCGGGGAAAGGTAAAGGGAGGAAATAAGGGATAAAGAAAAGAGGGAAAATAGGCAGAAATAAGGCACAAAAGAGCAGAGATGCAGAAAGGTGAAAGATAAAAGAGGGTTGAAAAACGAGTGAAAACTAGTGAAAGGGCAGAGCGAGAGGAAGGGAAAATGAGCAGAAATAAGGCACAAAAGAGCAGAAATGCAGAACAGTGCAGAAAGGTGAAAGATAAAAGAGGGTAGAAAAACGAGTGAAAACAAGTGAAAGGGCAGAGCGAGAGGAAGGGAAAATGAGCAGAAATAAGGCACAAAAGAGCAGAGATGCAGAAAAGTGCAGAAAGGTGAAAGATAAAAAGGGTAGAAAAACGAGTGAAAGAGCAGAGTTAGAGGAAGGAGACAGAGGTCCACTGGACCACCAGGGATGAGGCGCAGGAAACCTGCGGGTGGAGGAGGGCCTCGATCACCAACACTCGAGAGTGCAGGGGCAGGGGCAGGCCTCACTTAATGGTGGAGCTGCGAGGGTGGGAGAGCAATTTCACTGACAATGAGTCAGTGGTCTTGCTCGCCTGTCCCCGCAGTGGCCGCCATTAAGTAGGGGTCGGGGAGGGCTGGACAGCTGGGAGGCGGGAGCGGGGAGGGGAGCTGGATTGTGCCGGTCGCGCTGGGGGGGAGGGGCCTCGGGGGCAGCAGCAGCGGCGGGGAAAGGTAAAGGGAGGAAATAAGCGATAAAGAAAAGAGGGAAAATAGGCATAAATAAGGCACAAAAGAGCAGAGATGCAGAAAGGTGAAAGATAAAAGAGGGTAGAAAAACGAGTGAAAACTAGTGAAAGGGCAGAGCGAGAGGAAGGGAAAATGAGCAGAAATAAGGCACAAAAGAGCAGAGATGCAGAAAAGTGCAGAAAGGTGAAAGATAAAAAAGGGTAGAAAAACGAGTGAAAGAGCAGAGTGAGAGGAAGGAGACAGAGGTCCACTGGACCACCAGGGATGAGGCGCAGGGAAACCTGCGGGTGGAGGAGGGCCTCGATCACCAACACTCGAGAGTGCAGGGACAGGGGCTGGGGCAGGCCTCACTTAATGGTGGAGCTGCAAGGGTGGGAGAGCAATTTCACTGACAATGAGTCAGTGGTCTTGCTCGCCTGTCCCCGCAGTGGCCGCCATTAAGTAGGGGTCGGGGAGGGCTGGACGGCTGGGAGGCGGGAGCGGGGAGGGGAGCTTGATTGGGCCGGTCACGCTGGGGGGGAGGGGCCGTGGGGGGAGCAGCGGCAGGGAAAGGTAAAGGGAAGAAATAAGGGATAAAGAAAAGAGGGAAAATAGGCAGAAATAAGGCACAAAAGAGCAGAGATGCAGAAAGGTGAAAGATAAAAGAGGGTAGAAAAACGAGTGAAAACTAGTGAAAGGGCAGAGCGAGAGGAAGGGAAAATGAGCAGAAATAAGGCACAGAAGAGCAGAGATGCAGAAAAGTGCAGAAAGGTGAAAGATAAAAGAGGGTAGAAAAACGAGTGAAAACAAGTGAAAGGGCAGAGCGAGAGGAAGGGAAAATGAGCAGAAATAAGGCACAAAAGAGCAGAGATGCAGAAAAGTGCAGAAAGGTGAAAGATAAAAAAGGGTAGAAAAACGAGTGAAAGAGCAGAGTTAGAGGAAGGAGACAGAGGTCCACTGGACCACCAGGGATGAGGCGCAGGGAAACCTGCGGGTGGAGGAGGGCCTCGATCACCAACATTCGAGAGTGCAGGGGCAGGGGCTGGGGCAGGCCTCACTTAATGGTGGAGCTGCAAGGGTGGGAGAGCAATTTCACTGACAATTTCACTGATAACTTGTTGGGTGGACAGGTCAAATCAATACCTCTACAAATAAGTAAACAGCAAATTCATGCCACTTATCATTATTCTCTTTTTGAATTTTTCGAGTTTGACTTTTGTAGTAAGTGCGTCAACAACATATACAAACACAGTTTTGTTGCTCTGAACAAACTGTGTTAAAGTTTCTAATCTCGTTTTCAAAATTACCAACACTAATATCTCTATTCTGTTCCGCAACACCTGTTGTTACCAACTCTTCATTTTCCCTACACTCCTGTTCTGGTCCAAAGAAACGAAATTGCCCATCATCACAAACCTTTTCTACTTCTACTACACTACCATTCAAAAGAGCTCTATTTGTTTATCCTAAACATATAGCAGGTGTTTTTACAAAGTAAACCTTCTAACAAAAGTTCTCATTTTTGATTGATGTACCCCCAACATTCTGAAATGATAAAAGTTGCTTTGACACACTTTTTTTGACAGACAAACTGGGAGTGTCATTGTAAATTAGTATGCTTTCTAACTTTGCACAGATCTCATCCTTGCAAAGTGCATATTTTCTGTTTTAAACTTCTGCAAGCAAACATACAGAGGAAATTCCTCAATATATTAATTGATGTTTGTTGAATACTACAAACACTACTACAATTTCACTTGTACACAGAGGCCTGTCTACGCCTTCCTTGCACCTCTTCAGCAATCACTTCCTCAACATTTATAGGTACCAGTACTTCTTTTGTAATATGAGTTCCATTTTTCATTTCATAACATTGTCCAGATTCATCAACTGCATGCACAAATGTGTTGTCTTGCAAGTAGCCGTCTTAATTAAAGAAATGCTCAGTACGAAGTATGTATCCATTCACCACTAAAAGCTCTACAAAAGGTACTTCTATTAACAAGTCTTTTCTTTTGGCTCTGTCTCCTCATAGACAACACTATTTTGTCCAGTGTCTTCATTCTGTTTAAAACCAAGATAAATAGTTTCCTCTTCAGAGCAAACACCTTATAAACTACACCTTCAACATATTCCTTTTGTCTGATTGCTTTTGTTATTCTTTTATACTTCTTCATAGAATCTGAGAAGATGCAAATTAAACTAGTACGGAACATTCGACCTCTGATTTCCTTGAGCTTCCTCTGCCGTCTGCTCAAAATCTCTCCTTTTTCCAATAACTTCTTACTTTTTATATCAGAGACTTTTTGGGCTTTGATACTCAGTGTTATAGTTTTGTTTTTCTTTACTTCTTTTTGCACTTTTTCCAGTTGTGCACAAACAATTTTAAGAAATGTCTTGGTCCTCTTATCAGCAGACCTTTACTCTATGACCATCTTTTCTGCATTTTCTCCCTTTTGTTTCTCAGTTCTAAGGAGATGTTCTATTTGCTGCTGCTTCTTTCTTCTCTGAGTTTTTGTTGGCATGGTAATTCTCTGTAGATAATTAGATATTGATGTCTGAAAACAAAAATAGAGAAGTGCATCCATCACTTGATTAGATAGTATCACATTCCATATTTTAACTATTTAAACATTTAGTTTACATGAGCATATATAGCTCAGGCAATCTTCAGACTACATGTGTTGCCTTTTAAGTACGTATCACCCTCCCTGTTAATGACCCACAGCCTACCTTACTGCTTAGCTATTTCTATGGGTGAGTGAGAGGGTGCTCATACAGATACTCAAATACACACACGCACTCATTCATCCATAGAGTTACTCACTCACCCTCTCACTCACCTGTACACCTACTTACGCATACATTAACTCGTAGGAGCATACCCTATTGCCTGACTACAGCCTACCTCAGGGGACAGTCATATGTGGTAGAAGAGTAGGTTAAGGCGTGAGAAGGGCTTTACATGTTAGACTTGAAAGTGTCAATTGTTTTCACAGATATCTGAATTACTTTCTGAGTCCCTATCAGGGGCTGACATTCCATGAGTATGTAAGTTTGTTTGTAAATGACTACTTCTCTTTGTGACCTCTATAGTTCACTAAATGTGTCCGTAATGGGCTGCATGAATTGCCTCCTAGGTGTATTAGCAAGTATTGGATTATATACGTATGTATGCAACTATCTGTTTTAGCACGAGATGCATATTTGTTGTGCATGTCTATGTAAGTGAATATGTGGCAGCTTCTGTCATTATTTCAGTGGATGTTTTAGTGCTTGTCTGCTTTTCTACTTAGGTGTGTCAGATTGAAGTCTGGGTGGCACTGTGGATATATAAATGAGCACATGGGTTTCTATGAGCACATATAGTTCACTGAATCTTCAGAGTACTTATGTTACCTTTTAAGCAAATACCAGTCTGCCCTATGGCCTACCTATAGCTTTCCTCACTGGTGAGATATGCATGTTACAACAATAGTTTATGCCTTGTCTCTGAGTTTTAAATGTGATTTTTGACCTAGCAGTAAAACTGCATGCACAGCCTCAAGTATAGAAGGCCTGAGACATGATGAAAGGACTACTTCTCTGCATTTTAGACTTGAAAGTGTAAGTTCTTTAGCAGATATCTAAATGGGTGTCTCTGTCCCTATCTGGGGCAGCCATTGATTGTCTATGTAAGTTTGTTAGTAAATGGCTGCCTCTCTTTGTGACATCTACGGTTATCTAAATGTGTCTGTAAAAGGCTGCATAGATGCTGGGTGTCTTAGTGAGTTTTGGCTTTTCAGTGTGTGTGCAACTGCTTCCATTAGTGCTAGATACATATCAGTTGCCCCTGTTTATGTTAATGAATGTTTAGGTGCTTGTGAGAAGTTGGCCTGGTATATGCTGTCCACTAATTAAAGTGGGCACCCTGTACCAGTCCAAACAACTCTTATGGTGATTTAAGAGGTCAAAGATAACCTTAGAAAGCTATCTATGTGGTAGCTGTGGAGCGCAGCCTTCAGGCTTAGTCTTGAAGGAATGTTAAGCAACTTGTTTTACTAGAATGCAACCATATAGTATTGGTTAAATGAAAGGAGAACCACACGGTAGTTATAAAAATATGTATTTATTAATATAACACTCTCTAGTATGACACAGTATCTCCTACACGGAGATGCTCACAAAGGACACAATACTTAAGCACAGAAATGACAGTAAATAGCACTAATACACAGGACCCCAGCGGGGGACCAAACCATATACTAAAATAGTGGTATAAGAACCACAACTCGAGTCAAGACAGTGTTGAGAATTTGTAGAATTGCTGGGACCCCAAGAAACCACCCAAGGTGAGTAAGTAGGGACCCCACAGAGGACAGGTGCAATGTGGGAACCCGACCGCGTGCTCCATACAATTCTATGGGAAAGTCGGGTTGAAGTTTTAGAGTTTAAGGACCCTTCCGAATGGACTTTGAAGAAACCCAGTGGAAGTTAGGAGGTCGGAGAACCACCCCACCTGTGGATACTGACGTACCCGAGTTACCTATCCCAGGGAAGCCGGGTGCATAGGTCTGAAGTGGTGTCGGAAACTGCAGTCGAACCCAATAGAGGACTTCGAAGAAGAGCCACTGCTGGAAGGAAGAAAAGTGTCCGTTGGAATCAAAAGGTGGATTCTTGTTGAAGAGTGCCTGAAAGCAGAGGGGACAGAGTCTGGGTCACTCAGGAGTGACCAGGGGCTCGGTAGACAAATGCCCACCGATGTCGGGTGCTTCAGGCGCGTTGATGGAGTTCTTGACTCTGCAGTCATGGGGACCAGGAGATGTTGAGGACAACCAGGAGCCAGATACAAGCTGTGCCACAAAGGATGTCGAGTTCTGAGGGGTCAGTGTCCGGTGGGAGCACCAACAAGCCTTGGCAACGGCACCCAACGCAGAAGGTCAAGGAGGGTTACGGTTCAGACCAGCAAGGTCCAGGTGCAAAAGACGGTGCGAAATTTGGGAGTTATGTTCAATGCCAACCTATCTCTGGAGACGCAAGTGAACAAGTTGGAGGGGTGCTGTTTTGGCCTCATTAGGGCTCTGAGAAAGATTCTTCCGTTGCTCCCAATTTCGGCCAGAGCCTTGGTTGTTCAAGGCGCCATCCTAAGTAGACTTGACTATTGTAATGCTTTGCTGTTGGAGTCCCCAAAGTATTTGATACAGAGACTGCAGCGTGTCCAGAACACGGCTGCAAAACTGGCCTTGTCTAGACCTCGAAGTTCTTCTGCTTCAATGTGCCTATCGGAGCTACATTGGCTCCCTGTGCAGCAAAGAATCTATTTAAAATCCCTTTGTATGGGGTTTAGGGCATTACATGGACTCGGTCCTAGACCGTTGCAGAAGAAATTGGTCTGGTATATTCCTACCCGGACCCTTCGTTCCTCTTCTGCTTACTTGGCAAAGATACCCGGTTCAATAAGGTCAGATCGGGAGGAAGATCTTTTAGTGTTGCTGCTGCAAAGCTCTGGAACACACTCCCAACTGAAATCAGACAATGCAGTACCCTGTCTTTGTTTAGAAAAAGGATCAAAACGTGGCTGTTCCCCAGATAGTGTTCCTGTCTTTCTTTTGAGCAATGTTTTTCTTTAGGTCCTGTCCCTTCTTGCCTGACGTTGGTTGTATACATGTACTTTTAGCGCCAGGGTACCCGTAGGGTGTTTGTTGCGCTTTTATAAATGCCATATACAATACAATACAATATAATACAGGAGACTCACCACAGCAAGGGGAGTCAGGGCAGGCTTGGAGCACCCAGGGGAGCCCAAAAAAAGAAAAGTTGACCCTCAAGTGGACTCACAGGCCGGAGGCACAGGAGTCATGAGGGGACCTTGAGAAATTTCACCAAACAGCAGCTCACGGAGCACTCGGTGTGATAAGGCCAGAGTTCTTGGTAAGAAATGGTGCCAGAGCTTGGGGTTACTCAGAGCCCAATGCACTTGTTCGGGAAATGCCAACAAGTATATGCACTTGCAAATGTTCGCAGTGCACAGGGGTTCGGGTATTGCAGCCCCCACGAGGGATTCTGACCTCAAACTTGGTGAGAGGGCAGCTTGGACCTCGAGAGATGCAGAAACCCACCTCCTGTGTTGCTGAAGACTTCGGAGTCTGTAGGAGCTCAGGGTCAGTAGACCAGACAGAAGTGTTGTGGTGCCTGCGAGAGCAGGGGAGTGACTCCTTCACTCCAAGGGAGATATCTTCGGTTGTCCTTGATGCTCCACAGGTCCTGCACGGATCCTGTATGGTGCACGGGCACAGACAATGCTTCATACTGAGAGGTAGACGACGTCGGTCCCAAATGTAGTCCAGCGAAGTCCAGAGTGTCCAGACGGTCGAAGTTCAGTAGTTTCTGGTTCAGAATCTTGTCTACGTCGAATCTAGGGTCCTACAGCCAGGTAAGCCCTTTGTACCCACGGGAGAGGGTTGGACAGATTCAGAGGACCCTACCAGGGGAGGGTCTGGACAGTGGGGAGGTTACTCTCATGTCCTTTGTCCAGTGTCGCACCAGAGCAGGAGCCAATGGCTGCCAGGACTGGTTTGAACTGGACTATGCACAGGGACACTAAATGTGCCCCTCATGCAGACTTTAAGTCGCTGGCAAGCGCACCCACCCAGCCCTAATACACTAAATCCCGTCTGGGAGGTGGTCACACCTCCCTGTGACAGGATGCCTATTGTTCTGCCTTCCCCTGCTCGAGATTGGCTCAGCAGCAGGAGGGCAGAAATGTGTCTCTGGTCGGCAGCAACCATTTTGTGCTGCCAGGGCCTAGAAGGCTGCTACCGGGAACACCAGGGACCCAACGAAGCTCACTTCTGAGGGGTGGAATCATACTCCCACACCGGTTACCAATGTGAAGGTATGATTCCAACATGTTTGACACCAAACACGATAGGGTTAGTTTCAGCCATTTTAGAGTTGGTCATCACATGGTCGCATAATGCCACTCTATATGTCATAAATGGCTGTCTCACTGACAACCTGGGAGAATGAACTCTGTAGGCTGCAGGGGTGTCCTGCTCATGCAGTGGCACCCTCTCACTTAGAACCAAGCACCCTGCCTTCAGGATTGTTACGGCCTGCTATATGGGTGACCAAAAGATTTTAAGTGCAGTGATCCCTAAGACATAGTAAACCTATATCTTAAGTAAGTGGTGCATGCACCAACATCCACAGGCTGCAATGGTTGGCCTGTAGGTTCCATTTTGCATGGCCTCTCATGGGTGTCATAATAGATGCTTCAGCCCACGGGAGGCCTCTGGGGTACCTATGCCCTGGGTACATGGGTACCATATACTAGGGACTGACAAGGGTACACCAGTATCCAATCTGGAGTGTACCTAAGAACATGACATAACAGTTTAGGGAGAAAGCAGATAGACTGGGGTCCTGATTAGCAGGATCCCAGTCAGACTAGTCAAAAACAGTGTACCATCAAGCAAAAAGTGGGGGTACCCATAAGAAGCAGATCCTACTTTCCTACACAACCCCCAAATGTAAGGAGTTGAGACTAACCTTGCCCAGTTGAGTCTTCATTTTCTAAGTGGAAATATCGAGAGAGCCCATCTGCATTGTCATGGTTACTCCCAGGTCTATGTTCCACTGTGTAGTCCATCCCCTGTGAGGAAATGGACCACCTCAAAAGTTTGGGGTTTTACCCTACACCTGTTTTAGCCATAGGAGGGGCTTATGGTCTGTCTGAACAATGAAGTGAGTGCCAAAAAGGTATGGCCTCAGCTTCTTCAGGGCCCAGACCACAGCAAAGGCTTCCCTCTCTATAGCTGACCAACATTTCTCTCTGGGGGTCAACATTATACTGATAAAAGCTACTGGTTGATCCTGACCCTCTGCATTAAGTTGTGACAACACAGCCCCTACCCCCAACTCAGATGCATCTGTTTGGACAATACATTGCTTGGAGTAGTCAGGACTCTGCAGAATGGGAGCAGTGCACATGGCCTGCTTGAGATCATCAAATGCCTTCTGACAGCTAACTGTCCACTGAACCTTCTTGGGAATTCTTTCAGATGTAAGATCATTCAAGGGAGTCACTAGAGACCCATATCCTTTGACAAATCTTCTGTAGTACCCAGTCAGGCCCAAGAAAGCTCTTACCTGAGTCTGGGTAGTTGGAGCAACCCAGTCCATTATGGTTTGGATTTTGCTCCGTAATGGTTGAACCTGGCCTCCACCCACAAGGTGGCCCAGGTACACAACTTTGCTCTGCCCTATCTGGTACTTAGGAGCCTTGATAGTGAGGCCTGCTTTCTGCAGAGCCTTCAAAACATTCTTCAGGTGGACCAGGTGATCCTCCCAGGTGGAGCTAAAGACGGCTATATCATCAAGATATGCTGCACTATAGGCTTCCAGGCCTGTAAGGACTTTATTCACCAGCCCTTGGAATGTGGCAGGTGCATTCTCCAAACCAAAGGACATTACAATAAATTGATAATGCCCACTAGGGGTTGAAAATGCTGTTTTTGGTTTGGCATCCTCAGCTAGTCTGATTTGCCAATAGCCAGCAGTGAGGTCAAATGTGCTCAAGAATTTGGCTGAGGCCAAAGTATCAATGAGCTCATCTGCCCTTGGAATTGGATGAGCATCAGCCCTAGGGACTGTATTGAGTCCCCTGTAGTCAACACAAAACCTCATCACTCTTTTACCACCCTGGGTGTGAGGTTTTGGTACCAAGACCACTGGACTAGCCCAAGGATTATCTGAGGGCTCAATAACTCCCAACTCTAGCATCTTTTGAACCTCAGTCCTGATGCAATCTCTGACATGGTCAGACTGCCTGTAAACCTTATTTTTAACAGGTAGACTCTCACCTGTGTGTTTCATGGGTACACTAGGTGATCTGACTAGGAGTCAGCGAGAACATTTGTCTGTATTGATTGAGGACCTTCCTGCAATCAATTTGCTGTTGGGCAGTGAGGCTGCCTGCCAAGGCTACACCATCAACAGGCCCATAATCAGGGTTCTGAGAGAGAAGATCAGGGAGAGGGTCACTCTCTTCTTCCTGTCCCTCACCAGTTGCCATGAGCAAGCCCATGTCAGCCCTGTCCACAAAAGGTTTGAGCCTATTCACATGGAGCACCCTGTGGGGGCTCCTAGGAGTGCCAAGGTCCACCAAGTAGGTGACCTCACCTTTCTGCTCAATGATATTATTGGGTCCACTCCACTTGTCCTAGAGAGCTGTTGGGGCCACAGGCTCCAACACCCATACCTTCTGCCCTGGCTGATTAACAGTCAGAACAGCCTTTTGTTCATGCCAAGCTTTCTGTAATTCTTGACTTGCCTCAAGGTGTTTGTTGGCCTTCTTCATGTACTCAGCCATCCTGGAGCAGAGACCAAGTACATAGTCCACAATGTCTTGTTTAGGAGGTTTGAGAGGCAACTCCCATTCCTCCTTCACCAAACACAAGGGCCCTCTAACTGGATGCCCAAACAGAAGTTCAAAAGGGCTGTAGCCAACCCCCTTCCGTGGGACCTCTCTGTAGGCAAAGAGAAGGCAGGGCAACAGGACATCCCATTTTCCCATAGCTTTCCTGGGAGGCCCATGATCATGCTCTTGAGGGTTTTGTTGAACCTTTCAATTAACCCATTGCATTGTGGGTGATAGGGTGTGGTGAACTTGTAGTTCACTCCACACTCCTTCCACATTGCAGTGATATAACTTGACATGAAGTTGGTACCTCTGTCAGTTAAGACCTCCTTAGGGAAACCTACTTTGGAAAAGATTCACAGGAGGGCCCTGGCTACCACAGGGGCTGTGGTGGTTCTAAGGGGTATTGCTTCTGGATACCTAGTGGCATGCTCCACCGCCACTAGTATGTAACTGTGTCCAGAGGCTGTAGGAGGGTTCATAGTACCAATGATATCAATCCTAACCCTCTCAAAGGGTACCCCCACCACAGGTAGTGGTATGAGGGGAGCCTTTGTGGTACCACCTGACTTACCACTGGCTTGACAGGTGGTACAGGAGCAACAAAACTCCTTGGTGTCCTCAGATATGTGAGGCCAGTGAAAGTGAGAGACAAGCCTGTCCCAAGTCTTGCTTTGGCCAAGGTGTCCTGCTAAGGAAAAGCCTAGAGCAACCAGGGGACCCCAAGAAAAGTAAAGTTGACCCTCAAGTGGAGCCACAGGCCGGAGGCACAGGAGTCGCAAGGGGACCTCGAGCAATTTCACCAAACAGCAGCCCACGGAGCATTCGGTGTGAGAAGGCCAGAGTTCTTGGTAGGAAATGGTGCCAGAGCTTGGGGCTACTCGGAGCTTAATGCACTTGTTCTGTAAATGTCAACAAGCATATGCACTTGTAAATGTACGCGGTGCACAGGGGTTCAAGCATTGCAGCCCCCACAACGGATTCTGACTTCAAACTTGGTGAGAGGGCAGCTCAAACCTTGAGGAATGTAGAAACCCACCTCCTGTGTTGCTGAAGCCTTTGGAGTCCGTAGGAGCTCAGGGTCAGCAGACCAGACAGAAGTGTTGCGGTGCCTGCGAATGCAGGAGTGTGACTCCTTCACTCCAAGGGAGATATCTTTGGTTGTCCTTGATGCTTCACAGATCCTGCACGTATCCTGTAAGGTGCACGGGCACAGACGATGCTTCAGACTGAGAGGGAGACAAAGTTGGGCCCAAACGAAGTCCAGCAAAGTCCAGAGTGTCCAGACTGTCGAAGTTCAGTGGTTTCTGGTTCAGAATCTTGTCCACGTCGAATCTAGGGTCCTACAGCCAGGTAAGCCCTTTTGTACCCATAGGAGGGGGTTGGACAGATTCAGGGGACCCTCCCAGGGGAGGGTCTGGACAGTGGGGAGGTTACTCCCATGTCCTTTGTCCAGTTTTGCGCCAGAGCAGGAGCCAACAGCTCCTAGGACTGGTTTGAACTGGAATATGCACAGGGACACCAAATGTGCCCCTCATGTGAACTTTCGGTCGCTGGCAAGAGCACCCACCTAGCCCTAATATACTAAATCCTGTCTGGGAGGTGGTCACACCTCCCTGTGACAGGATGCCTATTGTTCTGCCTTCCCCTGCTCGAGCTTGGCTCAGCAGCAGGAGGGCAGAAATGTGTCCCTGGTTGGCAGCAACCATTTTGTGCTGCCCGGGCCTAGAAGGCTGCTACAGGGAACACCAGGGAACCAACAAAGCTCGCTTCCGAGTGGTGGAATCAAACCTCCCATACCGGTTACCGGTGTGTGGGTATGATTCTAACATGTTTGACACCAAACACGATAGGGTTAGTTTCAGCCATTTTAGAGTTGGTCATCACGCGGTCGCATAATGCCACTCTATATTTCGTAAATGGCTGTCTCACTGACAACCTGGGAGAATGGACTCCGCAGGCTGCAGGGGTGTCATGCTCATGCGGTGGCACCCTCTCACTTAGAACCAAGCACCCTGCCTTCAGGGTTGTTAAGGCCTGCTATAGGTGTGACTTACAGGTTTTAAGTTCAGTGACCCTTAGATATAGTAAACCTATATCTTGAGTAAGTGGTGCATGCACCAACTTACACAGGCTGCAATGGCAGGCCTGTAGGTTCCATTTTGCATGGCATCTCATGGGTGGCATAATACCTGCTACAGCCCATGGGAGGCCTCTGATGTACCTATTCCCTGGGTACATGGGTACCATATACTAGGGACTGACAAAGGTACACCAGTATCCAATCTGGAGTGTACCTAAGTACATAACATAACAGTTTAGGGAGAAAGCAGATACACTGGGGTCCTGATTAGCAGGATCCCAGTCAGACTAGTCAAAACAGCATCACATTTAGCAAAAAGTGGGGGTAACCATGAGAAGCAGACCCTACTTTCCTACAGTGCTTCTGCCGCTATCTCACTGGGTCTTTTAGTGTCTTTCAGCTTTTCAACTTAGGTGTGCTAGATTGCAGTCTCGGAGGCAGACTGGATGAATAGTTTAGGTACATGGGTCTGTAAGAGTGCATTTAGCTCACTGAATTTTCATAGTACATGTATTAAATTTTAAGCATATAGCACCCTGCCCTATGGCCTAGCTGCAGCCTACCACAGTGCTGACTCATACTTAGTAGAATAGCAGTTTATGTCTTGTTTAAAAGTGAAGGTTAGCCTAGCATTAAAACTGAATGCACAGGTTTAAGTGTAGCAGGCTCGAAACAAACATGGTGCAAGAGCTACTTATCCCTTGTTAGATTAAAAAGTGTCATTTCTTTAGCAGATATCTGAATGAGTATGTAAGTTCCTGTCTGGGGCTGCCATCACATGTATAATTAAGTTTGTGTGTAAATGGCTGCCTCACTTTCTGACATCTATGGTTCTCTAACTGTGTTTGTAAGAGGCTAAATCGATTGCCTCCTGGATGTATTTGTGAGCACTGGGATTTTTGCCTCTATTAGCGCTGCATACATATGAGTTCTGCCTCTTTCTGTTAGCGAATGTTTAGGTGCTTCTCTTACTAGCTCAGTGAGTGTTTTAGTGCCTGTCTGCTTTAGTACTTGTCAAATTGAAATCTGGATGGCAAAGTGGATGTATAATTCGGCACATGGATCTCTAGAAGTCAATATAGCTCACAGAAACTTCACAGAACATGTCTTACCTTTTAAGCACATAGCTCACTGCACTATGCTCTAGTTACAGCCTATCTTAGTGCTCAGTCATATGTGGTGCAAAAACAGTCTACACCTAGTGTAGCAGTTTTAACTAATAAGACAGCCCTAGCATTAAAACTACATTCCCAAGCTCAAGTATACTAGGTCTGAGACATAATCCAAGTTCTACTTTCTGCATGGCAAAATGAAAAGTGTAAGTTGTTTAGGAGATATCTGAATGAGTGTTTCAGTTCGTATCTAGGGCAGTGATTCTATGTGTATGTAAATTTGTTAGTAAATCACTGCCTCCCTTTGTGAGATATATGGTTCTTTAAATGTGAAGGGCCTGCATAGATTGCCTTCTTGATGTCTTAGTGAATATTGGATTATTTAAGTGTATGTGAAACTGCCTCCATTAGCACAAGATACATATTAGTTGCACATGTTTGTGTAAGTGAATGTTTACGTACTTCTCTAACTACTTGACTAGGTATTTCAGTCTCTGTCTGCGTTTCTATTTAGGTATTTCAGATTTAAGTGTGGGTGTTTGCTGGGTATGTAATTGGCCACATAGGTCTCTAGAAGTGCATATACCTCAGTCAATCTTCAGAGTAGATGTCTTAAACTTTAAGCATATACCCTGCAGTATGGCTTAGCTACACCCTTCCTTAGTATGGACTCATATGTTCTTAAAGAGCAGTTTACACCTTGTATAGAATGTTTAAGTAGGAAGACAGCCCTACCAGTAAAACTGCATGCACAGGTCAATTACACCACATCCAACACTTAGGTATGTATGATTGAAATGTGGATGGCACAGTGCATGAACACCTCAGGAGAAAAATCTTTATAAGCACATATAGCTCACTCAAATATTCAAAGGACATATATTTTACATATTAGCCACATAACACCCTGCGCTATGGCCTACCTAGCAGTCGCATAACAAGTTGTAGAAAATATACCAGTATCTGACTATCTGTTTTGAAAGTTCTAAAAATATCAATGTACATTGCTCAATAAATACCTCAGTACCTGTATTATGAATTTGAAACATATCTCTGACTGCCTTTCATATTGTTATACATATATCTAATTTGTGAGTACCCTAGTGAATATATAAGTGCTTCTCTTGATCCATGAGTGGGTGAGAGTGAGCCTTTATAATTTACAAACATGTATGTCACATTCATCATAGGTGCTATACTTAACCTAGTAATTAGCCTAACAGTGTCTAGCAGTGTTATATTACATATCTCAATCTGAATATAATCAATGAACATATCTCCCCAAGTACGCATATACAAATGTACCCTGTAGTTATTCAGCACCTACACTAAAGAGTATGTAACTCATAGCTATCAACTTTGAGAAATTCATAATTCAAATACAGCTAGAGTGCATGCTTTCCATTTTCAAATATGAGTTTTCTAGTCTTCTTTTATAATGGAACAAATAAGACTACAACTTGCAGAATTCAAATAAAAACATTAGTTATACGTTGCATATCATATATGCACATATAATACTTTGACATCTTATACAACATTAATGCATATAAGTTTAACCATTACTGTGCACTCTTTTCTTCTACCACTTACAGAATAGAGTAAGGGAATACAAGTGCAATATTCACCTCCATGGAAACACATTCTAAACTAACTTGACAGACACCTAGTCTGCACCTGAGGCAAACTATATCTTAATTACCTATTAATAGATATATAAAAACACTTACAATTTCAATGATATATCATCCTTTCTTTTTTAAATACGTATATATATTTGAAAATCTTTTATCACAATATGACATAATTATCTACCTTATTAATAAAAGATTTTTGCTTACAAATAAATTTTATTAAGATACCAGAATATTGAGTTTGTTGGTAAAATCGGCTTATTTACTTTTATTAGATAGATGCAATATTCTCAGAGTTTGTAAAAACTTAGCACAAGAATGGCATACCACTCTCATACAAAGCAACCATAAATGGCAACCTTCTGAACTTTGCATTGCCTGATACTGAAAAAGTCAGTGATTGAAAACATTCCTTTCATATTTCATTGTTGTAACTGCATTTCTGAATGGTTACTGTATGTTAACCCTTTCACTCCTTTTTAGAGGTTGCCCAAAATGGATGCCTTTGTGTCAATACCCACGACTTAATTGCAATGATCGCGATGAATTCACAAAAAAGACAGGAGTCGGAAAATCTACTTTCCGTTATAGTTTTATATTTTTAACACTATACAACACTTTTGTGCAAAATCCTCACTAGGTAATCTTACTTGCCTTATAAAACAACTAACCTAAACCTCTCCAATTTGAAAAAAAAATAATACTTTTCTCTTTAACACCCTTCCCCCAATACACCCTCTAAAGATTCCCCATAGATACCCACTAGAACCAGTAGGTCACAAGTTCAAATTAGATTCCTGAAGGACCATGCTACTTCCAAATGAGGTGCAGAAGGTGTGATTTACTCCACAGATTCAAAAGCATATCCATGTATGTATTACATTTCCTTTTTTAAACAACAGCCAATAATAGACTTCTTGCCAATGTATCCAACAAACTACCTACTTTTATTCACTTACATGATGACAACATCCAATGAAATATATATATATATTTTTAAAAGAAAACACCTCCATTTTAACTGCTTTTCGTTTGGAAAACTGCCTCATTCACCTCCTGCCTTCTTCTGACTGCTATTGCTCCTTCATTTCGAAATGCTTAGAGTGTGGATTGTTGGCCACAGCTATGCCTATTGGGCTAAAGAGGCTGCAAAAAAGAGAGGTATTCAAAGGGACTTGGGTTTGCCAAATGTGAAGATTACTTGGTTTGGCCAGAGAGGGTTAAAGTTTCATCAGTTGCTGGTTGTGGTTAAAACCATTTTGGATTGCCGAGCTCCTGACCTCATAATTGTGCACAGTGGAGGTAATGACCTAGACACATTGACTGGGGTAGGACTAGAAATCCTAATGAAGGATACCTTTTTCTGAATTGATGATGCTTTTCTGTCACACTGTCTTGGTGTTCTCTAACAAATACCAAAGGCAAAAATGGAAGTGGTCTAATCAATTCTGTCACACAAATTGACAAAGCCAGGAAACATGTTAATAAAACTGTTTCTGCATTCCTTTGAGACCATAACATAGGCTCAATCTATAACAACAACCTGTGTTTTGACATGCATGGATTTTATAGAAATAATGGAGTGCACTTTACAGATGAAGGAAACAGGATGTTTCTAAGTAACCTGAAATTCTGCATACGGTCTTATGTGTAGCTGTCATATTCACACTCGCAACACAAAGGCTCTTATCAGAGACAGCAAAGTGCCCAAAATGTTGTTAATGTTCTCTTTTTAAAGATTTTTTTTTAATTTGTACCGATGTCGTGGTGATTGTGATCATGTCCTGAAATTGCAAAACAGAAGCAGACATTCAACGACCACTACCAAATTCCAAAATTTTAACTTACAAAAATGTATTCTATTACAATATACACATTACTAACTACATCACTGCATAAAAAACATGTTTGTACACATCATTTTCTAGTAACTTTTTTAAAAACTGTTTTTTAACCCTACTCTCCGTCTTTGCGTTTACTCTGATAGTCTCAATGATGTCGGTAACCGCAGCAATCACACCTTTCTTAAAAGGTGTAAAACACATATATGCACACATTTAACAGTATTTTAGACACTAGGGGTATATTAGTGCACTGTTTAAAATCATGTTTTGCTAAGGAGTCTGTATAAAAAATATCTCTAAAACCGTTTTTTTCGTTTTCGCGATGACGCCAGGTGCCACGATGATATCGGTAGTCACGATCACTGCAATACATTGCAGAATGAGAAAAAAAGCAGACATTCAATAGCTACCACCAAATTCAAAACTTATAGCTGCAAAATAGATTATAGCCAATACACTCAGCACACTACTATCTAAATGAGTCTATAATAACATATATAACTCCCTTAATATCTCCATACTGTGTATATTTCTTAATTCTTTCTGTAGAATCTGTCACTGTCATGCATCACTATCTCAGTAACTCTCCCATTCACTGTATTTGTGACAGGGTGCATCAGTCTATAAATGATTCTGTAACTAACCACTTGACTGTCTCAGTGGATTTGTGACTGGGTGTATGAGTGTCTCAATGGGTCTCTGATTGGTTGCATGGGTCTCTCAGTCAATCTGTGACTGGGTGCATAAGTGCCTTATTGCACTTGTAATTGAGTGTATAACTGTCTGGCTGGATATTTGACTGCATACATGAGTGTCTAAGTTGATTTCTGACTGGATGCATTAGTGTCTGTCTAGGCTTGTGAATGGGTATTTGAGTATCTGAGCAGGTCTCTCAATGGTGTGTCAGTGTCTAGGTGGATCTCTGACTGTTTGCATCAGTGTCTGAGTGGCCTCTCCCTGAGTGCATTGGTGTCTCACTATGTGTCTCAGCGGGTTTGTCAATGTTTTAGTTGGTCTCTCAGTGCGTGCATCCTTCTTTGAGTGCATCTCTGAGTTGCTACATCAATGGGTGCGTCTAACGGGGTCTGTGAGTGGATGCATAGGTCTCTCAGTGGGACTGCAAGTGTCTAAGTGGGTCTATCAGTGGGTATATGAGTCTTCGAGTGTATATGTGACTGAGTGCTTACATCTCTGAGTGGATATGTCAGTGGGTGCATCACTGTCTGAGTGCATATGTGAGTTGGTACATCAGTCTCTGACAAGACATATTAGTAGCTGCATGACACTTCGAATAAGTCTGTCAATCTGTGCATACGTCTTTCAATGAGTATGTCACTGGCTGCATGAGTTTATAACTTAATATCTCAATGGATAAATGACTATCTCAGTCAGTATGCAGCTGGGTGCATAAGTCTCTAAATGGGTCTGTAACTGGGTGCATAACTCTCTGACTGGGGTCTGAAAGCAGATGCATGAGTCTCTATGTGGTATGAAAGCAGGTGCATGAGTTTCTGAGTGAGTCTGTGAGTGAGTGCATGAGTCTCTTAGTGGGTCCATGAATGGGCGTGAGTCTCTTACTGAGTCTGTGAGTGGGTTCATGAGTCTCTGAGTGGGTCTGCCCTTTGCTGCAAGAGTGCCTATATGGATCTGTGAGTGCGTGCATGAGTATCTGAATAGGTATGTGAGTGGGTGTGTGAGCCTCTGAGTATATCTGTGAGTGGTTCCATGAGTGTCTGAGTGGGTCTCTGAGTGGGTGCATGAGTCTCTCAGTGGGTCTGTGAGTGGATGCATGAGTACCAGAGAAGGTCTGTGAGTGGGTGCATGTGTCCCTGAGTAGCTCTGTGAGTGGGTACATGAATCTCTCAGTGGGTCTGTGAGTGGATGCATGAATATCTGAGTGCACCTGTGAGTGGGTGCATGGCTGCCCAGATCAGTCTGTGAGTGGGTATAAGACTCTCTAAGTGGGTATGAGACTGTGCGCATGAGTCTATGAGTGGGTCTCTAAGTAGGTGCATGAGTCTCTGAGTGGGTCTCTACATGGGTGTGTGACTCTCCGAGTGGGTCTGCAAGTGGGTGCATGAGTATCAGAATGGGTATGTGAGTGGCTGCATGAGTGTCTGAGTGAGTATGTGAATGACTGTATAAGTGTCTGAGTGAGTTTGTGAGTGCGTACGAGTCTATGACAGTGACCAGTGAGTGTATATATATATATATATATATCAGGATACTCCGCTGCTTGCCCACCATTCCCTGGTGCAGATGAACGGGCACGGACCACAGAATGCGTGAAAATTTGATTTTTAAAGTGACAGGTGCTCCGAAAAAACAGTCATAGATATTGACAACAGACTATATGGTTTGCCTCCGACTAACAATAATGCTGCGGTAAAGTAAATTATGCGATTTATATTATTGCTGTCATAAAATCTAATTACAATTTTGATAAAATGCTTAAATGCATTGTGATTAAAACCATTTTACATAAAGATAACAGTACATGTTAATAATACAGGCTTAAAATGCCATTTATATATATTTTTAAATCTATTTTATTCACAATGTTGCCGCAATATTCATGAAGTCCCTGCGATGGTACATGGGGCGCCGCACTGGTGATCATTGCGTCGTCATGAATATTGTGCGTGATTAAAAAAATTAATTTTGCACACATACCTTGTGTCACTGACACCCCCATTTCTCAAACATGGGGTGAGAGTACCTCCACCCTGACCCCTTATATAGCCTTATATAGCCTTTCACACAAATTAGTAGCCCGGTAAATTTTCCTGAATGATAAAATGGTGGTTGAAACTTTCTGCTCAGGTTGTGTCCAGGAAAGCAGAGCATTACCGTTGGCGCGTGCATTCGCGAATAATCGTGAAATCGCGGGGAAATGTCGGCGGCGAAGGATATCACTATAATTTTTAACTTACATTTCTCCGAAACTACTGAACGGATTTGCACCAAATAACAAAAAGCACAATCTGCGTAAGAACATCTACCTTTCTGACATACCGTCCAGCAGTTCAGGCTGTAGGTTTGACAACGCGTTCCTATGGGAATGTGTGTGTTTGTAACTATATAAATATATTCAAATTAATACTTTTAAATACAAAAAATTATTACAATGTAAAATAAATATTCTTATGAATTATATTCTATATATTTTGTAGTAATGCATATAGAATATATAAATAACATTTATATCATGTAAAATAAATATGTTTTCTTAATTATAATACACTATATGCATATATAAATATATATATACATATATATATATATTATCTACTGGCGGTCGCCAGTAGATAGTTATAGTTAGGACCTAGTTTCCATAGGAAAAGCGTTTATTCTTTTCCCAATAACTTTGGCGCCGGATGACGAATCTTCGCGGAATTTTCAAAACTCGTGGGGCGCTCCGGTCAGCTGTCTTGAAAGTTTCGGGGTGATTCGCCAAGCGGGGCCCGAGAAAAAAGGGGGGTCCCAAAACGTGTTTTCTCCATGTTATTTTCCATAGGAAACTTTAGACACGGCTACAGCCCGAACTGCTGAACGGAATTACACCAAATTTGGCAAAAAAGTAGCCCTTGTTTCAGAAAGAACTCTTTTTGTTAAATGGTGTAAATCCGTTCAGTAGTTCCAGAGAAATTTTAAAAAAAAGTGGTCGGAAAATGAATTTTCCATAGGAAACTTTAGACACGGCTACAGCTCGAACTGCTGAACGGAATTACACCAAATTTGGCAAAAAGGTAGGGCTTGGTTCAGAAAGTGCCCTTTTTTTAAAATGGTAGAAATCCGTTCAGTAGTTGCTGAGAAAATCAAAAAATAAAAGTTTCGATATTTAGAGGCGCAGTGGATCCGTGGACCCTCCCGACCACGAGCTTTATTCTAATTGGCTGTCAACACTCCAAACCAGGAACTGCTGGCAGCCATCTTGTGACTCGGTAGAACCAAGTCACAAGAAAAGAGAAAAACAAACGCAAAAAACAAGAAAAGGGGGCAGGGTAGAAACACCCTGACCCCCTAGGCCTGCTCAGGGGGTCCCACAAAAACCCCAAGGGCCCAAAAAAGCATTTAAAAAAAAAAAAAAAATTGCCGAATTCGCGCTGGGTGCGGGAATACGGCCGAGAAAATAAAAAAAAAATTGAAGCGCGGGCTCCCGCGCTTCGTTGCATTGAAGCCCCCGGGTGGGCCAGGTCCCGGGGGCAGTGAAAAAAATGTGTGGGGGGGCCCCAATCCACCCCACACTGCCCCGGGGACCGCCACCTCCCAGGGGCAAGATTAATGAGTTGCGGGGGGCACGCAGCCCCCCGCAGCCCCGGGGACCGCCACTCCCCAGGGCTTCTTTTCTAATGTGGGGGGCCTCCAAGGCCCCCCCAAGCCCCAGGGACCGCCACACCCGGGGTTTTTATTAATTATTTTGTGGGGGCACACGGCCCCCCCGCTGCCCCGGGGACCGCTACCCCCCGGGGCTTTTTAAAAAAAAAATACACCTGTGTGGGGGGGGCTCGAGCCCCCCCTCATGACCCGGGGATTGCCACCTCCCGGGACACTAATATTCAAACGGACCACCACCTCCCCGGGACTGTGCATTATGTGGGAGGGGGGCCGCGCGGCCCCCCTCCTGGAGCCCTTGATGGCCCTGGGGACCACCACCCCCCAGGGTCGGCTCCTGCAGTGTCCTGGGGTGCCCACCCATGGGACACTGCTGTTTGCAATGACAGGGCGGGAGTCATTGCAAACTGCTTTGCTTCATTGAAGCGAGAGCAGGAAAACCTGCTCTCGCTTCAATGAAGCAAAGCAGATTGCTTTTCCACACGGGGAGCTGCATGTCAGCAGCTCCCCTTGTGGAAAAGCAATGCCAGCTCCTGCAGGACGCGGGGAGCCGGCGGGACCGTGGGGGCATTGGGGCTCCCCCCACCGTCCCCAAAGTATAGGGCCTGCTCCGGGGGATGGGGTCCCCGGGGCTAGAAGTGGCCTGGGAGGGGGGCCACGCGGCCCCCTCCCAAAAAAATACAATAAATAAAGGCCGGCCCCGGGGGATGGGGTCCCCGGGGCCAATAGAGGCCTCAGGAGGGGCGCCACGCAGCCCCCCTCCATAAAAAAAAATATATATGTGGCCATGCCCCGGGGGATGGGGTCCCCGGGGCCGGATTTGGCCACGGGAGGGGGGCCCACGCGGCCCCCTTCCCGTTCATATATATATATTTTTTTTTAAATGGGGGTCAGGCCCTGGGGGATGGAGTCATCAGGGCCCAAAAAAAGTAAAAAGAAGGGGGCCACACAGCATCCCTTCTAAAAAAATAATTAAAAAAACACTGCGATCGTGCCGGAGGCCCCGCCCTCCCAGCAACACTCTGCAAACACGCCCTGTGGCGCATTTTAAATTGGGGAATTAATTCCCCTTCAATACTGGGGGTCCCTGGGGGCCAACTAGCCCACCAGGTACCTCCAGTAAGCGCCACAGGGCTGCTTTGCAAAGAGGTGGTCCTTGCCACGCCCCTTTTTACACCTCTCTGCAATGCAGCTCTGTGGCGCATACTGGAGGTACCTGGTGGGCTAGTTGGACCCCAGGGACCCTCAGGATTCAAGGGGACTTAATCCCCCAACTTAAAATGCGCCACAGGGCGCTTTTGCACAGTGGTGAAGGGAGGGGGCGGGGCCTGAGGTGGCATGTGTGCAAACAGGCCCTGTGGCGCATTTTAAGTTGGGGAATTAATTCCCCTTCAATCCTGAGGGTCCCTGGGGGCCAACTAGCCCAACAGGTACATCCAGAATGCGCCACAGAGCTGCGTTGCGGAGAGGTGTAAAGGGGTGTGGCCTCTCTACACGTCTCTGCAACGCAGCCCCTGGCGCATATTGGAGGTTCCTGGTGGTCTAGTTGGCCCCTAGGGACCCTCAGGATTCAAGGGGACTTAATCCCCCAACTTAAAACGCGCCACGGAGCGCGTTTGCAAAGATGTCACCTCAGGCCCCGCCCCTCCCTTCACCATTGTGCAAATATTCCTCTAAAATCAGCCGAAATAGGAATTCCGATTTACTCACCTGTTATAAGGAGAGACCTCAGTGCTGTATCTTTCAGCCCAGTACTGGTCCTGAAAAGTAATTTTAACCGTACTTACCAGTAACTTGAATTTCCTTCCATGAGGCTAACATTGACTGGTTTCACTTGGAAATTCTTCTAAGTGTGGAGTTTTGGAACTTTAAAATATTCCTCTAAAATCAGCCGAAATACGAATTCCGATTTACTCACCTGTTATCAGGAGAGACCTCAGTGCTGCATCTTTCAGCCCAGTACTGGTCCTGAAAAGTAATTTTAACCGTACTTACCGGTAACTTGAATTTCCTTCATAGGCTAACATTGAGTGGTTTCACTTGGAAATTCTTCTAAGTGTGGAGTTTTGGAACTTTAAAATATTCCTCTAAAATCAGCCGAAATACGAATTCCGATTTACTCAACTGTTATCAGGAGAGACCTCAGTGCTGCATCTTTAAGCCCAGTACTGATCCTGAAAAGTAATTTTAACCATACTTACCGGTAACTTGAATTTCCTTCATAGGCTAACATTGACTGGTTTCACTTGGAAATTCTTCTAAGTGTGGAGTTTTGGAACTTTAAAATATTCCTCTAAAATCAGCCGAAATACGAATTCCGATTTACTCACCTGTTATCAGGAGAGACCTCAGTGCTGCATCTTTCAGCCCAGTACTGATCCTGAAAAGTAATTTTAACCGTACTTACACGGTAACTTGAATTTCCTTCATAGGCTAACATTGACTGGTTTCACTTGGAAATTCTTCTAAGTGTTGATTTTTGAAACATACAAATATTCCTCTAAAATCAGCCGAAATCCGAATTCGGATTTACTCACCTGTTATCAGGAGAGACCTCAGTGCTGCATCTTTCAGCCCAGTACTGGTCCTGAAAAGTAATTTTAACCGTACTTACCAGTAACTTGAATTTCCTTCCATAGGCTAACATTGACTGGTTTCACTTGGAAATTCTTCTAAGTGTGGAGTTTTGGAACTTTAAAATATTCCTCTAAAATCAGCCGAAATACGAATTCCGATTTACTCACCTGTTATCAGGAGAGACCTCAGTGCTGCATGTTTCAGCCCAGTACTGATCCTTAAAAGTAATTTTAACCTGCACTTACCGGTAACTTGAATTTCCTTCATAGACTAACATTGACTGGTTTTCAGCAAAAAGTTTCAAAGTGTTGATTTTCACAAACTACAAATATTCCTTAAAAATCGACAGTATGACTTAAACGCATTCTTTCAACTGTTTACAGGAGATGCACCAGTGCTGGATCCAGGATCCAACACTGAGTAAGAAAAAGTAACTGATAACAGTTTTTACCTGCTAAGTGAATTTCCTTCCATAGGATAACATTGGTGATTCTATGAGAAAAAGTTTCAAAGTGTCAACTTTTAAAATACAATAATATTCCTTAAAAATCACGACTGTAACCAAAACGCTTTTACTCAACTGTTTACAGGAGATGTCCCAGGACTGAATCTAGGATCCAGTCCTGTGGTTGGAAAAGTAATCCATAAAGTAACTAATTGCATTTAACTAGAAATTCACATTGAGCTGAATGTTGCATTGTGTTTGAAAATGTGTTGCCCATTGCAACAACTGTAACTACTGTACTTAAAAGTCTATTGCCTATCTGCAAAGTATTTAAACTAAAGTAATTCATTAAGAGAAAGTATTTTTTGTAATGTAATGTATAATGTAATTACAATGTAATTTAAATAATAAAATATGTAAAACAAAATTGTTTCTAAAAATGTAGTAAATCAGTATTTTAAAAATTTATATAACAATTAATACATTTAAAAATTGTCATTTACAAAACCTTTGAAATTCACTGAAAAAACCGTAGGTTTCAGACATGTTATAGTTACAAATTAGCATTTAAAAACCTTTGAAATTCACTGAAAAAACCATAGGTTTCAGGGACGTTATAGTTACAAATTAGCATTTAAAAAACCTTTGAAAATCACTGAAAAAACCATAGGTTTTAGGGACAGTTATAGTTAGTTGGACATTGCACTCGTACAAAACCCGTGAAATTCCCCGTTATAGTTAGTCCAGCTAACTATAACTCGCGCCCGCAATGCACTGCTGATGACGTCACATATTACATCACTCATGACATGGTCAGTGACATCACTGATGACATCACTGATGACATCTCAAATGACATCACTGATGACATCACTGATGACATCATCCATGTGATAATTTCATGCATCTTCTCACACCCTAATATAACCTTTGATACACCCACTCTAAAGTACAGACTGCCATTCGCAAAACCATAGACACTCCAACACCAATAACTACATACCCACTCACTGATTCTTAGGTCTACGCACACATCCACTCACTCACCCGAACAGTCACTCATATTTACGGTCACTCAGTACAGGACTATCATATGCACTCATACTCCTATATAGACACTCAAACACCGCCTACTCATCCATAGAGGTACTCACACACCTAGTCAGTCATGCAAATAATTAAACACACTACCATTTACTCACCTATACAGTTATACACACACCAGCTCACTTACTCATACAAATACTAGCACATTCTTACGCTCTTATACAATCACTGATACAAGCACACACTCATCCATACAGCCACTATCACAATCAGTCACTCTTGCTTATAGCTATTTATATACTCCAACACACATATATACTGCCTTTCACATATGTAGTTACTCACACATGTACCACTGGGACATACATTCACTCACTAACACACTCTTACACACACTTACCCACCCATACAGTCTATCACAGATGCACTCTTGAAACCATCCACCCAGTGAATCACCCACTCACACATCTATGCACAGAGTCGCACACACCCCTCCCACACAAACACTCAGGCACCCATACAGATACTCACACAAGCATTCAATAACTCATATAGACACTCATGTAGCTATTCTCAAACACATGCAGCCACTTACACAGCAACAGACAGACGGATACAGACATTCACCCAGTTTAGTCACTAACCCATGCATTCAGTAAGATACGTTAAATCACTCACTTATACAGTCAGTCACGCACCTACTAAATCATCCATACAGACACTTATACACCCACTCATTCTTCAATACGTCTTTTCCTATATATATTAAAAATATTTAAACTTTACAGAAACACACAGTCACTGGATGATGTCATCAGTGATGTCATCAGTGATGTCATTTGAGATGTCATCAGTGATGTCATCAGTGATGTCACTGACCATGTCATGAGTGATGTAATATGTGACGTCATCAGCAGTGCATTATGCGGGCGCGAGTTATAGTTAGCTGGACTAACTATAACGGGGAATTTCACGGGTTTTGTACGAGTGCAATGTCCAACTAACTATAACTGTCCCTAAAACCTATGGTTTTTCAGTGATTTTCAAAGGTTTTTTAAATGCTAATTTGTACCTATAACGTCCCTGAAACCTATGGTTTTTTTCAGTGAATATATATATATATATAGTGATGTCATTTGAGATGTCATCAGTGATGTCATGAGTGATGTCACTGACCATGTCATGAGTGATGTAATATGTGACGTCATCAGCAGTGCATTGCGGGGGCACGAGTTATAGTTAGCTGAACTAACTATAACGGGGTCATTTCTATGGTTTTGTACGAGTGAAATGTCCAACTAACTATAACGCCCCTGAAACCTAAGGTTTTTTCAGTGAATTTCTAAGGTTTTTTAAATGCTAATTTCTAACTATAACGTGCCTGAAACCTATGGTTTTTTCAGTGATTTTCAAAGGTTTTTTAAATGCTAATTTCTAACTATAACATGCCTGAAACCTATGGTTTTTTCAGTGAATTTCAAAGGTTTTTTAAATGCTAATTTCTAACTATAACGTGCCTGAAACCAATGGTTTTTTAAATGAATTTCTAAGGATTTTTAAATGCTAGTTTCTAACTATGCCTACAGAGGTAGGACATGTGAAGAAAGAAGAAAAAACGCACAGAAAGAAGCAAAAGAAATGCAGAAAGAAGCAACAGAAGTCCACAAAGACGAAGAAAAGTGCAGGAAGAAGCAAGACATGTGCAGAAAGAACCAACAGATGAGCAGAAAGAGGCCTTGTTGCAAAATCATCCTGTGCCCACAACTTTTTCAGACGGGTACTGGTGGTAACTGACTCTGACTAACCAGGCCTAGAGCCAGTGCTGTGCTAAAAGACACTTAGAATACAGTGAAAACACCTACATACACTAGGGAACACTATGCGTTGGGGTACCCCTGTGATTAGCATGACCTCCTCTATAAGGCCCTAGTACATAATAGGGCAGGGGGATTAAAACTACCTCTAAGTCAGAGGTGCAGAAATATGCTACTTTAACTAGTAGTCGCGTTTGCAGAGTGGTGGAGAAAGGGTGCTGGGCGTTCAACCAACGCTCAGGAATTCCGCTGCGTAGGACTTACAGGAGGTACCAGGAGGGATTCTTGGCCCCCAAGCTCACTCAGGACTAAATTGGACTTCATCCGCCATCCCGTAGTCTGCCACGAGGCACGTTTGCAGAGTGGTAGAGAAAGGGGGACATGGCCTCCGAAGATGTCTTAGCAATCCCACTGTGTGGGACTTACTGGAGGTAACAAGAGGGGTAGTTGGCCCTCGAGGACATCCTTGGGGGGGCCAACTTCCCAAACTATTACCTCCAGTCAGTCCCACACAGCAGCATTGGTAAGTACTCGTACCAGACCACGCCCACTTTGCCCGCCACTCTACAAACGCGCTCCCTGGCACGCTCTTGGATGGGGATTGAAGTCCCCTTCACTGCTGGGAGTCCTTTAGGGGCCAACTAGCCTACCTTTTACCTCCAGTAAGCCCCACGCAGTGGGATTGGTGAGAGGTAGACAAAGGCCATGACCCCTTTCTCCACCACTCTGCAAACGCGCCCCCATGCGCGTTGTAAGTTGGGGGATTAAATCCCCTTGAATCCTGAGGGTCCCTGGGGTCCAACTAGCCCACCAGGTACCTCCAGTAAGCACCACAGAGCTGCGTTGCAGAGAGGTGTAAAAAGGGGCATGGCCTGGACCACCTCTCTGCAATGCAGGCCTGTGGCGCTTACTGGAGGTACCTGGTGGAATAGTTGGCCCCCAGGGGCCCTCAGGATTGAAGGGGAATTAATTCCCCAACTTAAAATGCGCCACAGGGCGTGTTTGCACACATGTCACCTCAGGCCCCTTGTGGGACCCCCTGAGCAAACCTAGGGGGTCAGGGTGTTTCTACCCTGCCCCCTTTGTGCGCTTTGCGCACTTGTTTCTGTCCCTCGGTTCTACCGAGGGACAAAATGGCTGCCAACATTTCCTGAATCGGAATGTTGACAGCCAGCTGACAGCCAATTAACATGCAGCTCGTGGATCGGGAGGGTACGCGGACCCTACTCGGCCATAGATATCACTAACTTTTACTTTTCATTTTCTCAGCAACTACTGAACGGATTTACACCATTTTACAAAAGGGTTCTTTCTGAACCAAGAACTACCTCTTTGCCAAATTTGGTGTAATTCCGTTCAGCAGTTCGGGCTGTAGCCGTGTCTAAAGTTTCCTATGGGAAAATGCATGGGGAAAGCACGTTTTGGGACCCCCCTTTTTCTCGGTCCCCGCTTGACGAATCCCCCGAGACTTTCAGGGTAGGAGCGGACCGGAGCGGGCCACAAAGTTTGAAAATTTCGCGAAGATACGTCAACCGGCAAGAGAGTTATTTCAAATAGAATGTCGCGGATTTCCTATGGATAATAGGTTGTAACTATAACTATCTACTGGCGACCGCCAGTAGATAATATATATATATATATATATCCACAACATTTGTATCCGCAGGGAGCATGGACCACAACAAGGCGGTCACGGCGCATGGGGGCGGACAACCTCCATTCACATCCAAAACACCTTCTAATCCAAAGAGAAGAAGCACGCCGGACACCAGATCACAGGAATTAACTTGCACTTTATTTCGCAAAATGACAGCCTAGTTTGCTTGTCCTAACGCGTTTCAGCTACATCGGTAGCCTTGTTCACAGGTGAGCCATCGTAAATGGATTTGCGGCGTAACAACGTGATTTATACGCCCTTGTCAGACTACAACATTCCTCCGTAGTCATTCACATCCTGCAAATCCCAACATGCACCTCGAAAGATAGTCTCGTCATTTTTAAAATCACTGCTGCATTTTCCCTTCACTTTTCAATAAACGGGTGCTTTGCAATGAAAGTGTAGCATAATAGAGTCCTTTCAGGGTAGATTAATAATGCTTGTATAATTGCAAGGCTGTCATTCATCACCAATTTATGCTGTACCTGTATGTCCTGGAATCAGCATATGAAGAACGAGTGTCCTTCACTCTCCTTTGCCTCGCAGTATATTCCAAAACCACCCGGCTGGAACTCCGTGCCATTTTCTGTTCGGAATACTGCGGGCGGGTCCTGCTCCTTTTAATAAAACATCCACAACATTTGTATCCGCAGGGAGCATGGACCACAACAAGGCGGTCACGGCGCATGGGGGCGGACAACCTCCATTCACATCCAAAACACCTTCTAATCCAAAGAGAAGAACCACGCCGGACACCAGATTCACAGGAATTAACTTGCACTTTATTTCGCAAAATGACAGCCTAGTTTGCTTGTCCTAGCTCACTGATGACATCTCAAATGACATCACTATATATATATATATATATATATATATATATATATATATATATATATATATATATATATATATATATATATATATATATATATATATATATATATAAACAAAGGTTACAAGGACGTTATAGTGGACGCCAGCGTGGCCCCACCACAGCCCCGGGGACCACAACCTCCCCAGGGCACAAATAATATAATGGAGGGGGGCTGTTTTGGGCCCCAGGGACCACCACTTCCCAGGTTCTAAAGTAAAGATTGGAGGGGGGCTGCATGGCCCTCCTCCTGGAGCCAAAGATTGCCATAGGGACGCCACCCCCCTGTGCTGAATCCTGCTATGTCCTGGGGTGCCCTGGGGTGGCTTGGCGGGAGCTTTACCGCTCCCACCAAGCCATAGCAAACTGTGCTCCCCTTCTATTAAGCTAGAGCACAAAAAATGCTCTCACTTGCTAGAAGCAGAGCACAATTGCTTTGACAGAGAGGAAGCTGCGTGTTCAGCAGCTCCCTCTCTATCAAAGCAATGCTGGTTTCCGCAGGAGATGGGGAGACGTAAGGGACCATGGTGGCCTTGAGGCTCCCCCCGTGATCCCCAACAGAGTGGGTACCCTGGGTTTGACCAGGGCACCCACAATTGGGGCCGGGTCTGGGCAATGGGGCCCCCTTCCTTTCAGTTATCAAGAACATTTTAAAAAAAAAAGGCTTGGCGTGGGGGATTAGTCCCCGGGGCTGAAATCGGCCCACCCCATTCAAAATAGGCCTGGCCCTGGGGGATGGGGTCTACAGGGCTGAAATTGGCCCAGGAAAGAGGGGCCATGTGCCCCTCCCTGAATAAATAAAAAAAGACTGTCAAGTCACTGGAGGCTGCAGCGCCTTTCTCCACCACTCTGCAAACATGCCTCCTGGCACACTACTGTTTGGGGAATGAAGCCCACTTTACTCCTGAGGGTCCTTGGGGGTCAACTACATCTCCTCTTACCTCCAATATGTCCCATACAGTTGGCTTGCTGAGAGGTTGTTGGTGGCCATGCCCCCTTTCTCCATCACTCTGCAAACACGCCTCCTAGTGCACTACTAGTTGGAGGATGAAGTCCCCTTGGCTGCTGAGGGTCCCTGGGGGCAAACAACCCCTCTTGTTACCTCCAGTAAGTCCCACTCGATGGGTTTGCTAAGAGGTCTTTGGAGGCCCAGCCCCCTTTCTCCATCACTCTGAAAAGTACCTCCTGGCACACTTCTGGTTGGAGGATGAAGTCCTCTTGAATGCTGAGGGACCTTAGGGGCCAAGAAGCCCTCCTAGTACCTCCAGTAAGTCCTACACAGCGGCATTCCTAAAAGCTGGTTGGAGGCCACGCCCCTTTTTCCACCACTCTGCAAACGTGACTACTACTTTAAAATAAGCATAGACATTCACTGAAAAAAGCAAAGGTTCCATGCTGTTATAGTTATGAATTAGCATTTAAAAAACCTTAGAAATTCACTGAAAAAAAGGTTACAGGGACATGATAGTTAGGAAATAGAATTTAAAAAAACTTAGAAATTCACTGAAAAAACCAAAGGTTACGGGGACGTTATAGTTGGGCTCAGGTTTAGTTAACTTGCGCCCCAGCAATGCATTGTTTATGACCTCACATCACTCATGACATGATCTGTGACATCACTAATAACATCACTGATGATATCTCAAATGGCATCACTCATGACATCATCCAATACCCGTTATTTAAGTCATTTTATGTTCTATCCCCTAGGGACCAGCCCCTCTCCCCTTTGACCCTGTCCTGAGGAAGACCCCGATGTAAGGGACACACTGACCTACCGACTAGGGGTCGAAACATCGACATCTCTTATTTTCTGACCATTTTGCACAACAGCGATCCATCACTGTGTCAATGTCAAGAATTATGTTTAATTAGAGTTGTTTTGGCTTATTGTGAATTTGTTGGGCTTTAAGATATAAGCCAATGTTGTTTTAAATAAGTATATGTTTGTGATTTACACTTCCTAATCACTTTCCTACCCTCACTTCAAACACACCACCTCCCGCTTCCTTTCCCTGTTCTAGGGGCACTCTTTTGAAAATTCAATTGAATAATATTATTAACGTGTATACGCCCAGTGTGATTAAATAACACTGTGCTAACCAAAGAATGTTTTTGAATATTTGTTTTGATTGATGTATTTGTTGTGTTTATTTACTGTTTACTGGGACCATTGTTCCTATGTACAGTTGCAAATTAAGGCACTGCTCCACAGTGCCGACCCCTGGGTGGAATCCATACTGGGCATTGAACAGAGACTGGTTCTCTTCCATCCAGACTTCAAGTTTGGCAGCAAGAACCCTACCCAAAATTTTAACGAGCTGTCAAGGAGAGATATCGGACGATAACAGGCCGGGGAGTTCCTGTCCCCCTTCTTAAATATTGGGACAACTATAGCTTTGGACCATGATGTGATTAGCTCTTTCTTAATTGATGCTTCAAAAACATTAGTTAAAATGAGGGCTCAAAGCGCTTCATTTTCTTTAAAAAGGTCCTAGGGGACCTTATCAGACCCAGAAGACTTCCCCGCCAGGTTTCACCTGATGACAGCGATTACATAAATAGTCTCTATAATGTCGCTCAGAGCCTCATATAATCCTAAGTTGTGACTATCCTTTCGACTTGGGGGGCTAATAGCTTTTTCATTTCTAGGATTAACAATTTTAACAAAAATGCTCTGCCCAATCTTTTGCTGGTATTACCGAGTCCAAAGTAGGCTTATCATAACTAGTAAAGAATGGTCAGTTTACCACCTTCCCAAAGGAGGCACTGTCCCTCAGCCTAGATGCCGTATCCAGATCTTCAGGAATTAAAGTTCAACATTTAGCACCTACTACTGCACCCTATTCAGTTATTAGCTAGTAAATAATCAATAGCAGTCCTATTTTGCATCACGGTCTATCTCATTGTTACCAATTATGCTGCTACGTTCCATGGCACTCCAGTTGCTGATTCTGCAGTAGATTCAGAAGAGGAAAAAGTATTGTACAAGCTTCATGTCAGCATGTTGAAAAGCTCCAGATCGAGTCTGAGGGCAAGCTCCCTTGCTGCTCCACCGATTCACTCTTGCTGTTACCTCTGTGGGGTTCCTCTAGGTAGCAAGTAGTGTGGGGGTTGGACAGGAGCAACTGAGTTTTGGAATACTGCAAGGTGCACTGGACATCAAATTTGGGATTTTGTTTTTAGGTGAAATGAACACCATGAATTTATAAAAGGCTCTTCCTAAGATGATGATTAGCTCATTGGATGTTATTTGAGTATTCTAATCCAAGATGTTGCATAGTTTCTTCTTGTGATGTTGGTTTCTATTTCACCCACACATAAAACATTGCTTTGAAAAGCATGATGAGTCACAAAACATTCTGTTCACCAATTTTATCCTAATTTTTTTGCTCTAGCCAATTGGATGAATTTCTCCTTTGATCATTCCTTTGGTCTGCATATTCTGCTTGGCTCCCTTATCTGTGCTGCTGCTCAGGAGGCGCTAGCTGACTTGCTGTTTTCACCAACACTATCTCCATCTTCAATGAAGATTTCTAAAGATTGCCAAAGGAAATTGTTTTCTTGTTTTGGGGTTTTCTTCTAATCTATGACCCTCTACAGAAGAAGACACTTGTCACTTCTCACATATATTATTCTATGCTGAGTGGCACTGTTGCTACTGGGGGAGCATGCCCTGTGCTCAGGCAATCTAGAAGGGCCTGTGACAGACTTTCTCAGCCTTAACTGAGGTGATTTGGTACTATGGTTCCTCCCACGGACCTTTGAGGAAGGTTTACCACAATTGTGCACTGACTATTTGGCACTATAGCAGATCTTAGCATGATTGTTTCTAAATACTCCAGGAGTCTCACCCACATTTTTCTAAGGAGCCAGATAAGTGTTTATATTCTCCTATAGTGAATTTAGATTTTTTGTGCGGCACTTTTTATTAAAGCATGTCAGGCCCCACTCTGGAGAGGTGGGAACCAAAGGCAAACAGGGGATACAGCTCAACCTTGGTGATTGAGTTCATTTGCCACTGGTGTCCTGGAGACTGTCATACCATGGCTTTGCAAACTGTGACAAGTACAATCCTTTCTTCTCTTCACTCTCAGGGGGATATTCACAACATTCGGCGTAAACTAACGCTAACCTCAGTTAACGTTAGTTTTTTTATCGCCGTCTACCGCGGAAATTTATTGCTGTGTTAGCGGCGTATTCACAACGCGCCGCTAACAGGTGATAATTTCCACTACCGGGTGAAATGTCCGGGGTTAAGGTTAGCGTCACGGCTATACAAATCCTGACGCTAACTTGAAAAAAGTGGCGATGGGCCAATTAGCGACCAGGAACGGTACGCTAATCAGCGTCAGCGCACTTTTTTCACGTTCGGCACGCAAAACCCCCATAAAATGCCCGCTATGCAGCCCAAACACAAAAAAAAAAAGGAAACATAGCAGAAGAACCATGGAGGAGCCTGGACCCAGCACAGAGGCCAACAACAACCCCACAAACACCCAGGAGGACCAGCCAGAGACCCAGGGGAAGGACAAGGAGAAGAGGAAGAGGAAGACGCGGTTCAGTCAGCAGGAAAACCAGGTCCTGATTGCGGAGGTGACAGAACACCAACAACAACTTTTGTCAGCTCCACTGTGACATTGGCAACCAAAACGCAATATGGCAGTCCATCGTGGCCAAGGTGAATGCTGTCGAAGAGGTCAGGAGGACAGTGGACGACTGCTAGAAGTGCTGGCATGATGCCAAGTGCAAGACCAAGCAGAAACTTGCAGCCAACCTGAAAGCAGCAATGCAGACTGGAGGTGGGAGTCCAGCGCCACAGGAGGAGCTGCATCCGTTGGAGGAATAGGTGTCCCAAATCATCAGTGAGGAGACGGTGGTCGGAGTTCCGGGACATGATACTGCTCAACACGAACAGACACAACAGCAACAGGGTGAGTACCAACCAGGGACTGGGGGGATGGGGGGAGATGGGCCCAAAGGCACTCATGCACAATTAAATATATTGCAGTGCACACCCACAATGACTGCGGATCATGTCACAGATCCCCTTGGCCCTGGTGGCATAGACACATCTCACCTTACTCAACTAATACATTGCAAGACACATATTGGTGGGCACACACACATGGAAATGTGCACAGAAAAGTCTAACAAATATAGTCCAAGTATCATATCAGACCACAAGATAAGGGCTACGTGAAAGAGCAAAGGACCACATTGATTGGTGATGTGGCAGTCTGTCAAAATGGCCCCCTGGCCTCAACACCACGCATATGCATGTGCCCGTATGTCGGAGTTGTGTGCAAGAATGTGCATGTGCATGTGCATCAAGGGTGACACAACTGCACATACACAATCTTGCACACAACGCAGACACACAGGCACAATGCCGCATGTCTGCTGACATTGGTGGTGGCATGCCCACTCATGCATATGATCAGTCACACACACAGTGCATCCACATGTCAAGTATCAGAGAGATGGGGCCCTGTGCAGACGATTAGAAAAATGTGTTATGTTGAGGCAAGGGGGCCATGTAGACATCCTGCCACATCTCCAGTAAATGATTCCCCCTGCATGTCCATGAGATGCAGTCCTGTGCACACATTGCCGGCTCGCAGCGTGAGCCCTGTGGGGCGATGGTGCATGGCAGTTGTGCTGGTTGGGGGCAGGATGGGGGAGTGGAGTTGGAGATAAGACGTGCAGGAGTTAGGTAACTAAAAAATAAAGCCAAACAATTACCTTGTGCCTACTGCATAGCTAAGTCGGCATAGCAGCAAGTGCTAGTTAAATAGTAGGATTCATTGATTACTTACCTAACTCAAGCACGTCGTGTCTCCAACTCCACTAACCCCATCCTGCCCCTCACCTGCCCTGCACCAGCACCACGCACCACCGCCCTGCAGAACTACCACTGCGAGCCGTCACTGTGTGTACACCAAGTGAGAAACCATCTAGTGAGTCTGCATACCAGAAACACATGCAGGGTCATATTCACAAGGAAGCGGCAGAGAGAGGCGTTAGCCTTCTTGGCTTAACGCCTCTCTCCGCCACCTTGGAAAATCAAGGCTACACCATATCCACAAGGTCATGGTGCAGCCTTGCTTTTCACCTGCGATGGCGCTAAGGGGCCGATTCCGATTCCGGCCGGAAAACGTACCGACCGACTCGGAGCCGGAATTAATTCCGACCGACACGTACCGGTGCAGCCCGACCCGCCAAGTACGATGAGAAGCGAGCAAAACCCGACCGACTCGTACAGAACACAAGCCGAAGGACCGAGCCGCGCGGAAAACAGCAATCCGGCCGGAAAAACACGCGATTCGAACCGACCGACTCGCACCCGGAACAATACCGAACGAGACGTACCCGCGGACTCCCACCTGCCAAGTACGATGCAAGGCGTGGAAAACACGACCGAGTCGCACGGAGGACAAGCCGTACGACCGACACGCATACAAAACTGCGAGCCGAAGCAACCCAAAACACCGCGACCGACGCGTACGCAGCATAGAAAACAGCACAAACACAGCGTGAACGAAACGGACGAGCCCGTACGAGACAACTGCAGGGTCCGACTCGGTCACAAGAACGTCTCCTACATGCACGAAAAGTACAAAGGGAAAATACACAAAAAAAGGCCAAACAAGCAATTACAAAGCCAATAAATACTGGGGGGAGGGGCAGGGAACAAAGACACACCCACAACTCCACCCATATAAAGGACACAAATCCCTACCATGATCCTTTGCAAATTCAAATGACCTGCCAGCACTCAACAGACAGCAACCACACACCCACAGCTCATCCATCACACAAGCCACACAACAAATAGAAACCTCACATACACCTAGCAAAACACACACTCACACACCTTCACCTGCACACCAACACACACATCACTCACCATCACCACCCATCACCATGCCCCCAAAGAAGAATCACAAGTTCCTAGATAGTGAATTGGAAGTCCTGGTAGATGAGATCCTCAGGGTAGAGCCACAGCTCTTTGGTACACTGGTCCAACAGACACCCATGTCACAGAAAACAAAGATGTGGGAGAGGATCGTCGACAGGGTGAACGCACAATCACCATGTTTGCGCACAAAGACAGACATCCAGAACAGGTGGTATGACGTGCGCAGGAGGGTGAAGGAGCTGCTGAAGAAGGACTACATCTTGAGCCAATACACCGGCAGTGGCCCTCCTGCCAAGCCAGTATACCTCAGGCCCTGGGAGGAGAAGGTGCGGGCCATCCTACCACCAGTGAGCGTCTATGGACTAGAAAACATCCCAGAGCCTGGTGAGTACACAACAAATGTACACAATATTCTGCGACTACACACACACATCACTGTCAAGGGGAGAGTCAAACCATGCACTCTTAGCAAATACACAGCAACCAGAACAGAATCATCCCAAAATGTGTATGTCACTCAGAGAAACACAACACATGCCATCACAAAGTGACATTTAACTGTGTCATCACATGTACAAACACAACTACAACTACAGCTAGGCAGTGGCACAAATATAACTGACAAACACATCCAGACAAGTAGCCACCACTACAACACCAGCACACAGTGAAGCCCACTGAAAGAAAGGAAATATGTGTATGCTGGGCAAGTCAGTGTAGCCAATAGCATGATGGGAGTTGTAGGCACAGATATTGCTCAGCCCCACAACTGTCCCATCAACACCACCCTGAACCATGCGCACATCACAGGGAGTGGAAAACAACTTACAAGATGGCTGACACTGGCTACTGCTGTGGGGAGCACAAGGCCCTGCTGGCAACTGTGCACCAACCAACAGCAGGACACCACTGACTGACATCCTGAAAGACAACTTGCACTCCCTGCAATGCAAGCACGTTCCATGGTGGCTGGGTGGGAAGGAGGACTCACAGCCCTGACCATAGTTACCAGCAGCGTTTCTCACACACAACCCTAACACAAACTCCACAAAACTCACCTGGGAGAATGCATTGCCTCACACTCCAATCAAATATCCCACAAAGAACCACAACCCTGGGTCATGCTGAGTGAAGCACAGGGACACACATGGGACTTGTAGCAAAACTAACCCCAGGATAACACTGTCAGCCATCTTGTCAGCACAGGCACACAACCCCACAGGGAAGCAGAGTCAAAGGGAAGGAAGCATGGGCATGCTGGGAAGTGGGGGTGGAGGCAATAGCATGATGGGAGTGGTAGTCACAGCTCAACATCCCCCACCCACATGGCCCAGCAAGCTCACACTCAAGCAAGCACACCCCACAGAGAGTGGAAAGCCCCATCAAAGATGTCTGACACTGGTGCTCTGTTGTGGGGAGCACAAGGCCATGCTGGGAACTGGCCACCAACCAACAGCAGGACACCACTGTCAGCCATCTTGCCATTGCTCTCACACTCACACACAGTGAAGTCCACCCAAAAGCAAGTAAGTATGGGCATGCTGGGAAGTGGGGTGGAGGCAATAGCATGATGGGAGTGGTAGTCACAGCTCAACATCCCCACCCACATAGCCCAGCAAGCTCACACTCAAGCAAGCACACCCCACAGAGAGTGGAAAGCCCCATCAAAGATGTCTGACACTGGTGCTCTGTTGTGGGGAGCACAAGGCCATGCTGGGAACTGGCCACCAACCAACAGCAGGACACCACTGTCAGCCATCTTGCCATTGCTCTCACACTCACACACAGTGAAGTCCACCCAAAAGCAAGTAAGTATGGGCATGCTGGGAAGTGGGGTGGAGGCAATAGCATGATGGGAGTGGTAGTCACAGCTCAACATCCCCCACCCACATGGCCCAGCAAGCTCACACTCAAGCATGCACACCCCACAGAGAGTGGAAAGCCCCATCAAAGATGTCTGACACTGGTGCTCTGTTGTGGGGAGCACAAGGCCATGCTGGGAACTGGCCACCAACCAACAGCAGGACACCACTGTCAGCCATCTTGCCATTGCTCTCACACTCACACACAGTGAAGTCCACCCAAAAGCAAGTAAGTATGGGCATGCTGGGAAGTGGGGTGGAGGCAATAGCATGATGGGAGTGGTAGTCGCAGCTCAACATCCCCCACCCACATGGCCCAGCAAGCTCACACTCAAGCATGCACACCCCACAGAGAGTGGAAAGCCCCATCAAAGATGTCTGACACTGGTGCTCTGTTGTGGGGAGCACAAGGCCATGCTGGGAACTGCCCACCAACTAACATCAGGACACCACTGCCAGCCATCTTGCCATTGCTCTCACACTCACACACAGTGAAGTCCACCCAAAATCAAGTAAGTATGGGCATGCTGGGAAGTGGGGTGGAGGAAATAGCATGATGGGAGTGGTAGTCACAGATATTGGTCACCCACACAACTGTCCCATCAACACCACCCTGAACCATGCTCACATCACAGGGAGTGGAAAAGGACTCACAAGATGGCTGACACTGGCTACTGCTGTGGGGAGCACAAGGCCCTGCTGGCAACTGTGTAACAACCAACAGCAGGACACCACTGACTGACATCCTGAAAGACAACTTGCACTCCCTGCAATGGAAGCACGGTCCATGGTGGGATATCTGGCTGGGTGGGAAGGAGGACTCACAGCACTGACCATAGTCACAAGCACCTCCCCTCACACCCCCTCAACACATACTCCACAGAAGCCACCTGGCGGAATGCAATGCCTCACATCCTAACTCAAGGTCCCACAAAGAACCACCACCCTGGGTCATGCTGTGTGAAGCACAGGGACACTCCTGGGACATTTAGCCAAACAACTGCCCGGACAACACTCCCAGCCATCCTGTCAGCACAGGCAGCCCACCCCACAGGGAAGCAGAGTCAAAAGGAAGGAAGTATGGGCATGCTGGGAAGTGGGGTGGAGGCAATAGCATGATGGGAGTGGTAGTCACAGATATTGGTCACCCCCACAACTGTTCCATCAACACCACCCTGAACCATGCGCACATCACAGGGAGTGGAAAACAACTGACAAGATGGCTGACACCGGCTACTGCTGTGGGGAGCACAAGGCCCTGCTGGCAACTGTGCAACAACCAACAGCAGGACACCACTGACTGACATCCTGAAAGACAACTTGCACTCCCTGCAATGGAAGCACGGTCCATGGTGGGAAATCTGGCTGGGTGGGAAGGAGGACTCACAGCACTGACCATAGTCACAAGCATCTCCCCTCACACCCCCCCTCAACACATACTCCACAGAAGCCACCTGGCGGAATGCAATGCCTCACATCCTAACTCAAGGTCCCACAAAGAACCACCACCCTGGGTCATGCTGTGTGAAGCACAGGGACACTCCTGGGACATTTAGCGAAACAACTGCCCGGACAACACTCCCAGCCATCCTGTCAGCACACGCAGCCCACCCCACAGGGAAGCAGAGTCAAAAGGAAGGAAGTTGGGCATGCTGGGAAGTGGGGTGGAGGCAATAGGATGATGGGAGTGGTAGTCACAGATATTGGTCACCCCCACAACTGTCCCATCAACACCACCCTGAACCATGCGCACATCACAGGGAGTGGAAAACAACTGACAAGATGGCTGACACTGGCTACTGCTGTGGGGAGCACAAGGCCCTGCTGGCAACTGTGCAACAACCAACAGCAGGACACCACTGACTGACATCCTGAAAGACAACTTGCACTCCCTGCAGTGGAAGCACGGTCCATGGTGGGATATCTGGCTGGGTGGGAAGGAGGAGCGGATGACAACCAAATACAACCAATGCAGACCATGTACACACCCCAACATTCACATAGAAATGCCCAAATAATGCAGGACAATGTGCTACACCAATATCAACCCCTGACTGTGACAACTTAGGACAATGCATTGTACAGGCCCGCATCCAGAGGCACAGTCACAACTGTCAGGTGTGTCAACCATTGATGCCTGCAGAAACATAACATACATTGTGTGTGTCTCCCAAAAACAGGTGATGATGGGGACACAGCAGCAGATGCTGAGGAGTCCTCGTCCCAGGCTCAAGAGGATACGGAGCTCACTGGTGTGGAACAGCCTCTGCCCTCCTCGGATGAAGAAGACTTACCTGGCACCTCCGGAGCAAGTCATCATGCAGCACCAGCAGGACCACCAGCTGCACCCCCTGCACCCACCCCTCCAACGACTGTCAACACACATACCACCCCTGCCGACATGGACAGACCAAGGAGCAGCACCACCACCAGCACAGGGACCCTGGACCAACGTGGGGCCATGGACACCACCACCACCAACAACCCCCAAGGTGGCCCAGGGTCACCTGTGCCTGCCAACTCAGGTACTGCACGTGTCGCCAGGGGTGGTGGGAGGGGTGGGAGACATAGGTCGCTGCTCACAGAGGGGTCTGGACTGCATGATGACCCACAACTGGCACGCATAGCCGATGCGTACCAGTCCAGCACCGGAGAGTTCAGCCAGGTAGTGGGGCTCCTCAGGGACATTAAACAGCAGCAGGCTGCCCATCATGCCCGCTTGGACTCACACATGTCCCGCGTGGAGTCCAAGTGGGCCACACTGCAAGAGATGACAGCGGTGCATAGGGACATATTACAATGCCTCCGCCAGATGAGCAGCAACCAGTCAACACCTCCCTGTGTGCCCACAACATCTGCTGCTGAAACAACTGCAACTGCCACAGGTAGGCAGGATGACTCTGGCAGAGAGTCCCCTGCACCGCAGCAGCCTGCACTTGAGGGTCCCCCCAAAGAAGAGGGGCCGTCCGAGGAGGGGCAAGTGAGAGGCCGATGGCCATGTGCAACCCCAGGAAGCCAAAACCTGTTCTGGAGAATAACCTTTGTGCGCAAACTGTTCACCCTGTTGACTGCAACACAACTCTCCCACATGACATGGGGAGCTCAAGTTGGACCAATGTCTCTGATTACTGTGGACTTTACTCTGGACATTTCTGCTACCAGGACTTCCAAATTATCTAGGAACTTTGGATCACAATCACAATGTACAGCACCCAACAACCTGTGCACTATACTCACACATGTATGTCAATAAACTCACTTATACACCATACTTGCCTCTGTTGTGATTCCTATGTTGTCTCAGAAGTTGCGATGATGATCGGGGAAATGACACTGTGCATGCTAACTGCTACAGCAAGTACAACACCGGCATCTGAGTCATGGCGACTTCACACATATGGGGGAGGCACACCACCAGGGCTACACAACACATACACACCATGGACATCTGACTCATCGCCTACACTGGTGTTGCCAGGAAATACGTTGCATTGCACAGACCCAACACCTATTCACAGTCTGTGTTAACTAGCCCACTGGTGCATTAAGCAAATGTCAGTCAGATGTGTGACCACAGACAACGCACATCACAAAGTGAAGCACAGGTTTATTACACATTTGCAACATGTTGTAACCACCACAGATGCAAGGTAATCCCACCTGGCAGCGGGCACACAGTCAACAAGTGTAGAAGGAAGGAAGTCCATGGGTGTGGTGCGCATCACCTGTAGGGACACAACAGCTACCACCCGGGAAGTCGAATCACGGTGTTGGGGATCACAGTTGACCAAACGACTCAGAAAGTACCCTGTGAAGGACGGGAAATGACACACAGTCAAAAGTACTGAAGAACAGGACAGAACTGCAATACTCATGCACAATACATGTTACAAGATACCCACCCAGAACCAAGTTAGCATGTCAACACTGTTGGGGAGTACAGACTACCTGCAAGGACACATCGCTACACGCATACAGACATGTAGCCCATGGACACACTCAAACAGCACCAGAGCACCAACAACACATATCATGCAAACTCACATCATTGACATGCCATCTCTGGATACTCACATTCAGCTGAAGAAGTTGGTGATGAGCTGTGTGCGGACATCACCCTCAACATCATCATCATCATCACTGGCATCGTGGTCCAGGCCAGGATCCTCCACAGGTGGCGGACGTTGGTCATCGTCATCCAGGATGAGAGGCAACTCCTTCCGCACTGCCAGGTTGTGGAGCATGCAGCAGACGATGATAATCTTGCACACCTTTGCTGGGGCATATGGGAGGGACCCTCCTGTCTTGTCGAGGCAGCGGAAGCGGCTCTTCAGGAGACCAAATGTCCGCTCAATCACTCTCCTGGTCGGACCATGTGCTTCATTGTAGCGCATCTGGGCTGGTGTCACAGGGTTCCTGAGGGGCGTCAGCAACCACGGCATGTTGGGGTATCCGGAGTCACCTACATACAGACAATTGCACATTAGCAGAGTTGGAAAAGAGGGTGGAAAACTACATAGCAGAACACACACAATGGTACAAAGTCAGTACACACCTACAAGCCAGGCACGCTGGTTCCGCATCTGTGCCATCATCCTCGGGATGCGACTACTCCTCATCACGTAGGCATCGTGTGCAGAACCAGGGAAACGGGCACACACGTGTGTGATGCTCATATCTGCAAGACAGACCACCAGTGCATTGACCGAGTGGTAGTGTTTGCGGTTACGGTAGAGCCTGCTCTTGGGCCTGTGGTGGTACCAACGCCACATGTGTCCCATCAATGGAGCCAATGACATGCAGCATCCTCCCCAGGGCATAGAAGTCACTCTTCACGCAAGTGAGTCGTTGGAGTCTAGGGAAATAGATGTACTGGTTCAGGTATATCAACATAGCCTCCAAAACATCCCGGAGCACACGGCTGAACATGGTCTGTGACATCCCACCAGCAGTCGCCAGAGTGTGTTGAAAGGTACCAGTGGCAAAGAAGTGTAGGGCTGCCATCACCTTCACCTTGGGGGTCAGCGCTGTAGGGTACGGGCGGCTAGGTTGCAAATGTGGTGCCAAGCGCACTGCCAAATCCTCAATCAGCTGCCTGGTGAAGCGGTACCGTCGGATGCTGTCACGTTCCACCATCGTTGCCAGGTCAGGGGATGGTCTATGGACAGCTGGTGCCCTGCAGTGCATAGGTGAAGAAAGCAAGATTGTCAGTCACCTCACATATGCGGCATTGAACACACTCAACATCACACTCAACATCATAATGAGGCACAAGTACATGATGTGTGCAGTTCTGTACGGATATGTATGGCACATACATGGCCAATATCTAACATCACAGTCCAACAAGTGGCATCAATAAGTCCCAGGTCGTGCCATTGGATACCATGAGGCCGTGTCCCAGTACCCATCTCCTGCTGCCAAATAACAAACACACGCCACAGTGACATGTGAGGACTGATGTGCCCCAGGCATCACAGCTCAACGACAGGTAGATTCCTAGGGACCCTGTATTGCCACATGGACACTGGCATGACATGGTGTATCATGTATACACCACAGCAAAACAACCATGAGCCCCACAGGTAGTGGTCCCTGTTGCCTCGGCAGGACAGACATGGACGTCTGTGACACACACACACACAACATCAAAGTCCATGCACAAACAACGTGGATGTGGAGACTGCCTCCCATTGTGCACATGAAATCAGAGACATTGTAATCACAACATGCACACAGACTGTGGAGGACCATCACCATTGTGCCAATGGGTCACCCTGGGTTGAACATAACGTCCCACATGGGACTCAAGGGGTATGTGACATGACATACACATACACCACCGTGAACTGTGACCATGCCACATGCTCAGATATGAACAGTTGCACATCACAGTGGTCATGTACACGAAACACCAAGGATTCTGTCCCCATAAACACGTGCACAGCCTGGGGGTGGCTGCCCCCAAGTGACACCCACAGAACAACATGTTCACCCCCATACACGGAATAGGTAATGCAGCCTTACGTGCCCTAAGATACAGTTTGGACAGGCTGTGGTGTTGTAGGTGTGCCCCTCACTGCCTGGGAAGTATATGTGGCTGGCATATGTTCACCTGTGACAGGCATGGTGACATATGCCAGTGACTTGTACAGGGATGCGTTGGACAGCAATGGACCGATCAGTGCGCACACATTGGCCATTGCACTCAATGTGCGCTGGTACGCGTTGTATTGGCAATACGCGTTGGACAGCAATGGACCGATCAGTGCGCACACATTGGCCATTGCATTCAATGTGCGCTGGTACGCGTTGTATTGGCAATACGCCTTGGACAGCAATGGACCGATCAGTGCGCACACATTGGCCATTGCATTCAATGTGTGCTGGTACGTGTTGTATTGGCAATACGCCTTGGACAGCAATGGAACGATCAGTGCGCACACATTGGCCATTGCATTCAATGTGCGCTGGTACGCGTTGTATTGGCAATACCCGTTGGACAGCAATGGACCGATCAGTGCGCACACATTGGCCATTGCATTCAATGTGCGCTGGTACGCGTTGTATTGGCAATACGCCTTGGACAGCAATGGACCGATCAGTGCGCACACATTGGCCATTGCATTCAATGTGCGCTGGTACGCGTTGTATTGGCAATACGCCTTGGACAGCAGTGGACCGATCAGTGCGCACACATTGGCCATTGCATTCAATGTGTGCTGGTACGCGTTGTATCCCATGTACGCGTTGAACAGCAATGGTCCGATCGGTGTGCCCGGCCGGCCCATTGCATTCAATGTGTGCGGGTATGCGTTGTATCCCATGTACGCGTTCAACAGCAATGGTCCGATCGGTGTTCCCGGCCGGCCCATTGCATTCAATGTGTGCGGGTACGCGTTGTATCCTATGTACGCGTTGAACAGAAATGGTCCGATCGGTGTGCCCGGCCGGCCCATTGCATTCAATGTGTGCGGGTACGCGCTGTATCCTATGTACGCGTTGAACAGCAATGGTCCGATCGGTGAGCCCGGCCGGCCCATTGCATTCAATGTGTGCGGGTACACGTTGTATCCTATGTACGCGTTGAACAGCAATGGTCCGATCGGTGTTCCCGGCCGGCCCATTGCATTCAATGTGTGCGGGTATGCGTTGTATCCTATGTACGCGTTGAACAGCAATGGTCCGATCGGTGTGCCCGGCCGGCCCATTGCATTCAATGTGTGCGGGTACACGTTGTATCCTATGTACGCGTTGAACAGCAATGGTCCGATCGGTGTGCCCGGCCGGCCCATTGCATTCAATGTGTGCTGGTACGCGTTGTATCCTATGTACGCGTTGAACAGCAATGGTCCGATCGGTGTTCCCGGCCGGCCCATTGCATTCAATGTGTGCGGGTATGCGTTGTATCCTATGTACGCGTTGAACAGCAATGGCCGATCGGTGCGCACCCATTGGCTATGGCCTGGCCTGGCAACGGACGCGTTTTCAAATCTTGAACGAGTCTGATGCTGGAAATTCAGTTGGTCACCCACAACAATGTTGCAAATTCATGGGTGTCATGAAGTTGAACTTTTGAAGGATGCTGTGGGCGTGTGTAAGTGGTGCAATTCCATGGATTGGCCAGATTCAGAAGATGCTAACGACTTGGACCTATCACTTTGGACACATGGGACAGTAACTGCCTCTGCAGCACACATATAATGCTGGCTGTTCCCCTGAGAGCTCACTTGCCTGCACTACATGCTCCAGGACGACATCTGCCACCACCACTGCTGCTGTATCTGCACCCTCTGTACCCTGCAATGGCACGTACTGTGGAGAGAGCCCCAGCCTTCAACACTGAGGAGAACCAGGCCCTGCTGGATGGCCTCCTTCCTCAGTACAGCAAGCTGTATGGGAAAGCAGGGGAGCAGGTGAGTGTTCTGTCCACTGCCTTTCTAAATGTGCATGTTGTCTGACTAGCAAGGCTAACAGTCTGCACGCCACTGGCTAGCAGGCTCACTGAGTAGTTGTCACCCCCCATAGTGTGTAGTTACATGCACTGGACAGGTATAGTGCAGTGACAGTGCATTTAAACAAGGTTTTACTTCCCAGGCAATGATACCATGTAGTAACTGCTGGCATACTGTCCATAGCCATCGTTGCACTGCCTGTGTACATCATGTGCCCCTGTGATTGAAACATGTATATCCAACTGTGTAATGCACGGATATGTTGCATGTGTAGTAATGGCATTCTCACTTTGTTATCCTCACAGGTTGATGCCCACCAGAAGCAGAAGATATGGCTGACCATCGTCCGGGCAGTGAGATCCGTGGGGGTCTACAAGCGCCGGATCCGCAACTGCCAGAAGAGGTGGCAGGACCTTTGGGGCTGGACCCGGAGGATCGCACGGGTCCAGCTGAAGCTGTCGCCTCCTCGCAGGAGGGGCGGACACCGGACCCTGACCCCCACATGCTGAGGATCCTGGCGGTGGTCTTCCCTGATCTGGATGGGCAGCTGAAGGACAGAGAGCAGCAAGGAGGGGTGAGTCCATGTCTGCATTGTGAACTATGTCTGCCATGCTATGTGCCCTCCTCTGGCCTGGTTAAACTTCCACAGTACATCAGTCTTGTGGTCCAGGACCCATGTCCCTCTATTGTGCACTGCCCACTCCTCATCTGATACCCAGGTGTGGCCCTTACAGTCAGGGTATTGTGTCACTTGGGTACTGTGTCCTTGCAGTTAGCTTGACTCAAGGTGGGGGACAGCATCTGTTTCCCTGACTCTGTGGTGGGCATCATGGGTGGGTCCATTTCTTACACATTGCCTGTGTTCTGACATGTGTTCTGCTTGTCATTTTGATATGTGGCCCAATTGCTGAGCTGATCCACCACATGTGCCTGGGGTATCTGGCACACACCCATGCTGCGGGTGGGAACAATGTTTGTGCCCCAGGAGTGTGTATATAACGTGTGTCACACATACTTAGCCAGCTGCCTACTGTCCAGGGCTCATCCTTCATTCATGTGGGACAGGACAGTCATGCCTACTCCAGGCCATACAATACACTCTGTACTCCCACTGCCGTGTATCAGCTGACACGTTTTGCTCAGTGATTTGTCCCCTCAGGTGTCTGCCTCTGTGTCAGTCTGCTGTGGCTTCGTTGTCAGGTCTGCTGGGGTGTTCCTCGGTTGGGGCTCCGCATGCCACCGGAGATGTGACCATAGGAGATGATACATGTGTGACACATAGGTGTTTGATCACCTGACCGTGCTGACTGGGGTATGCGAATATGAGGTTCAGGCAGCTGTTTCCCATTCACAGCAGATTGTGATGTGCTCAGGTGCAGAGGGTAGTGTTACAGGTCTCCCATATGTCCAATGGGTATGACCTGGACAGATGAGGGTACAGATGATGTGGTGTGTGGGGGATGTACATGTGCACTTGTTCAGCTCCAGGACTTGCATTCCCCATGATCTACTATTGTGACACAGTGCAGAGTGTTGTTGTCTGGCTGCCCTGCCCATGTGACTGGAGACAGTGATGTATGACTTAGCAGGCATGGCTGTGCCATGGCATGTGACTTCCTATTAGTGATCCTGCAGGGGAGTGACATGTGCTACATGCACACCATTGTGGCAATGGCTATCAGGACATGGGTGCATCATGGTGTCTGTCGCTGGTATGCATCACATGCATTTCCTATTTGACTCTGGGCATCCCTTTCATCCGGACACCTGCACTGACTCAGTGGCAAGAGTTGTGATGTGTGCATGTCCACATGCTTCACCGGGTTCTCTGCACTGTCCAAATACTGTGTAGGGGGTGCATGTGTCCACACTGGGGTATTGCCATCCAACAGACACCAGACAGATGGGTGGAAGGCCAGGTGGGATGTGAGTGCCATGGTTGACCATCAGACTGACAATTGACTTCTCCTGTTCTGTTTGTGCAGTTTTAGCAATGTTCAACTAAGGATGCCAGGGCTTGCTCTGTAATGTGCTGGACTTACTGTGGTGTGTGCGTTCGGTGCAGGTGACTGATGTCTGTCTGTGTCCCTATTGATTGCAGATACATCCACGGCCACAGGAGGGGACAGCTCCACGGACCAGGAGGAGCCGCAGAGCCAGACTGGGTCAGCAGCCGAGGAGTGGTCGGAGGGACCCAGTGGCACTGAGGGCGAGGGGAGCCACACCGAGGAGTCCTCAGCACCATCCACCTCAGCTGAGGACCAGAGCAACTCGGACGATGACTCCCTTATGGAGGCGGGTGTCAGCAGCCACCACACCCCAGCTAGTGTTGCTGTCCCCACCACCACCACCGCCCTCCCGTTGGCTCCCATTCCCGAGGTCCGTGGAGGCTCCCATGTTCGGGAGCGTGTCTCCTTCGGGCCAGGCACCGCACCCCCTGCCCCTGTGTCCCCTGCTGCCCTGAGTGAGGAGTCTGTGTACCTCCTCTGCCAGCTCCATGTAGGACAGACAGCGATGCTGAGTGTCCTCCATGCACACACCAGTCTGTTGACTCAGCTGGTGTCATTCATGGAGGGCATCTCATCGGGCATGTCTGACCTACAGAGGGGCAATAGGTCCATGGACTCCTCCCTGACGGCAGCAGTGTCCCTCCTCCGACAGTCCCTCACCCCTCCTGCCTCTGCCCCATCCACACTCCCCAGCACCTTACCCGTCCCAAGCACACACACACTGCCACAGGCACACACCAGCACAGACACATGCAGCACACGTACACACACGCCACAAACAAGATGCACACGCACGCACCGTCAGGGGTCTGCAACCACACTCACAGGGGATGGGGCACAGGCACAAACACACGCATCCACAAGCACTGCGCAGTCCTCAGTTGCCTCTCCCTCCAAAGACCCCTCCCTTGCCTCAGCTGCAACCCCAAAGATACAGCGGCTCTTCCTCTGTGACCTTGGCCTCTCCCCCTCCGACCCAGCTGATCCAGCATTCAGGGGGAAGAGGAAGCCCACCCACACGGAGCGGAGTGCCCCTGGCCCCCGGACACCATCCCCCAGGCGCAGACCGACTGAGGCCCCCACCCGCAAGTCCCCCCGGTCCCGGAAGAGCAAGACCCCGCCGCCGCCCTGCAGCTCAGGCACCAAGTCTCCTTCCTCCATCCCTCAGGCCCCCACTCCACAGGTGCCCCCACCACACCCTGCCCCAGGTTCCCCCACCCACAGATACACCATCCCCAGAAGGGTCAGGCCTTCTCCCCCTGCCACTTGCTCTTCCCGGCCCCACACCCCCACTGCGCTTGTCTGTACCACTGATGTGGTGAGGGTGTCCTCCCCTCTGTCCTGCCCACCTTACCTGATCCCCATTCTCCTCCCCTGGAGGTGGGCACTGCAGTGGAGTCCACTATCACCCTGTCTGACTTGGGCGCTCCAGTGGCGGACCTGTCCACTCCATCTGCAGGGTCCACTGCAGTTGTGCCGGCACCCACAACATCTGAGTCATGCCCCCCAGTTGTGCCGGCACACACCATGTCAGACACCTCCACTGCAGTTGTCAGTGGCTCTCCAGCACCCACCACCCCTTCCCTGCCTCCTCCTGGTGAGCCCTGATCCAGTCCCTGCGGTGCCTGGCCTGCCCCCGTATGCCCCTCCTAGGGGATTGTCCCCGGTTGTGATAAGTGCAGGCATGCGTAGGGTGACATCTGCCACTGTCACCCTGTATAGACTTCCTTGATGGACTGGCCATTGGCCTTTGTTGATACCTTGCAGTTCTTCCAAGTTTTGAACCCACATGCTGAATAAAGCAACTTTCTGTTCTCTAGTGCTTTTACTTCTGATGTACATGATGTTGATGACGCTAACCATGCCCTTGCTGCAGTGATGGTGATATTTGGACTCATGAAAATGAAGTGTTACTGTGCAGGAACCCATGTGTTCCAGGGGGACAGTGTCCTATCCTGTGGTGAATACATGTCGTCATTAGCAGCATCTGAGGGTGTCATGTATTCAATATTTGGCAATGGGATTTCCTACTTACATTAACAATGTCACATCTGTGGGTTCCACCCATGCACATCTGTTGTGTTTGCCATTGTTCAATTAGTCTAGTTCCCTGACCGTGTGGCCATCTCCACTGGACATGCAGGTTTGGGCATCAATGAGGAAGGACTCATCTGTGTTGTCAGTGCAACTTGCTATACATGTGTGTTGGATCTGTGCTGTTGATTTCGTTGACATTCCCATGACCAGGCTGATGTGACGGGAGCCTTCATTTGGTGCTAATTGTTGACTGTGTGACCAAGTGTTCTGCTGACATGATGGAGCCCTACTGATGCGACATATGGCACAGCTTTCCTCACACAGGAGTGGAGTCCCCTCATGGCAGTGTGTACTCCTGTGACATCTCGTGCGCCCAAGGTGTGTGTTGTATGAGCATGTGTGTGTGTTCACTTCCATGTTGCTGTGCATGCTGGGATCCCTAGTGATGTTCCTGTTTGTGATGCTTGCTGAGTTGAGCTATGTTCCCCCAAAGTCTTCTCCCTGGGTTCTCTGTGATGTGGGTGCATGGCACATTACTGGTCATCAGGGTGTCACCCATAGGTGTGTTTGCTGTCAGGGCTGAGTTTGTGGGCAGACGCTGATGTGTCACAGTCCGGATTCCCCTTTGCACTTGTTGTTTACACCTGTCATGTGATTTCTGGTTTGTGTTAGCTTTCATTGGTTGTGACACATTGTGTGTGTGACTGCTGGCACTCCTCAGGGCTGCAATGTTGGTAGTTGTCTATGTGTGTTCTTTGTGGGTGATCTTGGCTTCTTCATAGGTGTGTGACTGTGGCTGGGATCCCATTGGTTGATGTGGTATTGCCGTCATGGCCATGTACAGCGGTGTGCAGTGTGTCAGACATTCAGGAGTCTGGTAGAGTGGCCATGTGTGATGTGTTTCTGCACCTTGGTTCCCACCACCCCCCCTGGGATTGTCATGGGTGCATGTGCAATGTCACCAGTGCATGTGAGCTTCACTGCTGCACATTGTTGGAGGTCGAGGTGTGTGGTGTTGAGTGTGTGCAGATGAGAGTTGTTGCCCGGCTAGACCCCTGCCTCCAAGTTGGCCTTGGCTGACAGGCCGTGCTGGTTGATTTGTGCTTGTGTAGGTGTGATGGTAGTTTGTTGCTCAGGACACATGACTGTGGTTCACAGTGTGAACGACATCTAGCTTTGTCATCACAGTGGGATTGTAATGCAGCCCAGGGTCACCACATTGTGGGGGCCATGGGTGTGGTGATGTGGTGTCTGTGTGTCTTGCTGTGTCAGTTGCTGTTCCTACATACTTGTGTGACATGTGTGATTTGTGCTCCCTCTCATCTGACAATGCCTGATTGCCCACATAGGGGATTTGGATCCATGAGTTACCTTTGTGTGGCACTGTATGCACATCTGTGTAATTGGTATTCAGGCCTCCTCATGTGTTGTGTGGTTACCTGGGGACACTGGTACCCCCCTCACCTGTTGTGTTTGATGTGCAGTGTGGGTCTGCCTGTTTGTGTTTGTGCATCGGCACCACTGCATTGGCATATCTTAGGTGTGCCATTGGCTGTATGTTGTTTGGTGTGTTTGCCCTGCTGTCCCTGGGACTCCTAGGTCATCAGTCAGCACAATGATCATTGTGTGTGTGTCCCATTGCTGCCATGGTATGGTATCTGTTCACCTCCCTTCTACAGTCTCCACTGGGTATCTGAATTTGTGTGCCCATTGGTGCAAATATGTGGGTCTGCATTCTGATGGTCACTTCTGTCATTGAGTCATTGATGAATGTTGACAGTGTCAGCCCCCATGGGTGATGTTTGTCTGCACATGGCCAAAGGTATGTCTTGTTTGCACTGCACTGTTTGCCTCCCCATTCTATGTTGCTATGGGACACAAGCACTACTTCGCCACTGATGTGTTTGTTGTTCTGTGACCAGGAATCATCGATGCAGTTTGGCAGTTGCAGCTTATTCTTTGTCAACACATACATTTTGGTCACTGTGATGATGGGGGTTTGGACCCCATTGCCACAATGTTCAATATGTGCTTCAGCTATGGACCCCACACTCACATTTTGGTCACTGTGATGATGGGGGTCTGGACCCCACTGCCACAATGTTCAATATGTGCTTCAGCTATGGACCCCACACTCACATTTTGGTCACTGTGATGATGGGGGTTTGGACCCCACTGCCACAATGTTCAATATGTGCTTCAGCTATGGACCCCACACTCACATTTTGGTCACTGTGATGATGGGGGTCTGGACCCCACTGCCACAATGTTCAATATGTGCTTCAGCTATGGACCCCACACTCACATTTTGGTCACTGTGATGATGGGGTCTGGACCCCACTGCCACAATGTTCAATATGTGCTTCAGCTATGGACCCCACACTTACATTTTGGGCACTGTGATGATGGGGGTTTGGACCCCATTGCCACAATGGTCATGGCCTGCTTGCATTGTGGGTGCCACACACATTATTTGTGGCACTTGTGATAGGGGGTCACATTGTATGTCCACAGTCCTGTTCAGTGTTGTAGGCATTTGACACAGTCTACACACGCTTGTCATGGTGTTGGGGGGGATGTCTTTGTGTTGCATTCTTTCTGCTGGTGTGTGCTTCTTGTGGCATGTATTTGCCATCCTGTGAGTGGGGGTGGTAGTAATAGGCATCCAGCCCCCCATGGGTAGAGGTGGTAGTAGTGGTAGGCACCTGGCACCCCCATGGGTAGAGGTGGTAGTAGTGGTAGGCACCTGGCACCCCCTGGGTATGGGTGGTAGTAGTGGTAGGCACCTGGCACCCCCATGGGTAGAGGTGGTAGTAGTGGTAGGCACCTGGCACCCCCAGGGTAGAGGTGGCAGTAGTGGTAGGCACCTGGCACCCCTGGGTAGAGGTGGTAGTAGTGGTAGGCACCTGGCACCCCCTGGGTAAGGGTGGTAGTAGTGACAGGCATCCAGCCCCCATGGGTAGAGGTGGTAGTAGTGGTAGGCACCTGGCACCCCCATGGGTAGAGGTGGTAGTAGTGGTAGGCACCTGGCACCCCCTGGGTAGAGGTGGTAGTAGTGGTAGGCACCTGGCACCCCCTGGGTAGAGGTGGCAGTAGTGGTAGGCACCTGGCACCCCTGGGTAGAGGTGGTAGTAGTGGTGGGCATCTGGCACCCCTGGGTAGAGGTGGCAGTAGTGGTAGGCACCTGGCACCCCCTGGGTAGAGGTGGTAGTAGTGGTAGGCACCTGGCACCCCCATGGGTAGAGGTGGTAGTAGTAGTAGGCACCTGGCACCCCCTGGGTAAGGGTGGTAGTAGTGGTAGGCACCTGGCACCCCCATGGGTAGAGGTGGTAGTAGTGGTAGGCACCTGGCACCCCCTGGGTAGAGGTGGTAGTAGTGGTAGGCACCTGGCACCCCCATGGGTAGAGGTGGTAGTAGTGGTAGGCACCTGGCACCCCCATGGGTAGAGGTGGTAGTAGTGGTAGGCACCTGGCACCCCTGGGTAAGGGTGGTAGTAGTGGTAGGCACCTGGCACCCCATGGGTAGAGGTGGTAGTAGTGGTAGGCACCTGGCACCCCTGGGTAGAGGTGGCAGTAGTGGTAGGCACCTGGCACCCCCATGGGTAGAGGTGGTAGTAGTGGTAGGCACCTGGCACCCCCATGGGTAGAGGTGGTAGTAGTGGTAGGCACCTGGCACCCCTGGGTAGAGGTGGCAGTAGTGGTAGGCACCTGGCACCCCCTGTGTAGAGGTGGTAGTAGTGGTAGGCACCTGGCACCCCTGGGTAGAGGTGGCAGTAGTGGTAGGCACCTGGCACCCCTGGGTAGAGGTGGTAGTAGTGGTAGGCACCTGGCACCCCCATGGGTAGAGGTGGTAGTAGTGGTAGGCACCTGGCACCCCTGGGTAAGGGTGGTAGTAGTGGTAGGCACCTGGCACCCCCATGGGTAGAGGTGGTAGTAGTGGTAGGCACCTGGCACCCCTGGGTAGAGGTGGCAGTAGTGGTAGGCACCTGGCACCCCTGGGTAGAGGTGGCAGTAGTGGTAGGCACCTGGCACCCCCTGGGTAGAGGTGGTAGTAGTGGTAGGCACCTGGCACCCCCATGGGTAGAGGTGGTAGTAGTGGTAGGCACCTGGCACCCCCTGGGTAAGGGTGGTAGTAGTGGTAGGCACCTGGCACCCCCTGGGTAGAGGTGGTAGTAGTGGTGGGCATCTGGCACCCCCTGGGTAGAGGTGGTAGTAGTGGTAGGCACCTGGCACCCCCTGGGTAAGGGTGGTAGTAGTAGTAGGCACCTGGCACCCCCTGGGTAAGGGTGGTAGTAGTGGTAGGCACCTGGCACCCCCATGGGTAGAGGTGGTAGTAGTGGTAGGCACCTGGCACCCCCTGGGAAGAGGTGATAGTAGTGGTAGGCACCTGGCACCCCCTGGGTAAGGGTGGTAGTAGTGACAGGCATCCGGGCCCCTATGTGTATATGTGGCATTGGTGATGGGCATCCCGCCCCTATGGTGCTGATGTTTCTGGAGTAAGTAATTTCTGCATCCCTGTGTGTGTGTGTGATATGTCGGGTACGTGTAGTTTGTGTTTGTGGTTGGTGTCTGACCTACCTTCTGCGGCGTAAGCGTCCGTGCCTGTACTGGTAGTAGATGTAGAATATTGGTAGGTTCGGAACGATGGGATTCATTGTTGGTTCGTCTCGTTCGTCTTTGTCGTTGCTTCGCCTCGTCCTCGTCGCTTGCGTGTTCGTCTCGTAGCCGTGGATCGTGTTCTGGCGCGAATCGGAGCTTATGTGCGCCTCTCCCGGATGCTTTGACGTGCCGTGCGTAGCGACGGGTTCGGCGCGTACGGGAAGCGCATCGTACTTGTCCGGCCGGACGGGGCTGCTTTTTGTCTTCCGGGCGACTCGTATCTGCGTTTCAGGATCCGACTCGGTCGGGGATCAGGACCTGGATTGGGTGAGTACGACTGGGTCGGAATCTGTGCTGTTGTGCGCATCGTACTTGTTCGTTCGGATTCATGTGCGGATCGGTCGGGAAACAGGCATTCGCATGGCTTTTTTCCCGACCGAATGGCGTTGGGTGCGTCTCCGACCGAGATCGGAATCGACCCCTAAGTCTCACAACTTAGCGACAACGCGGGCACCCTTACACCAGAGTGCAATGGTGTCTGCAAGCAGGGAGGTTTCCTTTATGTACAGGAAGGTGTCCCTTCCTGCATATAAACAAACCTAAAATGCCATTTACTAACTTACATGTGTGCTGCTTCATGCAGCACACATGCACGTTACAAAACGTCATTTAAAAATAAAGGTTTGTTTATGTACAGGAAGCTGTCCCTTTCTGTACATAAACAAACCATGGCATTTAGCTTTTCCCATGTGTGCTGCACAAGGCAGCACACATGGACAATGCAAAAACAAGGAGAAATCAAGCACTTCTCCTCCGATTGAAAAACTTGAGACAAGGGTTTTCCTGGTCTTCAGGGTTGTGTTGGCTCCTATTTAGGCTGCCCTTGTGAATAGGGGGCAGCGAAAATATCAATGTGTGTTGCGGGGGAACGCCCACCACAACACCCACTGCACGCCCCTTTCACGCTAAACACAGCGTGAAAGGGGGCCTATTCACAAAGTAGCGTTAAGCCAAGTTAAGTGGCTTAACGCTACCTTGTGAATAAGGCGAGGCCCCTATCGCCACAACAACGTCACAGAAAATGACGTTGTGTTGGCGATAGGGGCCTGTAAATATGCTCAGCAATGTCACAACAAACTGATCATGCAGTCAAATGGCTCAAACGTGCATATGCCACAATGCACACAAACAGCAGACTTCACTCAAAAGATGATGTAATACAATGAGCAGGGTGGCTATGCCTACAACATCACAGGGCGGGGACAATGCATATCAGGAATGTGTCAACCAAATCTGTACTGCATTACTTGTCTGTGTGCCAGACTCACAGAACTACAATGTCCCTGTAAAGAAGTAAGACAACCAAAGCATGACAACAAGCAAGGATAGCAAAGTAGCAACAAATGAAGACAAGTAGCAAAATGGCACACACACCCCTTAGGTAGAATTGCACACCCCCACTCCCAAGTGTACCCATCTGCCATAACGAAAACACCATTCCACATCAGTCCTGGTGTCAGTTGCCCATGACACCATTATGTGCATGTAAACCTAGCTGTTTGTTAAGTCAACTGTGTCAGTGACCAAATATGCAGTCATGGTTGTTATCAGCCACCCGCAAATCCATGCATTGAATATCCGTAACCAGTACAGCATGTATCATCCATGTGACCAGCTGCGTGTCACATACACAAACACACATCACCCTGCCATTTGCTTCTGTTGACAGGGTGGTGATGACAAGGCCTGAGCACCACAAATATGCCATGGAATTCAACATCCCTCTAATCCCGGGCCACTTACACATCACACGTGGGCTCAACGTAGAGGGCTATTGTTGTTGACACTGTCTGTCCAGCCAGCAACAACAATAGTAACTCACGCAGCACCATACTCACAACGGGTAAGCCAACAGGAGGGCAGTAAGCAATGCACACAAGACAAATCACAATAGACAAAGCTACTTGGGTACACATGTATACAGCATAGTGCAGCACATATAGAAACAGCAAGTAGGCCTTAGTAGCCAATGCGCCTAAAGGGGGCCCTCCTCACACATATTTAATCTTGCAATCAACCGATGCACATGTGCAGTACACAGAGACTGTGCGGCTCTGTGAGCCACACTGACAATGTAAGTGACAGTGCATGATGAATACCATGCCTGCAACCCAAACATCTCCACGTGGTGCAGGCCACGTCATAGAGGTGGCTGAGTGTGGCCCACATCCTCAAAGGGGCAGGTCACACTCTGACACATCCACGTGTACGTAAAACCCCTGACGTAACCAAGACCTCTACTTGAAAACAATGCGCAAGTGTCACAACCCTGACCATAACACATATTTAGCCCAGCTTGCAACATCAAAGCATTGGAAATGCACAGAAGTGGAGACCCACTGCCTGAAAGGGATAAGGGGCAGAAAAACAAAAGCTGCATGGTTGAATATCCCACAATGCAGCGCACACACATACAATTTGGAGTACAACCACATTGACTACAATGTGGGACAAACTGCATCCCCTTCACAACTGAACACAGGACACAACTAGTGGTGCCTGTGTGTATGAACTGCCCAATCACATTAGTCATAGCTGTAAATTGTGGCATGACAATGTACAAGTACAACCTCATACCTGTGATGTAGTAAATAAAAGCCAACATCCAGCTAAAAATAGGCAGCCCCTCCCAAACAGTCACAATGTACATTGTCATGCAATCGGCCTGTAAATGTATGCAATGCATGATCATCCATGAAACACACAGTTAAAATGCTTCTCCCCTTTACATTGCAAAGGGACAAACATCACCTCCTGAACAGCAGCCTGTCCCACTCTTCACTGATGAAAAGGATGAATTCTCCACCATCAGCAAGGACACCCTCCAACAGCTGCTAGACTCCGACGGCACCCCACCTCCAGGAGCAGGGCAACCCAGCTGCATCGTGCAAACCCCACCCCCTGCACAAACCACACAGCAGCAAGCACCTACCACCACAGCTGTCTCCCAGGACCTCCCGGACCCAAATCTTGAATTCCAACGCCGTGTGTTAGAGGTCCAGCAGGAGATGGCCCATCAGGTGCGGTTGGGGTTTGACAGCCTGGCGGCCAAACTTGATTCCGTTTGTGGGTGTCTGAGTTCCATCCGGGACCACGTACTAAACATCACGGACACCCACAGTCCGCTCAATGCTCTCCAATACTCCTTGGCTGACATCGCAGGAGTCATGACTCAGAGACAGGAACAACTGTCCAGTCAGTGTGGCTCCAACAATGGCAGCCAGGAGTTGGGCCGCATGCAGCGGATAATGGAGAACATGGAGCGGATTCAGGTGGAACAAATGGCTGCCACGGCTGCACACCAGCGAGATGTAGCTGGAATCTTCCATGTCCTGCAGATCATCATCACTGCATTGCTGCAGCAGGGTCTGGCGCAGATGAATGCTGCTGCTTCTACATCCACATCTCCGCCCCCTGATGTGTCAGTGCCTCACAGTGCTGCAGCCAATCTACCACCTCCCACATGTGAGGCACATGACACATCAGAGGATGAAGATGAGGAGCAGTCTGCCTTGTTGCAAAGAAGGAAGCAGTAGCATTCATCTAGGCCAAATGGCCTGTTTCTACTTGGTTCTGGGCTGAGCATCATGCCACAGAATATCACCTTCCACTGACCCCCAATACACTCTGTGACACCCACCTTGGACATCGACATGGACTGCCATATTTCGTTTGTTTACCAATGACACAGCAATCAGAAAGCTGACTGAACTCTTCCTCATCCTTTGGACTTGCCAACCCTAAAGGACTCTGTCTGGCCCTCCACTGGGCATCAGTGTAATGTGGGGATTGCATGGCCAAGTACTGGTCCAGTCTCCAACCATGTCAACAGACATGTGAATAAATATCTTTCAATCACACAGATGTCAGTTGTCCATGATCAATCCAGTATAGCAGTCTCGTAAAATGTAGGAGCACTGATTCCACCAAAAGGTACACCCAGGGAAATAATACAAATGTCAATGTTTTATAGTGATCCTGATAGGCAGTGAGAGGACCGGGTATGTGTGGACCAGCTGTGCCCCCATTGCTCCAATACACCAATCTAGCAATATCCCAACTTAGCCCCACATCCATGAAGGAAATAGGGTTGTTTTTAAAAAGGCAAAGTCTGTTGCAGGCCACAATTAGTATCAGCCTTAACAATTGCTGAAAGAAAAGCTCATGGCATATCTACTCACACACCCTACAGGCTGGACGAAGCACATGGCATTTCACATGCCAAGATGGTGCTCACCATTTACACATTCACAAAGATACGTAAGGGCAAATGTCTACCAGCCACTAATTGAACCACAATGTCTGCCGCACTGAAGTAGAGTTGGCAATAGGGACTCACCCCAAAGTGTAAGGCGTCAGTCAGCCCCTTCCTGTGGACAAACAATGCTTACTGACTTTGGAACCCTCACATGGTGTGACCACTGTGAGTGGGTAGAGCAATGTGACAAGGGATGCGTGGTGCTCTGCACTGAGCATATAGTAAGAAGCAGTGCCACCATTTCAAGGTCACAGGATCCTTGTTTCTAGTCAGGGAGGACCTGGCCTGCCAGTTTGGGATGGACTGTTCCCATGGGGATCAGGGTCAAGGCTGATTTGCATATGGCTGGGTCCAAACTGGAATGGCACGGTGAGCAAAAACACGATGGATTTAGGCCCAGATCTCTGTACTGGGGTGAATGTATGACATTGTTCTGCATTCTGTCCATCAATTGTTCTTTTTGCACAATTTCAAGGGTGGCATCACTATGAGGCAAAAGGTAACAGCTGTGATAATATGCCATGACACTGGCACAAGAGTGAGCAATGCAACATTTCACCTTTTGTGGCCAGCAGAACTGTGCATTTCCCAATGGGCACACAGAAAGACTACTACTTGCATGGCACAGAGTTTCTGCCTCCATGCACAGGAACATATAATTCAAAAGAATCTGACACACTCGCACGACACAGCAAGTGTGCCAAGGTCTGTGCAATGTAGATGGACTCTGCCCAAAAGCATGTGAGATGCAGGGCTATGATGCAATCTGTGGTACCCGGCGCATACATCCATCTCCATGATGGATAACAGTAGCTACTATAATATCCTCTCAATGCTATGTCCCTACCTTGTGTTGTAAGTGCACAACAATGTGCTGGCCAACTCTGTGAGTCACACTTAAGATGTATAACTTCCCAGACGACTGCCCCTAGACTAGGCCGTAAATACTACTTGCCACCCTGTTACCCAGCAAGTTTACTGCGCTTACATCTAAGGTATCCTGACACAATCCATCCTGCTAAGTTACATTTCATGACCACACGTACACATTCAACGGAGAGTCCATTGATGATATGAGATGCATACAAGGGAAAAATACACACTCCACCAGATCACCCCTGACATAAGTGCAAGCCAAAATCCAAACTATTAACCATTTATTGAAAAAATTGTAACATTTACCTATCTTACACTAACTACAATCATTACTACTACTAATCTAAAATAAACTAACTTGAATTGAGAGAAAAAGTACCTAAACTATCTACCCTAACTATTCCTAAACACACAAAACATATCTCAGACATCAACCCCCTCCCACCCTTAAGGCACATCACGAGACAGGACAAAGACATTTAAGCTATACATGAACTAACTACACATTTAACCTACACAAAGATATATTTTTTTGTATTATTTTATTTTTTTATCAAAAATGACATCAACCCCCCCCCCACCCAAAGGAAAAAGAAACGTATCCCCAAATAATATACAATATAAAAACACTAAAACTACCTTAAAATATAACACTAACTATAACTACACTAAAACTACACTACCTAACACTAATATAACTTACCTAACACTACCTAAAATACAAGTGCAAACATTGGGGGAAGGGAGAAGAGGGGATGGGGCACAACATGTCCAGACATTATGGTAGTCCCAGGTGTTTTTTAATGTCCTCAAGGTGCCTTGTCTGCTCGGCCATTTCTCGCCTCATCTCGGCCAGCATGACGTTGTTGTCCATTATGAGCCTGCAGTGCCGGACAATAAATGGAATAGCCTGATCCGCAGGGCCAGGTGGGATTGTCCCTTGGGTGGGGGTTGTTGTAGGGGGATGGGACACTGACTGTCCATGTTGGGACACACCACTGATGCCAGAGGGGCCTGGGGTGGCCTGTGTGCCACTGCGTTTTCCACGTGTTGCCACATCGGTCACAGCTTTCCACTTGCCTGCCGCACGGTCCTCCTGGTACCTCCGCGCCATGTTGCGGTACCCTTTAGCAACCTTCTTAATATACTTGTACCGCTCCTCCCTCACCTGGAATGCGTGTGACTCAGCTGGTGTCATGTTGTCTGTAAAATGTGAACAATGGGAAATTGTGAGTCCTTTAGACTATGTCAATGTTCTCCATTCAAATCTGTAATACAAGATCACTTCAACATGGGAGCCCACACTCTAGCGTAACTATGTGAAGTCAAAGAGTGACATGGACAATAAACATTTGAATCCTGGATCACTGACTACATGCTGTGGAGACTGACATGACAGTGCATGGCATGGGACATGTTCTGTCACAACCAAATTACACTGACAGTGTAAATTGATGTTGCCATGACATTCCATGACTGAGGGTGACATGTACAAGGAATCGGAGGAGGGAGGCATTATCCCCCTGTGCGTAGCACCACCCTCATCCTCTCCTGTGACAGAGTGCTGCATCATATGTACAAAGCTCATGTGCAGCCCTGTCTGTCCCACAGCAACTATGTGCAGTTCATCTAGTCAGCGCTAACACAGGCACTCTTGCACAAGAGTGCAAGGGTGTCTGTGTGCAGGGGGGCTTGTTAATGTGTAGGAAGGTTACCCTACCTGCACAAGAGCAATCCTGGGACAGCCCTACTCACACTTTCATCTGTGCTGCATAATGCAGCACACATGTAAACAGGTTGGGTGTCTGAACACTGACTTGTACATGAAGCGCTGTACCTCTCTCCACCACTACTTCACAATAGGTGACACGTTGCAGCTAGGAAGGGGGAAACATCCTTTCCTCAAAATGGTTACACTTGCATGTCTTGGATCCACTCATATCACTCCGTAGTGAAGCAAAATATGCAGCCCTTTAAAACGCAAACTGGTACAATGTATTCACCATTGTAACAGCACCCTGGAGTCATGATGGTTATAGTGTTGTTATGGGTATTCCTTTCTCACAGATTGCGTTACCGAGGCCTGCATTTTTAAAAATATGGCACAGCAATACATGCTGAGCTAAAGCATGCGGGGTAAATGCATGCAGAGTAATGTCAACAATTGTGACAGAGGAGCTTGTACACCTGATCCAGAGTTGGTCTGGGAATGACCCCAAGGAGACAGCTTGACAACACCATTGCAGTGGCCAAACATGCCAATGAGATTCATAGGGCCATCTTTGCTGGGTGTTCGTGGAACATGCCATTGATATGCTTGGCTCCAAGCTATGCACTGCCACTTTTGTGAAGCTGGTATGCAGCATACCTACGAAATCACAGTACAGACCTGTGTCTGAGCACACACGGCCTGAAAACCACTGCCTCCTGGTGCATGATGGGGCACACTTGCACAGTCATCTCAGTCAAGGATGTACATGCATTCCATGTCTGATGATACTCATCGGCAACACCACTTACATGTCTCCTCTCCTCTCAGTGCGCTCTGTAATCCACATGCATGTGCTGTGGTGACAGAATCCATAGACCTTCTTTCCATGTGTATCACAGACTGGGGATGTGCAAAGTTACAACTGGGAGACAAATGCATTGCTCCACCTTCACTTACAGGTTTGTACACACTTCTGACTTCCACAATACATCATCACACTGTAGTCATGGTACATGTGATACACACCCATACTGCATACTACAACGTAGATCATTTGAGGCAGACATTCATCACACCACACTGCGCCAATATATGATGTCCAAACTCAACTGTGGCGTGTGGGTCCTGGACTCTGTCAATGTCCCCCCGTGTGATGATAGGTCGTCCAGCTGTGAGACAACAAAAGTAATTTGTGTTAGAATCAGACGTTAAATCACATGTGTCATATTCATCATACAAATCATCACCATAACTGAAAATGCTATGGAACTGTAGTTTTGCGTTTCATGTTCGCCAAATGATTGGGTGTACTTTGCCTGCCATTCACACAAGACCTGTGAATGCTGAGTCTGGCCAAACAAGACAATGATGCTAGCAAACATGCACATACTAGTTGTGTGACACATTCACAAGGACCCGTTTCTACACACAAAATGATGTAATACATGATCAGTGTACAAATGCATTGCTGCAGATCGCACACAGCAGTTACACTAAAGTTGTTGGTGGTGTAAGCCACTCTGGGGATCTCCTATTTCATATGAGCATTTGTTCAGATCTCATAGATTGTCACACAGAGACTATGCACAAGGCCAGCGTAGCTAACGTACCACAATTTATGAGGACAGCATGTTAACACTTCATTTTGGCAAGCACACAGGTCACAGAAACAATGCTTTGGATTGTTCATGTGCAGTTACCCTTCCTGTACACAAACAATATTTATCTTGCACCCATTTTTGCACAGGTGTGCCAGCTTTGGCACAACAGTGCTAAACTGTTGCTCCAGCACAGTGGGTAACACAAACTTGCAACCTATGATTGTAAACATGATATCGCCTTGTGTCTCTGATGTGCCAACATCATGTGTGAGCGCATTATGTCTCCCGCCTCACGGTTCTACATTTTTGCACTTGGACACCAGTGTGTTCCACACGGCATATTTTGTTTTTTGTTACAGTATTCATGAATAAATATACATTTCGAACTTACCACACTCTAGGCCACCGATGACTCCCACGTAGTCAAGGAGGTCACCCTCCCGGGCCAGGGTATCCTGCCAGCGGTGCTTCCACTGGCGCACAGTGCGGTCGACTCCAAATATGTGCAGCATCTGCGCACGCACACGCTCCCACCTCTGCTTGCACACACTAACTGGGTATCCGGCGAGGATACAGCCTCCCCTCTCTACCATCAGGGGAAAGAAGAACTTTATCATCCACAGGAAGCCCCCCAAAGCCCCCTCGGACATCCTGCCCTCCCTGACTACACCCACCATCTCCCTGCACACACCTAACACCACTGCCAAAAATAAAGAAACCCTAGTTAATATTCCCAAAAACTACAAATAAATTTAACTACCCCAAGACAAACACCCGCCAATATTGAGCACAGGAGACAATAAAACACGTAAAAACAAGGACACCACACTTCACAGAGACACTCTCAACAGGACACAGGACACAGCAACACTCTCAAACTCTCAAATCTGCAGCACACACCACCAAACACCTCCAGCACTCTCCACAATCACCAGCAATGTGCTCAAAAGAGAAAGTGAAAGTGCACTGCACTCCTCAAGGAAACAGGAAGCATGCAGACATCACTTCCTGTGTGTATGCGGCCCGTTTTTTGACTTAGCGATGAAAATCTGCACGCAAAGAGGCTTTGGGGGAACATTTCGTGCAGTTCAATGTGTCTAGCGATGAATTTTCCATCCTTGCTATGAAAAATACATCGCAAATTCGGAAATGCGGGCAGTTTTCCACGCTAAGTGCAACTTATTACACAGATTAACAGTCTTACCTGAAATTTCATTTCTTGGCTTACAGAACACCATGAGACGCTTGCATTGACCCCAAATGACATCCTTATTTCCATATTTGACCCCAAATGACACCCTTAATTCCATAATTGACCCCAAATGACACCCTAAATTTAATAATTTAGCCCAAATGACACCCTCAATTTCATAATTGACCCCAAATGACACCCTAATTTCATAATTGACCCCAAATGACACCCTAAATTTCATAATTTACCCCAAATGACACCCTAAATTTAATAATTTACCACAAATGACACCCTAAATTTCATCATTTACCCCAAATGACACCCTGATATTCATAGTTGTCCACTATTGACATCCTATATGTGATTACAAGCCCCATATGACACTCTGAACAGTAGATTTTCAAAACACATTTAACACCCTAACATGTCTAGTTTAGAACTTATGTCACACTAAACAGCATCTCTGTTCAGAGGTGACAGATCCACCATCATTTTCTAATTGAGATATTGTGACCACTAATTTGTTACACTTACACGTGTCAGAGTAATGTACTCATGCAGATGAGACACATGCACACAGGGTATGTGTGTAGTTAATTTTTTTAATATATACTGTGCTTGGGGTCATTTGGAACACATATATGATTGGTACGGACAGTCACGATGTGACGTGCTCATGTGAAGAAATTGTCTATGATTCTGCTCCTTCGTGCTGCTCCTGCTGCAGAAGCGGTGGGGTGTGCTCCACCTGCTTCATCTTCCTCATCATCCGGAGCATCGCCCGGTGCATCTGGCACTTGGATCCATGGGGCATTGGTGCGTACACATATATTGTGCAATACACAACATGCTATGATCATCTTGCACACTATTTCTGGGCTGTACAACAGTCTTCCACCTGTGATGTCAAGGCTCCGGAAACGTGACTTTAGCACGCCAAATGTACGCTCCACAATGGCCCTGGTGCGTACATGGGCAGAATTATACTGCCTCTGGGCCTGGGTGTTGGTGGCTCGCAGGGGGGTCATCATCCATGGGGTGAGTGCATGTCCTTGGTCACCTGTAACATGTGATGGAGAGATGTGTCTATTAGTAGTTATGCATGCTGTGTGGGCAGTGTTAATAGTTTAGTGTTGTGTGATTGGTGCTACTTTGTGATTAATGTTGGCCATGTGTAGCTTTTGGCCAATTGACCAGCATCAATGCAAATTACATTGCCTCACAGATACTCGTACCTCCCCCCAAGCATATTCACTTGTGTGCGCTGCGCGGTTGCATTACTAGCACTCCAACAGTGCACCAATGTCAGGCCTGTCTGCACATGTCCGCAAGCCTGACACCTACACAAGCAGGGTCCCTGGCTCTCATAATGTCTGACGCTGCCACCCATCGGCACTACTCGCAGTCAATGCCAGGAGAACGTTTAGGTGCCAATGGGCCACACCAGACATGGCTCACGTTTTGTTCAGCAGCTGCAGCTAGACATTCCCCACTGCCCAACACCTGCAGTTTCCGGTCCTGACCTGCCACAAGGTAACAGTCAGCGGCACCCTCAGCTGCAGGGCCTACAGAGGGCAGGAACACTTAGCATTCACCATCAACGTCATCATACACCACGTCATCTACTCCATGGGCTACTACTCAGACATGATCAGAGACTCCACCTTACATACCACAAGTACTCAAAAACCATTACCCTGTGGCCGATGCTTGCTAACATCGAATTGAGCCAACTCTTCTCGACACTGATCCACAAGGCAGGGCACACCTTTAACCCCATCTTCACACGTGGAAACTGCGTCCACTTCAACAACACCACTCAACGCCCATGGTGTGACCAGCACAGCGTACAGTTCCTCTTCATGGAACCCCATGACACACAAACCCACAGCAGGCGCCATACAGACTTACAGGAGCTGAGTGAACGAGGATCTGGTACATTCCAATATCAACAGCAACATCCACACCGCTGCAGGTAACGCCAACAGCGCAGGCCAGATTTTTCAATGATGTATCTCCAACTGCACATACACACTTGCCCCAATATGCAACTCCAACATACAGCATGCTGTGAAAGCCACTTCGTTCACATACAACATCGAAGATGACAGATGCATCTGCAGACGCCTGGAGTAGAACTTGAGCTACATGAAGGGAAACATTGGACATCACCACCTACAACGACACCTAGCTCATACTCTCCCTCAACAAGGCAGCCCCAAACACCAGACTGGGGTTCCAGGGAGGATTGCAGCAAGTTGCAACATGGATGTTCAACAGCTGGGGGGTGCTCTACAAAGAGGTGACATTAGTCCTCATCCTCCTGACCACACCATCAGCATGTGGCAACACCTGGTGGGCCACCGCCTTTGCCAGCCCAACACACAACAACTCTAGATACCTAGCCATCGTACTTGACTCCTCCCTCTCCATGTACATACAGGTCTACGAAGTGGCCAGCAGCTGCTTCGACAGGCTCTGCATCCTACATGCTGCCTTCACATGGTTCCCACCACCCGTCATGTCAGACAGTCAACAATGCTGTCATTGCCATCAGGCTGGACAGCGGAAACACACTATATGCCCACTTGGACATGTCTGTGCTCTGCACAATCAAGACTGGCCAGCACACCACTGCCACACTCAGCCTTGTGCACATTCTTTCTTCGTAGGTCGAGTGCCTACATTGTACATACTTGGTTGCCACCTCTCACAACATTTGCTTATGTGTGGCAGAGGGACTATGCCTTTGGGGATGGTTTGTCGACATGGCTGACAACAGTTACCACAGTTACTTGTGTTGTCGTGTCTGGTAGGTGGGCATGTAGATTGTCATGTTGAATGTGAGTTTGTAACGTGTGCATTCTCACAGCTGTGTGTTCCATGATTGTGGAGTTGAGGTGTGTGTTGTGTTCAGTTGGTACTTACCAACGAGCAGTGCATTTCCATATGTGCCATCCTCAAAGCGCTGATTGATGATGGACTGGTGGAAAATGTAGGAATCATGCACACTGCCTGGAAACTTGGCTACGACATTGGTGAACAGGCCCCGGTGATCCACTATTGCCTGCACATTGATGGAATGTGTGTGCTTTCTGTTGCGGTATATGTGCGCAGTGTCAGCAGGGGGCACAAGTAGGACATGTGTGCAGTCAATTGCCCCCAACACATGCGGGAAGCCAGCTATGGCGTAGAACCCTTGCTTGGTCTCAAGCTGTTCCTGCGCAGTATTGGGGAAGTGAAGGTGCTGGGGTATCAGGCTGATGATGCCATCCAAAACTGTTGTGAGGAACTTTGATAGGGCTGGCTGTGAGTCTCCTCCAACTCTGGCAGTTGTTGGCTGGAAGGTACCAGAGGCCAACAGGTGCAGCACAGCCAGCATCTTTGTTTGCGGAGGGATGTTGGTTATCCGCTGTGTTTGTGCTGTCAGCCTGTGGGCTATCTGTGTCAGGATACAGAGGATGGCTGTCCTTTTGAACCTGTAGTGGGCAATGACATCCTCTGGCGTTAGGTCTGGGAGGCTGATGCGTCGGCGGTGGACCCGCTGTCTTATTCTGCGCAGCCTCGGCGGTGGTCCTGGGGGAGGTGGCAGTGGCGGTGGCTGTTGCGGCCTTCTTGGTGCTCTAAGCTGCATGATTAGTACCTCCATGGCATCGGTGGGTGTTCAGATGAGGCTCTGGGCTAGTCTCCCTTATATACAGCTATTTTTCCCATTTTTAAGACCTCCTTTTTTCTGGTCTTAAGTTCCTGCAGCTAACGACCCATAGCAGCAGTTTTTTTATCGCATCGCAGGTCCGGGCCATCGTCGTGAATAGGGCGATGTGGTGTTTGCGTCCGTTTTTGCACGGGAACGCCTACATAGCATATCATTAGCGATAAGTATCGCTAACATGATAGGCGATGTTGTAAGCAGTTGCTAACGGCGGAAAACTGTCGCTAACGGCTGTTAGCGACAGCTTGGGAATAGGGCGATAAAAATATCGCTGCTTTAGCGGCAGAAAAGTGCCACTAACGCGGCGATATCAACTTGTGAATATGCCCCTCAGTGTAGGAGAGCAGTGGTCACAATCTCCTCAGTTAGGTTTGGGTAGGTAGTATGGTATTGCCAAGCTCAGCACTCCACAATCAGCCAACAGGCACAATAACTTCAATAACCAACCTAGTGTTTATCTTTTAAGGAAGAAAAATTACTTATCACATAGCAGCGCTAAATACTAGGCAATCTAGCTTATTATTCAAGGCCTCTTTGGTTGGTCTCATCCTTTTAGCAGTCAAGTAAAACCATGAATCAGTTTCAGGTGCAGTCCTTGGTTTCCACTCAGCCAAGTGGGCACTAAATTCAAAATTGTTTTCAAGTCTTACCCCTTGTGGTGAAGCAGCATTTCTGGAAAAACTTCCATGCTGCTGTGTGCAGGGGCCATGGTAAACAAGGATAGTCTATGACTGTCAAGAAGGCCAGGGTCAAGCTGCATTGGTCTGTATGCCCACCTTGACAAGTCCTGTAATGCAACAGATGCTGTGGTCTCCTTGGATAGCTGGAATATTGTGGGCCCCTATTAAGCCAATTCAAGGATCACAGCAAGTGCAGCTAAATTTGACATCTGGATTTGGAAGCAACTTGCGTTGAAAGAACACAGATGACATTATATCTACATTGGTAAAAAGAGCATATTAAGAATGGCTTAGTTCTATCACAGCATCCTACTTTTCTGAGCTTATTGATTTTACATTTGTTATTGAACACTGAACACAAAAAAGAAGTCTGAAAGAATTAAGTTTTTAGTTGGTCACTCAGCTAGAGTATCATTCCCATTGTGGCATGAAGAGACAATGCAAGTTGAAGTAGTGCTAGGTCATTTGCCAGATATAGATTTGTTCTTGTATTGTTGAGATGTGAGGCACAAGATCCGGGCTTGTCCTAAGTGGTCTGTGAAGATTAATGGGAGTTTTCAAGCTTCTCCTGGTATGACATCAGTAGTTTGTTGCCTCTCTAACTTTAGGTCTTCTATTTATAATACAAATAAACATTTGTTACCAATCATAATAAGACCAGAAGAATGAATGGTTATTAATACCGCTGCCTTGCTAGATAGTGTGGCATGTAGAATGTTTATTGATCAGTGGTGGTCCATGAGAAATGAGATCACCAAAAGACTTTAGAAGTCACATGAAGTGATTAGATTTGTTGATGGATCACCACTTACTTCAAGCCTATACCTGAAATTTCTTTTCCATTGCAAGCATGTTTTTTGGTGATCATGCTGAGGTGCGAAAGTTGACATTACATTATAGCCTCAACACCTCATATTATGCTATAATGTTCGGAATTCCTTGATTGAAGAGGCATGTTTGGTATGTAGATTGGATAACACAAACAATATGCTTGTCATCAGAAGTGTGCCATGATCATTGTTTTGCCTCAGGAAGTGTTTGGTCGCATTTGATGAATTGAGAGGTGCAAGATATAACTAGCTAACCTGTCTTCAGGTCTTTTGCAGTACTATGCCTTTTCTACAATTTTCTCTAAGCCTGAAGCTCTTCACTGCCTCTTCATTGAGAATATGGTGGCTCTAATCCAACTGAGCGTGATACCTTTTTTTAAATTTTTTTTATGAAGTTACTCTCCAAATGAGAGAGGGAATGAAAGCCTAAGGGCTTATTTACAGGAGAATCAACATATTGGGTTGGGTGTCCCATATTTATGCCCTACTGGGACACCCTTCTTTTTATACCCTCAAAAGATCAAAATTTAAAACGTTTTACTAAACATAGAGGCTTGAATACATCCGCAATGAGTGATAGATGTTCTTTATTTCTAATAAAAACTTGACTTAGGACAAGCCTGTCATTTGTGAAGCCTTTAGAAATGTCATAAGTGGACATGGGGACTCGCACAGCCCATTCAGACATTATGAATGTAATGTGATGCCCTTTGAGTACGGAAACCCTCCAACCATTTTTAAGTGCTTCTTGGCTTAGAAATACTCCGTTGTTCTATATCAGTTTGACTTGCTTTACTTGTTTGACATTTTGAAATATTCAATGACCCCTGAGGAACATTCAGATCAAATGGATTGACACTTCGGCAACATCATGTATATTGTAAACCACTGATGTGTGAGTATGAAATGTCTCTAGCCTCTCTATGAATCTGAAAATCATTTCCACTTTTTTGAATCCGCCTCCTCCTAGAAGTGCCAAAGAGACTCACATTTTTCTTGGATGTACACATCTTTAGCATCAATTGGTTAACGTTTTGTGGGGATTAATACCAACACTACAAGTATCTTCAAGAACGAGAATCTGAAGAAGGCATTTGTTGGATAGTCATGCTGAAACAGCTTTCAAAACACTAAAATAAATGTTTATTCAAATGCCTATCCTGTGACATCCAGAAACAGTGAGCGACATCTAGGTGTACTTGTTGCAGTCGTGCAAATTACAAGGAAAATAGGCCTCCACCAAAAACAAATGAACTGGACATGGTCTCTATAACATTTCAAAAGATTTATAATCTATGTGACATGACATTCAAAGCCATAGAAATAGTGAGGTGGATTAAAGTATGGGGAAATTTGATGTATTGCTTTGTAACATATCAGTCGCACAGGTGCAAAGTAGTGCAGGCTTCGAGAAATTAGAATACACACACCTTCCTTTTCCTGTACTACTGACTAATGAGACTAAAACATCGAGGGACCAAATATCGAAAGATACCTACATTTAGAGGACGTATAGAGTTACTATTCTTAGCTCCTCCAACATGCACCTTGAAGATATATATATTCAAGGTACATTTGTGAAGTTATATGTAGAAATTCTATATTTACCTTTCAATATTTTGCCCTTCAATATTGTTCCCACGAAATTTGGTGCCATTGAAATTCTTGCCTCGATATTCTGGGGGCACACCCTGCATTCTAAGTGGTGCTGCAACTCTGAAACAGATAGAGGCAGTGTTTACACTCAGTTTCAATTCACCACACCGATGGAAGTTGTTCTAGGTTATGGACTTTTGCCCAGTGCAGTTTGCTGGAGATAATACTCAGGAAACTTTGCACAGTTGCGAAAAAACACAAAGGGAAATTCTGTGCTATACCGGTTGCAGTGACAGGCATTAATAACTGTAGCTTTGGGAAAAAGTCGGACCTGGGGGCAGATCCAACCTGATACCACATGGTAACAGTACTTTCCGAGGCCGGTTTCTGTGGGCTATTTTTCTCTGTTACCTAGGATGAGAAAGCTACTGAAAGTGCTTAATTTGTAAAAGAATAAGTGTCAGGGCACAAAGTTTTGCTGAGAAGCATGTGGCCAGCACTATCAAACGTCATGGGTGTGAAATACGGAGATTGCGTAGTCTGAAATTCACCTTGTGTCGCTTTCCTCCACCACCATAATCTCTATGCTGCTTTATTTTACTCTTTCAGATTCTTTTTCATCCCTGCTTTCTTTCTTTGTCACTGTTTTTCCATCTTTCTCCTTCTTTGTCTTCCCCCCTTTTGTGTTTTTCTCTCTCCTACTCTGGGTTAAAGCCTGATGAGGGAAAATAAGTGCCTGTCCTCAAAAATGAATGCCAGTGGGCCCCTCCTGTAATCACTGACTCAATTGCATAAGCAAATCTCCCATAAAAAATAATTATATATATGGTTAGTCAATATGTTTGTCAGAAAAACTGAAGTACAGAAGTGGTTCACTTGCAGAAGTGTGCACTTTATAAGGTGTAAGAAATAGATGTGAGTGGAAGTGGAATAGACTGGTTTGACTCCTTTGCTTCTAATTAGTCCCATCGAGTTGCCATGGGTTCTTTATATAAACGGACCCTCTGAATGTGCAACCTCTCAAAAGGTTCTTCCTTGTGTAGTAGTGTGAGACTGCTAGCTAATATAATCAGTTTCTTCAGTCTTCAACTATTTATGCAGATGACACACAGAATAAACTATGTGTAGATAGGCGTGCCTGAGTGACAATCATTAGTTACAGAACTGCCTTTGGAAGGTTATTGGCTGAATTGAAAAACATTGGTTACCACTGAATTCTGAGATGACCGAGATGCTTTTCACCAGATGTAGTGTTTCCTCAGCAATGTATTGTTTTGGCCCAATATATTAGTCATTGCACACTCCTTCAACAATAGCGAAGAGCTTAAGGGCAGCATCACATAAAGTGACCACTGGAAGCACTAAGTTAAGAAACGGTCTCTGCTACAATTTTTTACTGCTCCACCAAAACCGCCACCTTCCCCAATGACTGGAAACACGCTAATATCAACCCCACTGCAGAAGAAGCCACCCTCAGATCCGACAGACCTCAAGAACTTCAGAGCGATCTCCCTTCTCCCCTTCCCAGCCAAGGTCATAGAGAAGGCCATCAACACCCAACTCTCCGAGTTCATAGAAGAGAACCACATCCTGGACAACTCCCAATCTGGCTTCCGATGCAACCATAGCACAGAGACTGCACTCCTCGCTGCCACAGACAACATCCACTCTCTCCTCAGCCGGGGCGATACAACAGCACTCATCCAACTAGACCTCTCGGCTGCCTTCGATACAGTCTCCCACTGCACCCTAATCACCAGATTCCAACTCCGGCATCGGCAACAGGACTCTGGACTAGATCCAACAGCTAAAAAAGAAGAAGGTACCCCCTACAGATTCTTGCTTGTCTGGGAGAAAGGGGGAAGAACCAATGAAAAACTAGAATAAGTCCCACACGACCTGTATTTCTTCTATATGGGCCCGCTAGGGCTACATGGGCTGACCAGTACAAGAATCTCTAAGTCAAAAGCATTGTGTCACAAGAGTGTAGATATTTGTCATTTTATTAGATTATAAAAATAATTCCTTTTTTAATAGTACAAAATTACATGATTAAAAACACATTATGAAACCACATGTTCACCAAAGATGTTATCATACAGTGTTTCCACATACTGACACATCAATCAATCAATCAATCAATCAGGGGTTTGTTAAAGCGCGACTACTCACCCGTAAGGGTCTCAAGGCGCTGGGGGGGGGGGGGGTGCAGGTTCCATCCATCAAGGAGGGGTCTGTCGAAAAGCCAGGTTTTGAGGTTTCTTGCGAAGATGGGGAGCGATGTTGTCTGTCTGAGGTGGAGCGGAAGGGCGTTCCATGCTTTGGCCGCGAGGAAGGAGAAGGAGCGGCCTCCCGATCTGGTCTTTCTGGTGCGGGGGACCACGGCGTAGGAGAGCTGGGCTGATCGTAGGGTCCTTTGGGGTGCGTGGAATTTGAGTCGGCTGTTCAGGTATACTGGTCCGGTGCCGTGGAGGGCCTTGTGTGCGTGGGTGAGCATCTTGAAGGTGATTCTCGCCTCGACAGGGAGCCAGTGGAGTGTGCGCAGGTGCTGGGAGATGTGGCAGTGTTTTGGCAGGTTGAGGACCAGTCTTGCGGCGGCGTTCTGGATGTTCTGTAGCTTGCGGGTGAGGTTTTTGTTTATTCCGGCGTAGAGTGCGTTGCCGTAGTCGAGTCTGCTGGTGACCAGGGCGTGAGTGACGGTCTTTTGGTGTTCGAGGGGGATCCATTTGAAGGTCTTACGAAGGAGGCGGAGGGTGTGGAAGCAGGAAGACGAGACAGAGTTGATCTGGAGGTCCATTTTGAGCTCGGAGTCCAGGATGATTCCCAGGTTGCGTGCGTGGTCCGTGGGGGTTGGCGGGTTTCCGAGGGCGGGGGGCCACCAGGTGTCGCTCCAGGCATCGGGGTTTGGGCCCATGATGAGTACTTCTGTTTTGTTGGTGTTTAGTTGTAGGCAGCTGTTTTTCATCCATTTGGCGACGGCTTCCATGCCTTCTCGAAAGTTGCGTCTGGCGGTGTTGGGCTCGTTGGATAGGGAGAGGATGAGCTGGGTGTCGTCTGCGTATGACACGATGTTGAGTCCGTAGGTTCTGACGATGGGGGCGAGTGGAGCCATGTAGACGTTGAAGAGCGTCGGGCTGAGGGAGGAGCCCTGGGGGACTCCGCAGGTGGTAGGTGGGGGGTCCGAGAGGAAAGGGGGAGTCTGACCCACTGCGTCCTGCCGGAGAGGAAGGAGCGGATCCAGTCGAGGGCCTTGTCCTGGATTCCTGCGTCGTAGAGTCTGCGTATTAGGGTGCGGTGGGAGACTGTGTCGAACGCCGCTGATAGGTCGAGGAGGATGAGGGCTACTGTTTCTCCTTTGTCCAGTAGGGTGCGGATGTCGTCTGTTGCGGCGAGGAGGGCGGTTTCCGTACTGTGGTTTTTTCTGAAGCCGGATTGGGAGGAGTCGAGGATGTTGTGTTCTTCAATGAATGTGGCGAGTTGGCTGTTGATGGCTTTCTCAATGACTTTCGCTGGGAACGGGAGCAGGGAGATGGGTCTGTAGTTTTTGAGGTCGGTGGGGTCCTCTGAGGGTTTCTTTAGGAGGGAGTTGACCTCGGCGTGTTTCCAGTCGTCGGGGAACGAGGCGGTCGCCAGGGAGCGGTTGATGGTGTGGCGGAGCATGGGTGCGATGGTGTCGGCGGCTCTGTTGAAGATGTGGTGGGGGCAGGGGTCCGTGGGGGCCCCTGAGTGGATTGACTTCATTGTCTTCAGTGTGTCTTCCGTGGTGAGGGCTGTCCAGTCGTCAATCGCTGGTTTCCGGGTGTCGGGGGTGGTTGGTGAGGGTTCAGTGTGTTGGTTGTCTTCGTCGAAGTTGTCGTAGATGCTCTTGATTTTGTGGTGGAAAAAGGTGCTGAGTTTGTCGCAGAGGTCTTGTGAGGGAGGGATGTCGGTAGACTCGCTAGTGGGTTGGGCAAACTCCTTGATGATGCTGAAGAGTTCCTTGCTGTTGTGCGCGTGGGTGGAGATTCTGTCTTCAATCGCTTTTTCCTCGTTTCTCTGATGAGTTGATGGTGGGCGTTGGTGGCGGCTCTGAAGTTGTCGTGGGCTTCTGTGGATTTGGTGTTCCTCCAGGCCTTTTCGAGGCGGCGGCATGTGCTTCTGGACTCTCGAAGTTCGGTGGTAAACCATCTGGCTTTCTTGGCGCGTGTATTGTTGTTTTTCTTGAGGGGGTCTATTGTGTTGGTGCTGTCCGTGATCCATCTATGCAGGGTTCGGGCTGCAGTGTTGGGGTCGTCGTTTTCCGCGATGGTTGGGGTGGAGTTGTTGAGTGAGGAGGTGAGCTGGTCGTCGGTGATTTTGGTCCAGTTTCTTCGTGGAAGCAGGTGCTGGTGTCTGTGGATGGTGGGTGTTCTGAAGGTGAAGTGGACGCAACGATGGTCGGTCCATGGGAGTTCGGTGGTGTGGCTGAAGGTGATGGAGTTTCCTGTAGTGAAGAGGGGGTCGAGGGTGTGTCCTGCTGAGTGCGTGGGCTCGGTCACGATCTGGCGCAGTCCAATGTTGTGGAGGTTGTCCAGGAGGGATGTGGTGTTGGGGTCCAGTTGGTTGTCGAGGTGGAAGTTGAGGTCTCCCAGCAGGGTGTAGTTGGTGGATGCGATGGCCTGCGGGGAGATAATGTCCGTGATGGAGTTGGCGAAGGGTCCGCGGGGTCCAGGGGGTCGGTAGATGAGGGTTCCTCGGAGGGTGGCGGTGGGGCTGGCCAGTATCTTGAAGTGAAGGTGTTCCATCAGTTCTGTGGGCTCGTCAGGGAGTGTGCTCAGGCGGAGGCTGGATTTGTGGACGATGGCGATTCCTCCTCCTGGGCGGGTGGGGCGGTCCTTCCTGGAGATCTTGTATCCTTGGGGGATGGCGATGGCGATGTCCGGTCCCGAGGTGGTGTTGGTCCAGGTTTCGGTGAAGAACGCTACGTCCGGGGTGGTGCTGTTGAGGAGGTCCCAGATTTCTGTGGCGTGTTTGTGGAGGGATCGGACGTTGAGGAGGATGCATTGCAGGGTCTTCGGTTCGGTTGTGTTCTTGTGGGTGGGTTGTGCTGGATCCGTGTTCTTGGCGGTGCTGCAGGTGTGCCGGCAGCGGTGACAGCTGAAGGGTCCGTGGGAGTCGGCTGGTGATGCTAGCTTGCAGTTGTTGTTGCGGCCTGGGTTGAGTGCGTGGAGTGCTGCTGGGTCGTAGCGTTGGCGGGGCGGAGGTCCAGGGTTCCTGGCGCTGGTCGCGGTCGGGTCGAGGACGGGCGCAGACGGGCTTGACACATAGAATGAAAACAGAACAGATTTAAAAAACATGTATCTATTGTTACAAAAAACAACAAAACAGATTGAAAAATACATATCTATTATTAGACGTCTACCCCCTACGCTCAACCACATCTAACCATACTCACCTCATCTTATGGGGTTAGACTAGGTTCACCACACAATCACAAGCTCAATTTCCTTTTGTACATTTCTGGTAATTTACACCAGTCACCCGATGCAGCATGCCTGAGGCACGGCACTAGAATCGAACAGGACTTTGTGGCAATATACCCTGAAAGGCAGTTATTCTGCAGGTCTTTTTTAGTTCGCATATATTGGACATCACAACGCTTATGACTTAGATATTCTAGTATTGGTCAGCCCAAGAAACCCTAGCGGGCCCATATACAAGAAATACAGGTCGTGTGGGAGTTATTCTAGTTTTTCTCTGGACTGGATCCACTCATTCCTCACCGGCCGGACCCAGTGAGTCAGACTAGCTCCGTTCCTCTCAAAACCCACGGAGATCATCTGTGGAGTCCCCCAGGCCTCCTCCCTGAGCCCCACCCACTTCAACATCTACATGGCCCTCCTCACAGCCATCGTCAGAAGCCACTGACTCAACATTGTCTCCTACCCAAATCAATGCAGTTTCCTCAGCCTGCTTTCACACGCTCTGCCTGTTCCGAAAGACTTTCAGATGGATCCTCACAGATTACAGAAGGATGGTCACCCACGCACTCATCACCAGGAGACTTGACTACGGCAATTGTTAGACTTGGCATCTTTTGGCGTGTTTCCCCTGACATTTTGCTTTCTGACCTCCCGGTTTTGACTCTGTTTTCGCTGGTGTAATGATTCTGCGCACTTTCCTCACTGCTGTCCAGTGGGAAAGTGCAAGTGCTCTTGTATAAAATGTGTTATGGATTGGTGTTTCCATGATTGGCCTATTTGGTTTATGTGTCAGTCCCTTGTAAAGTGCACTGCGAGTGCCAGGGCCTATAGACCAAATGCTGTTGGTGGGCTGCAGCACTGGATTGTGCCACCCACGCAAACAGCCCGTAAAGTGTAACTCGGGCCTGCCATTGCAGAGCCTGCGCGTAGCCTGGGGCTGCCATGTCGACTTGGCAAGTGCACACACTTGCAAGTCCCTAAACCTTCCCTTTGCTACATGTTAGTCACCCCTAAGGTAGGCTCAAGGTACCCCTGTGGGCAGGGTGCGTTGTATGCGAAAGGTAGGACATGCCCTGGTGTGTGTGGCATGTCCTGATAGTGAATTACAGCCTAGTTCGTTTTTCACTATTGCAAGGCTACCTGTTCCCCATAGGCCAGAACGGGCAGTTTTGATTATTACAGCTTGTAATCCTAACTGACCCCGGGAACGTGGTAGAAATTCGAGTTTAGTATGCCTGGACTCAGAATGATAAAATGCATCTTTTAGTGAAGTTGGTTTTAACATTCTGGGGCCGATTCCGATTCGGGTCGGACAGCTCAAAAAGAGCCGTCCGGACGCTTACCTCCCGACCGACTCGTCCCGGGAGCCGGTCAGTCCTGCCGATCAAGTACGATGCGTGCATGTGCCGAAAACTCGACCGACACGAACTCGCCAAATAAATACTCAATTCTCCCTACGACCCGGTCCCGTAAACGCAGAATCGACTCGCACGGGGGCTATGTCAGAGCTGTTTCCGGCCGGACAAGTACGATGCGCACTTCCTATGCGCCGAGCGAGTCGACACGTACGGCACGTCACAGCATCCGGAGAAGCTGCATGAAAGGAACGATTCGCGCCACAACACGATCCCCGGACACGAGACGTACAAGCCTGCAACTGGGACGAAGCGAACCAACGACCAGTGCAGACGAGACGGTGTCGACATGAATCCCATCGCACAGGTCATACCGATCCTCTACATCCATGGACTGATCCGGAACAGACGCCAACGACGGAGACGGTAAGAGACACCCCCAAACAAACAGCCGACACGTACCAGTAAACCTGTGACAAACACCCAGGCCCCCCTTGCCCATCACCCCCACCCATAGGGGGCCTCTTGGCTGGGACTACTCTCACCCCCACCCATAGGGGCCTCTTGGCTGGGACTACTCTCACCCCCACCCATAGGGGGCCTCTTGCCTGTCACCACTCACACCCCCACCCATAGGGGCCTCTTGGCTGGGACTACTCTCACCCCCACCCATAGGGGGCCTCTTGCCTGTCACCACTCACACCCCCACCCATAGTGGGCCTCTTGGCTGGGACTACTCTCACCCCCACCCATAGGGGGCCTCTTGCCTGTCACCACTCACACCCCCACCCATAGTGGGCCTCTTGGCTGGGACTACTCACACCCCCACCCATAGGGGGCCTCTTGCCTGTCACCACTCACACCCCCACCCATAGGGGCCTCTTGGCTGGGACTACTCTCACCCCCACCCATAGGGGGCCTCTTGCCTGTCACCACTCACACCCCCACCCATAGTGGGCCTCTTGGCTGGGACTACTCACACCCCCACCCATGGGGGCCTCTTGCCTGTCACCACTCACACCCCCACCCATAGGGGGCCTCTTGGCTGGGACTACTCTCACCCCCACCCATAGGGGGCCTCTTGCCTGTCACCACTCACACCCCCACCCATAGTGGGCCTCTTGGCTGGGACTACTCACACCCCCACCCATAGGGGGCCTCTTGCCTGTCACCACTCACACCCCCACCCATAGGGGGCCTCTTGGCTGGGACTACTCTCACCCCCACCCATAGGGGGCCTCTTGCCTGTCACCACTCACACCCCCACCCATAGTGGGCCTCTTGGCTGGGACTACTCACACCCCCACCCATAGGGGCCTCTTGCCTGTCACCACTCACACCCCCACCCATAGGGGGCCTCTTGGCTGGGACTACTCTCACCCCCACCCATAGTGGGCCTCTTGCCTGTCACCACTCACACCCCCACCCATAGTGGGCCTCTTGGCTGGGACTACTCACACCCCCACCCATAGGGGGCCTCTTGCCTGTCACCACTCACACCCCCACCCATAGGGGGCCTCTTGGCTGGGACTACTCTCACCCACACCCATATGGGGCCTCTTGCCTGTCACCACCACCAATAGTGAACTGTGTGAGTACCACTACCAATGCCCACACACATAGGATGGGTGATGTGTAACACATACCCCATACCCCAACATAAGTACTACAAACCAAAGGATATCCACAACAACCTCATGACCACAACATGTAGTCTGTGTACAATACCCACCCCATGAACATGACCATGTACACACAATGTAACTCACAACACGTGTCTGCAATACCATAGTGTGGCTAACACAAGTCAAGCCTCACATGAGCACTGCAGTAATGGCCTCAACACCCATCACTTGAGTGTACAAAAGGTAACTGTGTGGTACTAAACAGCACCATATGTAGAGCACTGTGCCAATGGGGTCTCAACCCCCATCAGCACAGTGACATGAAGGTAAGTGTGGGGATCACACATGCAGCATATGTAGAGCACTGTGCTAATGGGGTCTCCACCCCCATCAGCACAGTGACATGAAGGTAAGTGTGGGGATCACACATGCAGCATATGTAGAGCACTGTGCAAATGGGGTCTCAACCCCCATCAGCACAGTGACATGAAGGTAAGTGTGGGGATCACACATGCAGCATATGTAGAGCACTGTGCAAATGGGGACTCAACCCCCATCAGCACAGTGACATGAAGGTAAATGTGGGGATCACACATGCAGCATATGTAGAGCACTGTGCTAATGGGGTCTCAACCCCCATCAGCACAGTGACATGAAGGTAAGTGTGGGGATCACACATGCAGCATATGTAGAGCACTGTGCAAATGGGGTCTCAACCCCCATCAGCACAGTGACATGAGGGGACTCCACTCCTGTGGATGGAAAGCTGTGCCATATGTTGTCCATGCAGGCCACCAGCATGTCAGCAGTATACTTTGTCACACAGCTAACATATACCACACATTGGTGGCCCTGGTAACAGCAGCCTGGGCACGGGAGGGTCCCCTGAGTCAACTGCACAGAGTCAACACACATGTAGATGAAGTAGCACTGAGGACACAGATGAGTCCATCCACATAGATGCATACACTTGCATGTCCATTGGAGATGGCCACAGAGTCAGTGAAATGGCCCAATTGAACCATGCCAAGGCCAACAGGTGTGCATGTGTGTAAGACACGGATGAGACATTGCTAACAAAAGATAGATAACACATTTCCAAAGACCATAATCATGACCCCGTCAGATTGCTGCAAAGGATGACATGGATACACACCCCAACAGGACATACCCCCATGGCCCACATGGTCTCCAGCACAGTGACACTACATTTCCCAGCCATGGAATTCACCATCACTGGAGCAAGGGCATGTCAAGTATCAACAACATCATGTACATCTGAAGCAAAACCACTAGTGAACAAAAAGGAGCTTTTATTCAGCCGAGTTATTTGTGAAATGGAAAATCAAGAAGAAAAACATGAAGGCCTATGGCCAGTCCATAAACAGACCCAACAGGGTCAAGTGTCCAAATGCCACATTTGGCTTGCCTGCACTGCCAACGGAAGGGGACATACCCCTGGGAGGGGCATACATAGAGGCCAGCCAGGCACCGCAGGTACAGGATCATGGGTCTACAGAAACAGGCAGGGAAGGGCTGGTGGGTGCAGGAGCGGCAGCTGCAGCAGAGGAGTCTGACAGGGTGGGTGCCGGCACGACTGGGGGGCACAAGTCAGGAGCAGTGGGTGCCGGCACAACTGGGGGGCACTAGTCAGGATCAGTGGGTGCCGGCACAACTGGGGGGCACAAGTCAGGAGCAGTGGGTGCCGGCACAACTGCAGTGGGCAGGTCAGAGGGAGTGGACACGGAACCCACTGCAGTGCCCAAGTCAGACCGGGAGGGCAGAGACTCCACTGCAGTGCCCATCCCCAGGGGAGCAGGAAGTGGATCCGGTGATGTGGGCAGGACGGAGGGGAGGGCACGCCCTCCACAGCAGTGCCACACACAGGCTGAGTGGGGTGTGGGGTGCTGGAAGAGCAAGAGGCAGGTGGGGAAGGCCTGAGCATCTTGGGGATGCGGTAGCGGTGGGTGGGTGAACCTGGGGCAGGGTGTGGTGGTGGGACCTGTGGAGTGGGAGCCTGGGGGATGGCGGGTGGAGACTGTCTGGTGGAGTGTTGGGCCGGTGGTGGGGTCTTGCTCTTCCGTGTGCGGGGGGACCTCAGCCTGCCTGCGCCTGGGGGAGGGTGTCTGGGGGCGAGGGACACCCCCCCTCTGTGTGGCCGGACCCCCTCTTCCCCTTGTGTGCTGGTGTGGATGGATCAGTGGGGAAGAGTCCGAGGTCGACCAGGAAGAGCTTCTTTGCAGCTGGGGATGCAGTTGAGGCAGTGGAAGGGGCCGTGGAAGGGTCTGTGGAGGGTGAGGCATCGGAGGACTGCGGAGTGCCTGTGGATGCATGTGTGAGTGTGTCTGACCCATCCCCGGTGAGTGTATTTTCAGTCCCCTGAGTATGCGTGCGTGCATGTTTAGACTTTGGCTTGGGGGTGTGTGTAGTGCCTGGGTCTGTTGTGTGCAATGATGGTGCAGGTGTGTGTGTGAGTTGGACAGGCAGGGTGCTGGGAGTAGGGGATGGGGCAGGGGCTGGAGGGGGGAGGGACTGCTGGAGGAGGGACACTGCTGCCGTCAGTGAGGAGGCCATGCCCTGACTGGTCTTCTGTAGGGCAGACATGGATGATGACATGCCCTCCATGTACGACACCAGCTGGTTCAACAGACCCGTGTGCACATGGAAGACACGCAGCATGGATGACTGCCCCACATGGATCTGCCGCAGCAGGTCGACAGACTCCTCACTCAGGGCTGCAGGGGACACAGGGGTAGGGGGTGCAGTGCCTGACTGGAAGGAGACATGCCCATGAACATGGGCGCCTCCACGGACCTTAGATGTGGGAGCCATGGGGAGGGCAGTGATGGTGGGGGCGGGGACAACCTCAACAGGTGTTGGATGGTGGCTGCTGCCACCCGCCTCCACAAGGAAGTCCCCGTCACTGCTGCTGTGGTCCTCAGCTGCGGTGGTGTTTGCCGAGGAGCCCACAGACTCACTCCCCTCGCCCTCCGTGCCACTGGGTCCCTCCGACTCCTCAAATTCCGACCCAGTCTGGCTCTCTGGCTCCCCCTGGTCCGTGGAGCGGTCTCTCTCTGTGCCCGTGTCTGTATCTGCACAGGGAAAATAGAATGAAAACACAGTCATCTGCACTGACCACACACACCACAGAAAGTACAGCACATCAGTGGCCAAGTGCGGGCATCAATCAGTTGAACTTTGCTAGGAGTGCTCACACAGATTTGCATAGGCCAATGGTTAGTCTGAGAGTCGAGCATGGCATTCACATCCCTCCTGCCCTTGCACCCATCTGTCTTGCGCATGTAGGATCCCTACACCCCACTGCAGACACATGCACCACCTACCCATCACTTGACAAGACCTGAAAATACGTAGTGGTCTGTCAACATGCACACATCACATCTGCTGACAATGGACCTGTACATTTGCCTGGACGTAGGGATGGCCAGTGTTGCATCTGAGAGGCTGGGGCTGAGTACATGCACCAGACATCCTGATCCCCGCAAGTCCTGCATACCTTAGCACAATGGAGTGCATGTTGCACATGACACACTCCTGCTGGATCACCCCTAGGTAGTGTAGTCCCATGGCTCAGCCATGCCTGTGAGATCATACATCACAGTCTCCAGTCACAGGGGGCAGGGCAGCCCTACAACAACTGTCACCACTGTGTCACATTCCCAAGACATGGGGCCTGCAAACTCTGTAGCTGACAACTACACATGACCATCCACAGTAACAACAGCGTCTGGATTCTGATGTGCCCACCCCAGATCCATTGGACGCATGAGAGACATGGGACAGGGCACTCTGAAGCTGAGCAACTCGCACTCTGCTGTGAATGACACCCAGCTGCTGGAACTACCCGGTTGCAGGCACCATTGTGCACGGTCAAGTCATCACATCCATACATGTCACAGAGGTATTGTCTCACATGGGCACATCTCAGATTGCATGCTGACCCCAAACCCATGTACACACCAGTGGGCCTGACAACGGTGCCACAGCACAATGACACAGGGGCAGACACCTGAGGGAACTGTTCACCTGGCACAAAGTGCCAACCGAGACACGGGAGTGGGAGTACAGACTGTAGCATGCCCTGGACTAGCCATGACTGTCCTGCTCCACGTGGAACAGGTGATAGCCATGGACAGTAGGCAGGTGGCTGTGCATATGTGACACACTTGAGGTACATGCTCCAGAGGCCCCAACAGTTTACCCAACCAGCAGCATGGGTGTGTGCCGAATGCCCCAGGCACATGTGGTGAGCCCGAGCTGTCAATTGGCCACATGACAGGAGTACATGCAGATAAATACCAGGACCCTGGCATGTACTGTACAATGGTCCCACCCTTGAAGCACAACACTGAGTCCCCTGAAGCAATGCTGGCCCACATCCCATGCACCTTCACATGTAAGGGCACAGTTCCCATGTGACACTATGCCCAGACAGAAACAGCAACACCTGGCAAACAGATGAGAAGGGGGCAAGTCACCAGAGAGGGACATGGGTCCTGGACTAACTGAACAATGTACTGTTGAGGTGTTACCAGGCCAGAGGGGGCACATAGCATGTCAGACACAGCACACAGTGCAGTCATGTACTCACCCCCTCCTTGCTGCTGTCTGGCCTTCAGCTGCCCATCCAGGTCCGGGAAGACCACCGCCAGGATCCGGAGCATGTGGGGGTCAGGGTCCGGTGTCCGCCCCTCCTGCGTGGAGGCGACAGCTTCAGCTGGACCCGTGCGATCCTCCGGGTCCAGCCCCGAAGGTCCTGCCACCTCTTCTGGCAGTTGCGGATCCTGCGCCTGTAGACCCCCACGGATCTCACCGCCCGGACGATGCTCATCCAGATCTCATGCTTCTTCTGGGCAGCAACCTGTGAGGATGACAAAGTTCAGAGGACATTACTACACTGGCAACATATTAGTGCAACACACAGGCAGTCACACATGTGGGCATCAGCAAGGCTAATGAGGTACACAGGTGGTGCAACTATGGTTGAGGGACCGGTGTCCAGCACTCACAACTTTGAGACATGGCCTGGGAAGGGAACCTAGTGACAATCCACCTTGCACTGCACTGCAACTGTGCAGTACATGTGGGTGCCCCATTTGTGGCAAGAGCAGTAGTCAGTGGGCAACCAAGCCACTGGTGTACACACTAATGCTGCTGCTGGTCAGACCAGTAGCACAATTAGCAAAGCAGTGGACAGCACACTCACCTGCTCCCCTGGTTTCCCATAGCGCTTGGTGTACTGTGGCAGGAGCCCGTCCAGCAGGGCCTGGTTCTCCTCCTCACTGAAGGCTGGGGCCCTCTCCACAGTACGTGCCATCATTGAAGCCAGAGGAAGCAGAGACAGCAGCAGTGATGATCTTGATGTGCTCCAGTAGCATGTGGTGCAGGCAAGTGGGTTCTCTGGGGGCCAGGCAGCCTTATATCTGTGCTGTGGATGCATGTCTGCCCTGGGGTACAAAGGGATAGGTCCAAAAGCTTGCATCCTATGAATTTGGCCAATCCATGGGATAGCACGACTCGTACACGCCTTCAGCATCATTTAAAACATCACCTCCATGACACACTGGCAATTGCAACAATGTTGTACGACTCCAACTGAATTTCCTGCACACGCCTCGTTCAATTTTCAAATCCGCGTCCATCACCATGACAGCTCATGGCCAATGAGGGTGCAGGGCCCGGCAAATGACTGTACTACGCGGATTTTGAATGGCAACACACACCCGTCTCCATCAGATTCAATGGGCAAGACGTGCGCGCGGCTCGGTCCATACACGACCGACGCGTCACACGCGTCCGTCGCCATTGTATTGTATGGCCCAGACATGCGCGCGGCTCGGTCCATACACGACCGACGCGTCACACGCGTCCGTCGCCATTGTAATGTATGGCCCAGACGTGCGCACGGCTCGGTCCAAACAAGTTATTTGGGTTTTGGGGACATTGAACGTGTCGGTCAGCCTTGCTGTCAATTCCTGACAGATGCCATCCTCTGTCACTAGCTAGGGACTATGGGGCACACCAATGGCACCACTGCCTGTGCCACAGTGTGTCCCCAGTCATGTATGGCTGCCTCTTATGTGTGTGTCTGGGGGCACAGGATGTGTTTGGTCGTGTGCCACTTGTTGACAAGCACTCCCAGGCTGGACCCGGATGTGGGTGGACACATACATGTGTGGTGTGCCCATTGCCACAGGGGGTGCAGCAATGCAGTACAGGACATTGGCAATGGACACAGTCCCAGCCAGGATGTGCGTGTGTGTCGTGTCACATGTACCCTGTCTCATCAGTGTTAGTAGCTTCAAAGCAGGGTGAACCAGTGTCGACATTGTGATGTCCATACACTATCTGTGTGCATGTGGTGTGATCTGTCAGTGATCCAATGTGAGCTGATCCACACATCACATTGGTTTGTACATGCACAGTGTTGTTGTGTGGGGGTGGCATAGACACCTACATATGTCCTCTTGTGGCGACAGGGCACATGGACTGTGGCTAACATGCTTGTTGTGTGTAATGTCAACGATACGTCACATCATGCCTGTGTAACTGTCAGTCAGGGAGCTGTGATGTGGAGAAAATATCTGTCCTCACTAGTCACTGTGGGCTTTGTGTGGTAGGTGGCAACAGGGCAGATGTACTGTGCTAGGGCCCATTGCTTTGTCATGGCACAACAGGGGCCCTGTCATGTGCACATCTTGGGCTTCAATGTGCGTTGATGTCATGTATGGGACATTAGTGTCTGCAACCTGTGGCAACCACCTCAGCTCATTGTGTTATGTGTTTGTTTATGATGGGCTGTGTTGCTGTGGCTTTGTGACATTGCTGGAGGGTGTGCCTTCATCCTTTGTTTCTGTCTGTACTGCAGGGCCCCAAATGTACCTAGGCCATTCCCGGACCTGGCAACGATGGTGGAACGTGAGTCCATTAGAAAGTACCGTTTCACCAGGGCAGTGATTGAGGAGTTGGCAGGGCAGTTGGGCCCACACCTGCAACCTGGCCGGCCATACCCGACGGCACTGACCCCCAAGGTGAAGGTGATGGCAGCCCTTCATTTCTTTGCGACGGGTACCTTCCAGTACACTGTGTCTTCTGGTGGAGGGATGTCACAGACAATGTTCAGTCGGGTGCTTCGGGATGTGTTGGAGGCCATGTTACATTTCCTGGACCTGTACATCTATTTCCCCACACCCCAACGACTTGCAGACATAAAGGGTGACTTCTATGCCCTGGGGAGGATGCCAAATGTCATTGGCTCCATTGACGGGACACATGTGGCTTTGGTGCCACCACAGGCACATGAGCTGCCATACAGGAACCGCAAGCATTTCCACTCCATCAATGCTCTGGTGGTTTGTTTGGCGGACATGACAATCTCCCATGTGTGTGCCCGTTTCCCTGGGTCTGCGCATGATGCCTATGTGATGAGGAGTAGTCGTGTCCCTAGACTGATGTCACGGATGCAGAATCTACGTGCCTGGCTTGTTGGTGTGTACTGACTTTTCCTCACTGTGTGTGCCTGCCAATTGTTTGCTACCTGTTTTTCTCCAACTCCTCTAATGTGCATGTGTCTGTATGTAGGTGACTCTGGATATCCCAACATGCCATGGTTGCTGACACCCCTGAGGAACCCTGTGACACCAGCCGAGATGCGCTACAACCAGGCACATGGTCGTACCAGGAGGGTGATAGAGCGGACATTTGGACTCTTGAAGAGCCGCTTCAGGTGTTTAGACAAGACAGGAGGTGCCCTCCCGTATGCCCCTGCTAAGGTGTGCCGGATCATCATCGTAGCATGCATGCTGCACAATCTGGCAGTGCGAAAGGAGTTGGCCCTCATCCAGGATGACAATGACCAACACCCGCCACCTGTGGAGGATCCTGGCCTGGGCCAGGATGCCAGTAGCGATGATGAGGCTGCGGATGATGTCCGCACACAGCTCATCAACAACTTCTTCTCCTGAATGTGAGTATACAGTGATGTGTTGTAAATGTGTTGTGTGTGCATGTTTTGTGTGTGTGGTGCACCTTGCGTGTGGCTGTGTGCTACTTGTGTGGATGCCTGCAGTGATGTGTCCATCCAGTTTACCTGTACTCCCCACCAGTTGTGTGATGATTAGTATTTTGGGGTGGTGTAGTCTGTGATTTGTGTTTGCCATGTGTGTTGCAGTTGTATGGCGTCATGCAGTGTTAACAATTGTGTTTCTGTCTGTCCTTCACAGGGTACTGTGGCTGTTGTTTGGTGTACAGAGACCCCTGATGCCCATGCTCCACTGCCAGGATGGAGTCGTTAGTGTCCCGACGAGTGATGTGCCAGGCACCCCAGGACTTCCGTAGTTATCCACTTGGTGACCGTGTGCCCACTGTCAGGTGTTGCTAGCTTGCATGTGTGTAATAAGGGACATGTGGCAATTGCCTGACAATAAACTGTGCTGCACCTTCTGATGTGTGTTGCTTGTGCCTACACATCAGACTGACATTGACGTACTGCACTTGTGGGCCTATCACCACTTACTCAGGTTGGGTGTGTAGTTTGTGCATACCACAGGCTTGCTTTTCAACATTGATGTTGGCAATGAATTGGTTGGACGTGGTGAGCATGTGTAAAGTAGACCTGGTGGTGTGTCTCCCACATATGTGGCACATTGGCCTGACTGACATGACAGTGTACAGGTTTGCATGCACAGTGTTCTTCAGCACATCCAGATGTACATGCCACTGGCAACCTCTCAATCACCACAGAGTCACGTCTTGTGTTTAGGTGAATTTATTAGCACATAAGTGGGGATGGTGCTCAGGATTGGGAGTGTTGTCAGTTGGCTTTAGAATCCAAAGTTCACAGATAACAAGTTAGGAGTGTTGGTAGATGAAATGTATAGAGTACAGTCCACAGTCGTTAAGCACATTGTTCCAACTCAGACCCTCCATGTCATGTGGGGAGTACGATGTCGTACAACAAGGTGAACGGTTTGCACACAAAGGTCACTGTCCAGAACAGGTGTTGGTTTCCTGGGGGATGTGCATGGGCATCTTCGTCTCACTTGTTCCTCACCGGACGACCCCTCTTCTTCTTCTCAGGGGGAGCCTCACCTGCAGGCTGCTGCCGTGCACGGGGGCCTCCACCAGACCCCCCCTCACTCCCTGTGGCAGTGGCAGATGTTGTTTCCCGAGATGTAGTCGTCGCACAGGGAGGTGGGCTCAAGTTGGTGCTGATCTGGCGGAGGCAGGTCAACATTTCCCGGTGCACCACTGCTATATCTTCCATGGTATCCTACTTGGACTCCATATTTGACAGGTGTGTTTCAACACGGGACATGTGGGAGTCCAAGCGGGCATGGTGGGCAGCCTGCTGTTCTTTGATGTCTGTGAGGATCCCCACTACCTGGCTGAACCCTCCGGTGCTCTCCTAATACGCATCCATGATGCGTTCCAGGTGGGTGTCATCCTGCAGCCCCGCACCCTCAGTGGAGCCTCTGCTCGGCCTCCCACCCCTCCCACCGCCCCTCGCCACACGGCCAGCACCTGTGGTGTCCCGCACAGGTGTCACAGGGGGATCTTGGATGTTGTTGCTGTTGTCAGGTGCCCTGGTGCCCTGTGACCCTGTGCCATCTGATGGTTCGGTAGGTCTGTCCATGTTGGCAGGGGTGGCTTGCGGTGTATCAGCAGTTGCAGGGGTGGTTGCAAGGGGGGCAGGTGAATGTTGCCGAGGGGCTGCATGAGGGCCGAGACCGGAGGGGCCAGCTTGGGTGTCGTCCGACGAGCAGTGAGACTGTGCGCCACCGGAGCCAGGTGGGTCCACCGGAGCCTGGGACTGGGACTCTTCCTCGTCTGTGGTTGAGTCCACATCTGCCCCTGTGTTTGGAAGGAAGACACAATGTTAGTGATGTATTCATGGACATCAATGGTTCATACACATGACATTGGCCACTGTGGTTGGTGTTGCATGCCTGTCCATTGCATCATCCTACTTTGTCACTGACGGAGATTTCCATTAGTGTGGTGCATTCACCTGACACCCTGAGGCACTTTGGTTGTCATGTCTAGCTGTCTGCCTGCCTGGCATCTTAATTGCACGCTGGACTGTACTGTGCCATTCCTACACTGGTGCTGACACATGCCTGACACAGGTGTTTCATCCCTGTCAACATTTGTGCTTTGATGCTGGCATCCTTGCAAAGGCACCTAGTTTGGGATCTCTGTTTGGGGCATGTGTAATGCCAGTTTGTGTCAGTCAATGTGCATCACATTAGTGTGTCTGCACAACCTGGTCACAGTCCAGCATGCCCGGGTTGTCCTGATGTTCTCTTCTGTGTTGTCTGTGTCCCCAGTCCACATCCCATTTCACACAGGTGATGGTGTCACTGTTGCTAATGGAGTTGTGTCTGAGTTTTGTGGTTGCACACATGCTTTGTGATGTCAATGTCCTCCATGGTGGTATGGACTGTTCGCTGCGGCTGTCTTTCTTTACTAGAGTCGTGACCAGAGGTGTGTGTTCGGTTGCTTCAGCTGTGAGTTGCATGCCTGCTCCAGTGCAGCCCATGTTAGTCCTTGTGTCCACAGTGTCCATGTCAGTGAGTGCTGTGTGGTGTGGATGATGCCTACAATACTGGACAATGTCTGCGTATCATGTGGCTGACAACGGGGGTTTGAGTGTATGTCAGCATGCTACAGTGTGAGGGATGTCGGTGGGTCCATTGTAGTCAGTCAGGTGTCCCCTGTCACTGCTGCGTATGTGAGTTGCTGTGTGTTTGAATCTCTCTGGTATGTCTGCATTTCTGCACTTGTCAACTACAATCCGCGCCTACCCGTCCAGGCCAGAGGGGGTCCCTGGGACACTGCATCCCCGGAGGTTGAGTGCAAAGGTACATTTGCAATAGCTGGCAGTGTGACTGTGATTGGGTTGGTCGATGCGTGTGTGTGACTAGCAGCCTACTCATACATTGTATCCATGTGTCAGCCATCTTGCCCTGCTCTTTGGTTTGGCAGTGAGTGTTCCCAGGGCTGCTGTTAGTTTTTGCTGGAAAGATGTGATTTGCAGCTGCCTCAATGGTTTTCAGTGTCATTGCAGTACCTCCTCCTCCCCCAGGGGCCAGGCAATTCACACAGAGACATGCTTCAATGTCAGTGAGTGTGGGTTGATGTTGAGGTTGTGAGTCAGTGGTGTAGTGGTGGTTGTACACAAGTAGCAACAGTCCCTGTACGTCACACAGCAGTAGCCAGTATGGTGGGTCTTGGGTGTTGTTTGCATGAAGTGTGGGTAAATGCCTTCTCCCAGGTGAGTTGTGTGGAGTTTGTGTTGAGGGGTGTGTGACAGCACATGGTGGTGGGCATGGTCAGAGCTGGCAGTGCTTCTCCCTCCATGGCCAGATGGGCCACTATTGTGTATGCTTCCCTTGCAGGGAGTGGCAGTTGACTTTCAGGATGTCAGGCATCAGGGTCCTGCATTTGGTATGTGCACATAGCCCATCAGGGCCTTGTGCTCCCCACAGCAGGACCCAGTGTCAGCCATCTTGAGGGTACATTTCCACTGCCTGTGAGGTGCGCATGGTTAGAAGTGGTGTTGTTGGTCCATTTGTGAGGGGGACTATTGGCTGTGACTACAACTCCCATCATGCTTTTGGCTACACTGACTTCCCCAACATCCCCGAGCTTCCTTCCTGTGGGTCAGGTTCCCTGTGAGGTGGTGTGACAGTGGTGGCAGACTGTGTGGCAGTGTCTGTTGGGGTTTTGTGGCACTGAGTTGCTCTGATTTTTGCTAGGTTTGTACACGTGATGACATAGTTCAATGTTGGTATGAGATAGCAGGTGTTGTGTTGCTGTGCCAGGCATATGGCTGTAGGGATGACTTTGTTTGTGTTACTGTGGCTTTGTTGACGGAAGTTGTTTTGCCTGTCCCCTTGACGGTGACATGTGTACATGGCCCCACAATCTTGAGTCTCTTATTTGTGTACTCACCAGGCGCTGGGATGTCAGTCAGACCATGTATGCTCTCCAGTGGTAAGATGGCCTGCACCTTCTCCTCCCAGGACCGGAAGTAAACGGGTTTGGCAGGAGGGCCGCTGCCGGTGTGCTTGCTGAGCCGATGGTCCTTCTCCAGTAGCTTCTTGACCCTCCTGCGCACGTCATACCACCTGTTCTGGCAGTCGTCCTTTGTGTGCAAACAAGGTGCTTGTGCGTTCACCTTGTTGACGATTCTCTCCCACATCTTGGCCTTCTGGGACATGGGGGTCTTCTGTACCAATGTGCCAAACAAATGTGGCTCTACTCTGATGATTTCATCTACCAACACTGTCAACTCACTATCTGTGAACTTTGGATTCTTCTTGGGGGGCATGGTGGTGGGGGTGGTGGTGTCGAGGGTGGTGGGTTGGTGGTGGTGGTGAGGGGGCTGGATGGGGGAGTTGTGGTTGTGGTGTTGGGGGTGGTGGTGGTGGTGGTGGTAGTGGTGAGGGGGTGGATGGGGGAGTTGTAGTTGTGGTGTTGGGGGGTGGGGGGTGGGTTGGTGGTGGTAGTGGTGAGGGGTGGTGGATGGGGGGTTGGGGTACTGGTGTTGGGGGTGTGTGGTAGTGGTGAGGGGTGAGTGGATGGGGGTTTGGGGTAGTGGGGGGTGGTGTTGGTGGTGAGGGTGGGGTGGATGGGGGGGTTTGGGGTCGTGGTGGGGTAGTGGTGCTGGTGATTGGTGTTGTGTGTGTGAGGGTGCAAGTGAGGTTTGTGGGTGTGGGTGTGTGAATGCTGTTGGTGAGATGGCAATGGTGTGTGTCAGCAGAGTTGTGTGTGTGGAGGTTCTCAGGAAATGGTAATGGCTCATGGGAGTGATTGGTGGCCTTTAAATATGTTGAGTTGTGGGTGTGTCTCTCTTAATTGATTATAATTTTTTTATATATTTCTGTTGTCAGTGCTTGTTTGGTCCTTTTTTTGTGTTTGGTCAGCTGTTGTTTGTGTGTGTGTACGAGATGTTCTTCTGACCGTGCCGGACGCTGCTGGTGAGTCGTACAGGCTTCTCCGAGCCTTTCACGCTGTTGTTATGCTGTGTTGTGTATGTCGTGTGCGACTCGGTCAATGGGCGTTCGACTCGGTCGTGGGCGTTCGTTTCGCTCGCGGGAGTTCGAGTCGGTCGCGGGCGGAGTCCGTTGGTTTGAGTGTTTGTATCGTGTGCGTGTCGGTCGTGCGGCTTGTGCTCCATGCGAGTCGTTCAGGTTTCCCGCGTATGGCATCGTACTTTGCAACTCGTACGTCACGGGTACGTGTCGCTCGGCTCCGTTCCGGGTACGTGTCGGACGGTACTGCTCGAGGGCTTTTTCCGGCCGGAAGCCATTTTTCCATACGGCTCGGTCGTCCGGTTCATATTTGGGTGAGTCGGTTGGAATTCACAGGCTTTCCATCGTACTGCGCGGGTCGTACGGCGGCGAGACGTGTCGGTTGGTACTTTATCCCGGGACGTGTCGGTCGGTTCACTTTACAAACGGAATCGGAATCGACCCCTCTGTGTTTGAAAATACCACTTTTGGAAAGTGGGTATTTTCTTGTCTAACCATCCAAGCCTGCCTCTGCGAGGTTGTGTATTCCTTGTCTGGAGTGTGAGTGACAGGGGCTGGGGGATGCCAGGAGACAGGGTGAGTCAGCTCAGGGCTGAATAGCAAGATCTACATGTAGATGGGTGGGAGGAGTTGCACCTGGGCCCTGAATAGGACAGTGCCTTCCCTCCACAATGCTGGCTCCACCTCCTGTGGTGCGTCTGATGTCCCTGGCCTACTCACTGAAAGAAGGGACGGAGACTTGTCAATAAAGTGCTCCAGAACTGGTTTGGACTAGGCAAAGGCCTCTCTGCCTTCAGAGAACAAAGGAATTTGGGATATAAATATTGGGGCCCTGACCCCATGAATTTAGATCTCGCTGGAATCAAGGAACCTGCCAAGACGAAGAGCTGGAAGAGCTGCCAGGAGGAGTACTGCCCCTTTGCTGTGTTGTTGCTTTGTTGGGTTGGCCTGCAGCTGCTGCTTCTGCCTTGGGCAGTGAAAGGGCTGGACTGAACTTTCTACAAACTTGTGCTGAGTATCTCCAAGGGCCTGGAACCGAGCTGGCCTCCTGTTAAGAAGTCTTAGGGACTACAAAGACTTCACAAGCCTCTGGGTACCGCTTCTGGAACGCTGTTTCAGTTGCCACAGAGGAAGGGAACTGCAACCGACTCCGTCAACCGAATCCATCCCTGGCCGGTGACCTATTTGCACCGCAGACCGCATCGCCCCGCTTCGCATCGCAACCCTGGTCTCACCGTGGGCGACGTCCGACGCCGCCAACATCGAGCCGCTGCTTGCACCATGACCTGTGGGCACCGCAGTTCGCATCGCATCGCTTCACTGAACCAGCCGGACCCGACCAACGCGGTCGCTGCAACTGGCTCAAGAGTCGTGACCGCATCGCATTTGGGGCACCGCTCGCACGTCTGCGACGCACCGCTCCGACTCGCACCGCTGTCCGACGCCAGCTCCCGCACTCCGGCTTGGTCGCCTGCATCGCAACCTGTCAGCACCGCATTGAGCATCGTCTCACCCTGCATCGCACGCCTTGGACTCACCGACTCCGTCTGCACGACGCTCATCGAGCCGCTGCCTGCACCGCATCGAGGGACACCGCACCTTGCATCGCTCCGTCTTGCACCGCAACCGCGACGAACGCCGACCGGCTCGTACACTCCGTACCAGCCACAACGAGAAAGGTACTGTGACCGAGTCTGTTCACGACTCTGCTGGCCCATATCGACGCGGCCGGCTGGAACTGTTAGACTCTGTGGTTTTCAGCATCGTGGTAGGCTCGGATGGAGCTACCGACTCGTACGAACTTTGTTTTTGGACTATTCCTGCAAAGAAGAAGTTACCTTATCAAGCATTCATTTTTAAAGTATAGTATTGTGGATTTTTGTCGTAATGGGTCTTGTCTTAAGTATATAAAAATTGGTTATTTTTCTAAACTGGTGTGGTGTCCGTTTGTAGTGCTTACACTGTATTACTGTCGGTTATGTGCAAATGCTTTACACACTGCCTCTGAATTAAGCCTGACTGCTCGTGCCAAGCTACCACGAGGGTGAGCAGGGGTTACTTCACGAGTGTAACACCCTTACCCTGACTAGGAAGAAGGGTCCCGACTTGGACAAAGGTGCAAGCCCTTGCCAACTAGAGATCCCATTTCTAACAGCAATGCACTATACACCGGCGTCACCCAGTATCAGCTAAATAAACTACAGTACATTCAAAACGCAGCCAGCAGACTGTTCCTCGACATCCCCCACCGCAGCCACATCACGCAACACCTCCAAAAACTCCAAGGGAACCCAGTCAACAAGAGAGTCACTTTTAAGCTCCTCCCTCATGCCTACAAAGCCCTTCACAATGAAGGACCAGCGTACTTGAACCACCGCCTCACATTCCATGTACCCACCAGACAACTCCGATCCTCCCAACTCGCCCTCGCCTCCATCCCAGGATCCACAAGACCAGAACCAGAGGATGATCGTTCTCCTACCTTGCCGCCAAGACATGGAACTCCCTGCCCCTGCACCTCAGGCAATCAGCGTCACTGACCCAATTCAGGAAGAACCTCAAGACCTGGCTCTTCGAATGATCCTCCACCCAGTCCGACCAGCAGTCTCCCACCCCCACCCCCAGCGCCCTGAGACCCTCACGGGTGAGTAGCTGTGCTTTACAAACCCCTGATTGATTGACTGATTGATTGAAGGGTGTTGTAAGTAGTTGATGTGCTATTTTATATCTGTAGACAGACATTGGTAAATGGTTCTTTGACATTTGAACTTTCAAGGCATGTGCTGCATTGTCTAGAAATATAGCAGCACTTATTGAGATATACAAAGTAAACAACTAAATATAATGCAATAAGTTACACATAGCAATGTGACAACACAATTAAAATTTACTGGGGGCACATCACAAAAAGAAATTAAAAACATAGTACAACATTGCAATCAAAGTCCAACACAACAAAATGCCACACAAGAGATGTGCGAAAATGTTTTTTCACTCATTACTACTTCCAGAATCCTGTTTTCATAATAAAATATTTGGAGCAAACACTGCCTTAACATCTTACCACTGAAAGGTACTGCATATCCAGGGCATGCTTTATGCCTGTGTGCCACCAACCCAGGCCAACCTTCTCTGGATAATGCATCACTGTTTGTAGATTTGCGAGTATGGATTCACAACCACAAATTTCCAAAATGGGAGCATGGGTCAGAGAAGCTTTCCCTGTGTTCATGAAAAGACTTTGATTTGCAGTTCCAAACCATGACCCGCAAACTAAATAAAAAAAAAAAGATAATGAATAAGGCCAGCCCTTAGGCAAAGCTGTATGAGCCAACCATTCTGCACAGCGGGTTGAGCACATGACGTTGCCGCAGGCTGAAGACCAGTCCCAGGCCCGAAGCCCAACCCTTGCTGTGCACAGCCTGCGGTGGGTTAGTCCAAGTGACCTGTATCAGACCAGGCCCTACAGCCGACTATACTAATGCATTGCCAAAGGGCATGAAAATCAAGGGAGGAAAATTAACTACACCATAAAAACAATTAAATTAACCAATTTTTTGTAAATGGTTCCGTCTCAATTGTGCAAAGGGCTGTACGCAGAAGGTTGGATTCCCCCCAAAAAACCATGCAAAACTACTGAAATTCACCAGCTGTGTGCAGGCTACCAATGCACACAACACACAGCACACCTTATGCCACTTGGCATAATCAAAACACCAATTTGTCCTGTGTACGGAAGCAAAGAAAAGAGATTCTTTTCAGTGTAAAACTCACAGCTGAAGGCTACTGGTGTGGCCACATGGTGTAGTTGCATAAAATCATTCCAGGGGCTAGAGGAGATGTTCTTTGCAAAAACATGTGGTTTATTGAACAGTTAAGAAAGCACTGGCCTTTATATGTTATGCGGCAAACAAGATTGGCACTCACCTCCCGCTGAAGAGCGCACAAAGAGCACAAAACATGTCTGGAGGGTGGGCAGTCAAAATATCGAATTTTAAATATCGACCTACACTAATATCGAGTTTTTAATATCGTAGGTACAGAATAGCGAAGTCAAGAATATCGTTGACCAGAATATCGACTTTAAGGTAAGTAATATCGATTTTTTTAATATCGAAGTAAGTAATATCGAAGTCATTAATATCGTTAGCAAAAATATAGGGGGTCATTACGATGGCGGGCGGAAGCACAACCGCCGTGCTGGCGGATGCAAAAACCACCAGATACCGCCGACACGCAGCAGTCCACACGCCCGCCCAATTACGATGCGAAAAGTAGGCCAAACACCGCCGGCAAGCCAGCAACACCGTCCGCCATCAAAGTGCGTCCGTACACGTAGCGGCGCAGCACAATTGACACACACCGTCCGACGAAATCACGTCCCGCCCGGCGTATAAATTACGATGCCGCAAACAAACGGCTCCCACGGCTAAGAGACACCGTACGACAAACCGAAGCGGTAACACGGACGCCGAGCACGGACAACGAAGAAGCGGCTCCCCCGAGCATGAATCCAGCACTGCAGGCCCTCCCCATGCTCTTGCTGATGCACCACCAAGGACGCAACGTACAGCGGAGACGCAGGTAGGCACACACACAACAAGTGCGCGCAAACAGCGCACACAGTGCAAGGGCGGAAAAAGCGGACAACCCCCCACCCCCGCGTGTACACTACACATCCAGCATTGCATCCACATATGACACACAGGCCAAATCGTAACATCGCGTAACACATGTGTACACACCACCTGGGACTAGGAACCAACAACCCCGTCACGGCCCCAAAGCGGCGATGACGCCGCCACACATGCGCACAACGCAGAGGCCAACCGCAGCGCCATGCATGCGTCGCACACAGACACAGGGACACAACCAAGCAGCACACACATCAGCCCCACCCGAACGCACATGACACGTGACAGGCCTGCCACAGACATGTCCCCAACGCCCAATTCACGGACAACACCCAACGCCACACAACCGACGCACACATGTCAGTGAAGTCACGCAACAGCAGGACACACCCCAGTGTAACAAACATGGCGTAGCACACAGCGGCGGCAACACCAACTAGGAGAAGCAGGGCCCCTTCGGGAAGAGGAACGCCAGTACCACACTGAAACACCCATACCACCCTGCACATATGAACAAGACATATAAAACGGAACACCAAAGAGCCCGGGGACCGACAACAGGTGGCCCAAGAATAACATTCACACACAAGGCCCAACGCAGAGCGGAAAGGCAGCCTGCCGCCCACACAAGGGAGAGCAGACAGCACTGAATGACCTTCCATTCCAACTCCGAAACCACAGCCCTACGAAAGAAGCCGGTGAATACAGCCATTGTCCAAGAAAAGACCAACACAGGCATGCCGAGGAGACCGACCACAGGGCAGATAGCGCATATCACAGAAGAACACAACGGACGGGAAAGAAAAAAGAAAACACTCCCCCATGTCGGCCACATGCAAGTTAATTGGAAGGAGTCACACATCACTGACCTTGAACTGTCTGAGAAGCATGTGGGATGAGGGCCCATGTCCTCCGCACAAGCCAACAGAACACAAGTCCTGTCTCCCTACGACTACACAGAGCTCACAGCAACCTCGGAGCGTGCACATTGCAGACTGCACACACAGCCGGAGCACGCCACCACAACGCACCGCTGCGAAATGGCAACCGCAACACACCTACCCAACTACGCCGGACAGCTCAAGCTGTACAAAACCAACCTGATACATATATTGGGATGCGATCTCCTGTCCCTGCTGAACGTAAGTTACCGACTGACTTACCGCATCACATTGTTCAGCTGCGTCATGCCCGTCTTCTACTGTCGGAGGTGTCCCTACCAGCATCCCGTGGAGATGTGCCTCTCCAACCCGGCATGTCTAAAGGCGGACCTGCTACCACTACTCCTCCCTCTGGACGCACACGACAGGGCCTGCTCTGCCTATGGGGGCATGGCGTATGTGGCCAACATCGCACCCGCACTGAAATGGGACCACTGTGCCTCCACACGACGGATCATCGAGAACAGCTACATCGAATGTCACCCAGCATGCCCCATCATGGTCCTCCAAGGGACAACTTACGAACAACACCTTGACAGCCACCATCCGCTACATTGGCTGGCAAACATGTACACCACCAATGACATGGAAGCCCTGCTGGACGGCATCGCATACCTGACAACCTGTAAATTCGTCGGACCACAACGCAGGTTCCCCGATTGACCTATGATGTCCAACCCCGCACCCATGCTTAGCTTCCGCACGGACTGGCCAGTCACCATCACAACAGCCATACCAAACGACCGGCAACTGTAACCACACCATCAACGACATCGCCATGACATCGGATATGACCGGGACATGCACACTGTTCCCCATCACATCCAGGAACACCGCATGCATCGTGGGAGGCAGTGGCATGGGGTCTGTGTATCGCACCCACATGGACGGAACTGCACGAACAACCAGGACACGACATGGATCCAGCGCCCATGGACACACACACCGCTCAGTGGACATGAATAGGTCGCCTGGAGTCTGTGGGTGCTGCACCCCTCCCACCCCCGCCCCGGGAATCCCATACCAGGACCTTTGCATGGACGACAAGTGCATACAACAACAACACGACCCCAGTGACTGTGACATGTCCAGTAACCACCACATTGCAACAACAAGTGGCACGCCGCTGCATGCACGCAAGCACATGCCCTGATGTCATCTCACATGCACGCGTGCATGAGGAACAACCGCAGCAAACCTGTCACATGGAACTGAGATGGACTGTGCCCATGATGCCAAGCGGTCTGGTAGGCTACATGTATACCGTCTGTGTCAAAGTCCGCAGCTCCGCAGCTATACGTAAATGTACATTAGCACAGCCTTGGCCAAGCAGATGTAACTCTGAAGCCCACATCCCACATGCAACAGCCAATCACATGTAACCCCACACCCTATCCCATTTGGAATCATGCTCAGTATATCCTCAACATGTATTCCGCTGCCAGTAGTGTCCACTATACTGCATCACAGAGGACAGAAGACTCAATATAATGTTTGAAACCAAAACTGTCTCCGCTGACTCATTTCACAAGTACGAATGAGAGAGGATGAGAGTATGTGAAGTACACGGCAGTCGTGACATGACCATGTAGTCCACTGGTATTGGATGTCAACGCAAATGAGTAGCACAACTGTGGAAGACACACATGTGTCGTGTGAAGTCGTATGGACGCAGTGCTCAGGTGGGTGGGTGTGACGGGTAGATGCGCACATGCCAAGTTGGAGCACGCCGTGTTGGGAGGGATCATGAACAGTACACCACCGCTTCCCTGGGCATTGTGAGAGGACACCTGTCGGGGGGAGTGAACACGTGTGTGCACAGCAGCCGGGCACACGTACAAAGCGGTACCAGGCGCACCTCAGCCCACCCTCTGTGGACAAGCTGGATCCTGTTATGCGCCCGCCATGCCCCTTGACAAGGCACACACAGCCCCAGTCGACCAGGTGTAACCCCAACATAGTCAATCCGCACAGGCGATACAGGGCACGGGATGGCAGTGGAGCATGGTGTGTGAGAGGTCTCCTCGCGCTCCTCCTGGTCATATCACGCAGGCAATAGAACCTCAACGTCTAGCATGGCACAAGTCAGATGGAAGTGTAGGGGGGACGCACCACAGCACGAGCAGCACTGACGTCACGGGAGGTGGCTCGCACCATCCCATCCATTGCCCATCATACCAACCAGCCACATGCCATTGCGACTAAGTGCAAGCGCGTGCGCCACCACCCCCGAGCCCTCCCCAGAGAGGCCAAAGAGTGAATGTGTGGGCCATCAGTCACAGACGGACGCGGCCTGGCCGCAGGGGCAGCCACAGACACTGGGTGTCGCAGGTGGCGGATCCGGAAGGCGAAGACTGTGATGCATAGTCCATGCAGGCCGGGTCTCCATTTGGGGCACCACGCAGGTGGACGGCGTCCCGTAACACATCATACCCTGAGACAGCCCACTCGTGCAACTGGACCCACACATACACTCCTTGCCCTCTCTGGTGCGAGCTTGGGGCTGCCTGTCCAAGCGCTAGCCTCGCAGGTGCATATGCATATTGGGGGAGCGAGGGGAGGACATGAGGGCTGGGGCGAAGATGACTGTATCACTGTCAGTGAGTACAAGGGATGACCCAGATGTGGAAAGGAAGAGACGTGTCCCGTGTGTACTGCAACTAGTCGCCAATCCAACTACCCCCCCATGTCCGGAATGTAAGCCCGCACCTAGGCCCGCCCATCCGCCACATCGAATATACCACCAGCACGACAACCTTCCCATTCGAAACACTGACTGGGGGTGGCGACCAGTGAACAATCATGTGTAGCCTACCCACGCGTACATGTGGGCCCTCCATGATCCATGTCACCTGCGGCAAAGTCATGACATGCGCAATGAGGGAAGTGAGGAGAGCTGTCCGCCCCACGCACAGAAGGTGCATCAGCTCCACAGACCCAGCAGCGAGTCCAGCAGGGGTCACATGTGCAGGGGCAGCTGTGCCTGGTGTGAAGGCACATGCATATAGACAGCACATCGACCAATGTGTAGTCTGCCCACATCTACAGTCCATCATCATGCGGACATAGGAATTGAACACAGGGCAACACATCTTAGTGGGTGCACCCACCGTGACCAACAATGCGCAATCATCGACGTACCCGCCCTGTGCATGGCCCCCCACCCAACGGAGGCACATCCAGTGCCACCATCCCACACACACAAGCCTTCCACGGAACATGCTGTGTCCAATGGTCAGTACAGAGTCAGCGCCCATCTGGTGGATCCTGAACAGGAGACACATGCACACACATGCCAGCTCCCACTATGTACGTCTGCCACCTGGCACGTGCAATGTAACCTCTCACCTGTGACGTGTGACTGCAAGCACACAGCCGTCTTGGCATGGGGCTGTCAATGTGGACACCTGTCAATGTTTCGGGAGGTGTGATCCGTACAGTGCTGTACATAGGGTGCAGTGCTGACACCTACTACTGTCTCATATCCCCTCGTGCCACAGGTCCCACTTGTTTTGGCCGCTCAGCCTGTGCCCACATCGTCGTCGTCGTGTGCCATACTCATCCAGCCTCGGAAGCAGTTCCATGCTCAGCAGACATTCATGTTGCCGTGGCGTTGCCGCTTGACGAATATGCAGTCAGTCCCCATCAGCACGCCCCGCAAGTCATTGGGGCCTAGATCCCCATGTGCATGCACATGGCAGTGGTTTGTATCACTAGCCATTGCCATTGTTGGGAGACCTGTGTAAGTGTATTGTGGCCGTGCCGTCCCAGCTTGACAGCTGGGCTGTGGCTCATGTGCTTGCTCAGTCATGTCAGTGATGTGTATGCGAAATTGTTATGTGTTGTGTTGCTTTGACATGTGTCCACTGCCATTTTCCCTAGGCGGAGTCCGAACATTGACCGCCCATATCAATTGCTGGCGGACATGGACGATACAGAGGTCATTAGGAAGTTTCGGCTGGACAGGCCAACCCTGCATCGACTGTGTGCCATGTTGGAACCCCATCTCCGTCCCCGCAGGGTGTATCCGACAGCTGTCACCCCCACGGCTAAGGTGATGGCCGCCATGCATTTCTTCGCCACTGGGTCATTCCAGCACACAGTGGGCATTGGAGGAGGGATGTCCCAGCCCATGTTCAGCAAGGTGCTGAGGGATGTACTGGCAGCCATGATGCTGTACCGAAACAGGTACATCCGCTTCCCCAGGGCTCGTGAATTGGCGGCAGTGAAGGGTGCATTCTATGCCCTTGGCAGAATCCCACACGTTGTTGGAGCCATTGACTGCACACATGTTGGCCTTGTTCCACCACAGGCCACTGAGCACCTGTACCGCAACAGGAAGCACACGCACTCCCTGAATGTGCAAGTGGTGTGCCTTGCGGACATGGTGATCACCCACGTGTGTGCAAAGTTCCCAGGCTCGGCCCATGACGCACACATAATGCGCAACAGCATCTTGCCACGACTGATGTCCAATCTGCAACAGGATCGTGGCTGTATTGTCGGTGAGTATGTGGAGTGGTGTAGCGTGCTGGTTGTGCGATGCTGTCCCCTGTCCAGTTGGAATAGCAACGGTTCTCTGTGTCCCTCACACCCAGGTGACTCTGCGTACCCGAATGGGGCATGGCTGCTCAGTCCATTGAGGAATCCTCGCACCCCAGCAGACGATCGCTACAATGAGGCACATGGGAGGACCAGACGTGTGGTCGAGCGTACCTTTGGCCTCCTCAAGTCCAGGTTCAGGTGCCTGGACCGCACCGGGGTGCGCTGGCATACTCCCCACAGAAGGTGTGCCAGATAGTGGTGGCGTGCTGCATGCTGCACAATCTGGCCATTCGGAAGCAGATCCCCCTCATCGTGGATGACGGAGATCAACCAGGGCCCCAGCCCACAGACCAGGACAGCTCGAGTGAGGAGGACAGCGGAGAGGAGGAAGCTGGTAATGTGCGGCAGCAGCTCATCGCCCGCTACTTCACTTGACAGTGAGTGTCCATGTACGACGGCTGATGTGGCTGTATCTGTGCAGGTGCGTGTGTGCTGTGTCAGGGTGGCCGTTTGTTCACTGCGTGCTGTGTGTCAACGCTCCATGGCCAGGGTAGAATGCCACTGTTGGTGGCTGTGGCATTGTGCCCTATTGCTCTGTGCGATGTGTATACATTGCTTGTAGTTGTTGACATGTACTGTGTGATGGGTGTGTGACACACTCATTGAATGTGCTCCTGTTCTGTCTCCCACCCCTAGGTCCCTACAGGCCCTCCGGTTCCATTGCCATGCCACGCATCAGGTGCCTTTCCGCCCAAGGTGGCCGTTGTATTCCGTGCAAATAAAACACAGGGCACAAACAGCAGTTTGTGTAAGAGGTGCATTTATTTCAAACTGTGACATGTGATTGTGTGTAAGGTGATGACAAAAGTGGTGCGTGCAGTGACAATGAGCTGTCGGTCATGGCTGCGTGATGTTCAGGGTGTACCCACTGGTTCTATGTCCATGGTCCAACAGACACATGCCATCCAGATGGCTGTGTGGAGTGGGATCGTAGTCCAAGTCAATGCAGTGGGTGGTCAAGGAAGGCTGGCTGGCTGCCTCACTTGCGTCTGGACCGTGCGAAGTCCTCCCGTGAGATCTGTTTCCACTTCGGACGGCCCCTTCCACGCTTGCGAGGGGGTGCCTGCTTGCGACCTGCTGGTGGTTGAGGTGTGCTCACTGGCTGTGGACGCAGGGGAACTGGACACAGCTGCACGACCCTGCGCCCCGGCAGGTGGTGGCGGTGGTGGAGCTGCTGTCCCTGGCTGTGACCTCACCACCAGCTGGCCCATGAGGTCCACGAGTTGGCCCATACGGGCGTCCATGGACCTCAGCACCCCCAGCACCTCCCGCGTGTCTGAAGCAGACCTGGCCCATTGTCCTTGGGCCTCTTCATAGGCCCCAAGGACTCTGGCCATTTGAGGCAGGGCATGGCTCCCAGGGGAGACTTGCGTTTCCCTGACCCTGCTCCTCCTACCGGTACTGCTGCCACCGGCCTGCCCACTAGCCACATTGCTCACCACGGTCCTCACTGTGGCTCCCAGGGTGGATCCAGTCAGCCGGGCCACCACCTGCGCTGGGGCTGGTGCCAGCGAAGACGTGGTGGTGGTGGCGGCGGTGGTGGTCGGTGCGGCGATGGTGGCGGTTGCGGCAGTGGTAGTGGCCGCAATGACCGTGGGTGTGGCCGCAATGACCGTGGGTGTGGCCGCAATGACCGTGGGTGTGGCCGCAACGACAGTGGCAGCAGGGGGCTGGGAATGTTCAGCAGCCCAGGATGATGGGTTGGTGGGTAGGAGGGGTCCTGGGGAGCGGCTGGGCCCTGCCACACCAGATGGGCCTGCTTGGTGGTCCGTGTCCGAAGAGGAGGACAGATCCTCCACATCCGTGTGTCCTCGTTGGGGGCTTGTAGGCTGGCTGTGCTGGCTGCTGTCTCCATCCCCAGCATCCAGCAGTTCGTCACCTGTGGAGAGAATGAGATTTGTTATTGTGTTGCACCTGGCGAAGTATGGATTTGTCGTCTGACATTAACAGTTCGTGCAATCTCGTACATGGGTTTCCCGGAGGCGTGTGTGTGGCTGTACCATTTGTAGTTGTGTGTGCTTGGCAATGGGACTGTGTGCTGTGCACATGTGGCATGGGACGGATTGGCCATGCCGATGGGTGTGTTGCTGTGCCCCTACTTATTGTGACTCTGGTGTATGCGGGCTCCTGGCCCATCCTGGGTCTGGTTTGTACTTTGCTTTTGGTGTTCAAATGGGACGCTTAGGAACGCATATGGCAACATGGGGGCCATGCCCCAGATTCGCATTTGGGAGGGAATATGCTTTTGGGGTACATGCTGTGAGCCATGGGTGCCGAACGTGACATGTGTTGTGGCAGCATGACAGTGCATGGTCTGAGGTGTGTGCATGTCTGACATGGCCTGCATATTTGCTGTCTGTTGTGATTACTGGACATGGCATTGGACGCATCGTTATGAGTGAGTGATGGTTGTGTGCCAGCCAACGTATTGCAGTTGTCCCATCTCCTTGGTGTGCGTGCTGCCCTGTGCCATGTGCATCACTGCAGTGCTCGGGGGGTGTGGCCCATGTTGTGTGTTGTTGCTCACATTGTGGCGTGCGCTTCATTGACTTCTGGCACATGGTTGGTCATGGGCATGTATCTTAGCGTGACTGCTGTATGTGTGGCAGCTGTGCGGATGACATGCCTTTCATGAGACTGGGGCTGACGGATGGGATGGATGGTATGTTGTATGTGCATGGTGTGTCTGTGTGTTTGATGGGTTCAGTGGTGTTCGTGTGCATTTATGTTGTTCCGCTCTGTTGCGTCTAGTGTTGTTTGTCTTACATAGGCGTAGTTGTGGGGTGTGTGGTTGACAGGCAGTAGGGGCTACATGAACAGGACTTCAATGGTGTTTCGGTTGTGTGTGATGGGTTGCACAGTGGCTGCCGTGTGGTACTATATTCAGTGTGGCTTGTGCATGCAGACGTGGCTCCTTGGGTGTTGCTGTGTCTGTGATGGGTCATGTGAGGTGTGATTCTGTGGTTCATGTCCGTGTGCACATTGTTCACTTGTTCGTGGCGGTGGGCGGTGCTGCGTGTTCGTCTGCTACGTGACATGTCCCATGTGTTGGTCGTGTTACGGTCCTCATGCCTCCAGTAATCCAGCCCTGTCCAGTTTCCCACCTGCAGGTTGTTCGGGCGTGCACTGTACTGGATGCCACATGGTTCTAAGCGGGGGTGCTCCATGTTGCAGGTCTGTGGGGGTGGGGGGTGTTGTGGGTCGTGGTGGTGGCTGGACACCCACTGACACCGATTGTTGTGGACCGTGATGTCTACCTTTCGGCTGTCGGTGTGCACTGCGGTGGCTGACACGTGGCTGTGGGGTGTGGGGGATGCTCCTCCTTGCTGTGCTGTGGGACTAGGGGCCTGGTGTGTGTTGTACTTGGGCTGTCCACCCTCCCACCCACTGCATTTTGTGTTCCTGCCACTTACCTGTTACTTGTCGGTTAGTGCAGCTATGGCGGACACATGGGTGTGGTGGGTGCTCGTTGTGGCGCTTCTGGCATACTCGGGGACCTGTTGGTGGTTACGTGGCTGGCTGAGTGTACACATGTCCCCACGTATCTTACAGTTGTTCGGTTTGGGCTGTGTGTGGTGGTGTCTGTTGCATGTGTGTGTGATGTGTTGTGTATTGTGTGCTGGACATGGGGGTGTTTGTCCCTGGGAGCTGTGGCATGGTGGTAGTGCATGTGAGTACATAGCGGTGTGCTGGTATACATTAGTTTGTACTCACCAGCCTCCACTCCCCTGCTAATCCGGCGAGGATCTCCGGATGTATGATGACTCGCACCTTCTCCTCCCACGCTTTGAAGGTCTTAAAGAGCGCGGGATTCCCTCCGCCAGTGACGGCTGCCAGCTCTCTGTTCTTGCTCTCCTTCTTCTTGACCAGGCTCTTGACGTCATTCCACCGTTTGTTGATTTCAACTCTGTTCCTGGGCAGGGTCCCGACTGCATTGACCTGGTCTACGATCCGGTTCCACATTCTCTTTCTGGTGGCTAGTGGTGTGTGCTGGACCAGGTTCCCATAGATTTGTGGGTGCACCTTGATGATCTCGTCGACCATGACCGTCAGCTCAATGGGCGTGAACTTGGGCATTCTTTGTGGTGCCATGGTGTTTGTGGTGCTGGTGCGGTGTGTGTTGTGTAATGTGCAGGGGGTTTGTGGTGCCGGTGTTTGGTGGTGGTGGTGGTGGTGGTGGTTGTGATGTGTGCGTTTCTGTGGTGTGCTGCTGTCCTTGCTATGTTACTGTGTCCTCTCCTCTCCTCTCTAGTTTGCAATGTTGCAAGGGGTTGTGGTCTGTGGGAGTGCTGCTTTTGTACTTACCTATGTGGGTGTGTCCTCATGGTCTGTTGTTTTCAGGTGTGTTGTGTCTGGGGTTCTGGCCTTTGTAGTTTTTGTTTGTCCAGGGGGGTGTTTTCGGGATGTGTACTGTGCTTCTGTATTTGTGCGTGCCTTGCTGTGTGGACTTGTTGGCCATGTTGTGTGCGATTGGTTTTGTCAGCGGATGGTTTCTGTGCAGGGACGTGGGCGCCATGGCTTCTGCCGTGTAGATTCTCATCGGCGTTGTTTGCGCTGGCGGGCGGTATATTTGTAGTTTTCCCGCGCTCATGGCGGTGCGATCGTAATCTCACGTGCGGTGTGTCGGCCGTGAGGGCGGGCGGTTTTGTGTTGTCGTGCGTGTTTCCGTCCGTGGCGGGCGGTTTGTCTCCGACTCGGACGATGGCGGGCGGTATCTTGTGTGATTTTTCCGCCGATGGCGGTTTTCGGTTTGTGTAATCGTAATGGCGTGGTCGGTGTTCAGACGGTGTGTGCGGGCGGATTTTTGCCGCTTCTATGCCTGGCGGATTTTTTTACGCCGGGTATCGTAATGGGCCCCATAGTTGTTAATAATAGCGATTATTTTTTTAGTGTTATGTATTTTATATGTATGTTTAACATTTTTTTAAAAGTTTTTTCATTATTTTTAAATATATGTATTAAATGTTTAGAAAATAGTAATTTTTTAAAGGAAATTTTGCGTTTTAGTATCAGAGCGGGTTGTGGGTTTATAGGGGAATAGGGTGGGAAGTAATTTAATTATAATTAATATGTTTTTATTTATTGTTATTCATTGTTAATCTATTGTTAATTAATTATTAATTGTTAATTAATTTATATTAATTGGTTAATTTATCATTATAGTAATTATAATTAATTTATTATAAATTTTTATTTATTGTTATTGTTAATTAATGTATTGTAAATTAATTATTAATTGGTAATTAATTTTAATTCATTGATTAATTGGTAATTAAATTAATTTTGTTATTTTTAATGTGTAGCGGGTTGTGGGTTTATAGGGGAATAGGGTGGGAAGTAATTTAAATATAATTAATTAGTTAATATGTGTATATTTATTGTTATTGATTATTAATTTATTGTTAATTAATTATTAACTGGTAATTAATTTTTATTAATTGGCTAATTAAAAATTATATTAATGATAATTAATGTATTATAATTTTGTATTTATTGTTATTGTTAATTAATTTATTGTTAATTAATTATTAATTGGTAATTCATTTTTATTAATTAATTGATAATTAAATTAATTGTGTTATTTTTTAATGTGTAGCGCGTTGTGTGTTTATAGGGGAATAGGGTGGGAAGTAATTCAATGTTATTTAAGTAAATATTAATTTAATGTAATAGGTATTTATTAATAATTATTTGGTTAAATAATTATTAATATGTTATTTATTTAAAAAAAAAAAATTATAAGTATGTTAATTTAACCCCTACGAGATCCTACATTTTCCCTACTGTTGCACTCACTGGAGTGGGAATAGTAATTTTACCCCTACGCTATCCAACACTTTCCCTACTGTTGCACTCACTGGAGTGGGAATAGTAATTTTACCCCTCCGCTATCCAACAATTTCCCTACAGTTGCACTCACTGGAGTGGGAATAATAATTTTTACCCCCCGCTATCCAACACTTTCCCTACTGTTGCACTCACTGGAGTGGGAATGGTAATTATTACCCCTACGCTATCCAACACTTTCCCTACTGTTGCACTCACTGGAGTGGGAATAGTAATTTTTACCCCTACGCTATCCAACACTTTCCCTACTGTTGCACTCACTGGAGTGGGAATAGTAATTTTTACCCCTACGCTATCCAACACTTTCCCTACTGTTGCACTCACTGGAGTGGGAATAGTAATTTGATTTCCTCCGCAATCTAATATTTTGTATTTTATTAGCTAATGTACTGTATAATTATTTTTAAAAAGGTTGAAAATAATTTTCATTTTTTTAAATTTGTTACATATATTTATTTAATTTTTATTTATGTTATTGTTTTATGTGTATAGAGGTATTTATAATTTATAAAAAATAAATTAAGCAATTTATAAGTTATTAAAATAAATATTAAAACATTAATAAGTATATATATATATATATTATATATTATATGTATATGTTTAATGTATTTTCAAATTATATATATTACTTATAATTTTTAAGCATTTTAAAATATTTTTAACTATGTTTCTTTTAATTATATGTATTATTTACTTTATTTTACAATATTTTTTTAACTTAAATTAAAAACGATGGGCCCGATTCACAGAACTAACTTAATACAAAATCCTAAACTTACTACCATTTTGGTATTCACAGAAGACACTTACTCAATTTGGGATTCACAGAAGGCACTTACTCATTTTGGTATTCACAGAAGGCACTTACTCATTGATGAGTAATTGCCTACTGTGAATACCAAAATGAGTAACTTACTCATTTTGAGTAACTTACTCATTTTGAGTAACTTACTCATTTTGAGTAACTTACTCATTTTAGTATTCACAGAAGGCACTTACTCATTGATGAGTAAGTGCCTTCTGTGAATACCAAAATGAGTAACTTACTCATTTTGAGTAACTTACTCATTTTGGTATTCACAGAAGGCACTTACTCATTAATGAGTAAGTGCCTTCTTGAATACCAAAATGATTAAGTGCCTTCTGTGAATACCAGAATGTTAGTAAGTTTAGGATTTTGTCTAAAGTTAGTTCTGTGAATCAGGCCCGATATTTTTAACAACGATATTTTTGACATCGATATTTTTTTTCCGATATTTTTGTACTTACCTTAATGTAGCTAGGATGTCGATATTCTTGTCTTCGATATTTTTGCTGCGGTATTTTTGTAGGTCGATATTCTGACCTTCGATATTTAGTCAGTGATTCGTCTGGAGCTAAGAACATGACATTTTAGAAGAAATTAATAGTTTTCGAGCTTTTCCTGACTAGATGAATTTCAGCTTGGCATGGGTTGACCACATTGACCAGTATGCACTAAAAGGACTCAAGATCTGTGTTTCACCTGCAATCCAGACTGGAAGGAAGAATGTGAGTGCTATTCCTGTTATCAGTTCGGTGACATAGAGTTTTTACACAGAGCATTTCACCCTGCCAGTAACAGGTAAGCATGGTCATTGTGTAAAAAGGAGGATGTAGGACATTTGTGCGAAGGAGTGAATCCATGCGATCATCAGGTAACAGTAAGCTGCTGTGATGAATGAACATAGAAGCATAGTTACGTTAGAGTATCTTTCTGTTTCGTTGCATCATCAGCTGAAGAACCCCTCCGATACTGCTTTTTGCAGATACTAGCATTGCGTGTTATCCTTACATTCAATTTATGTGACATCTTGTATTAAGGTAGAATTGCTCACTGGCATTTGGGGGCAAGAGGAGGATGTGGAAGCAGTTAAGGGCCTTTTAGGAGATTTGCTGATAAACTAAAGCATAGCATTTACCATTCACATCATTCACTACCGGTCAGTGGGGAACATGATGCATTTCAGGCATTTAGCAGGATTTTTTACCAATAGCACTATGTGCTAGAATGACCCAATTACACCATCACCAATTTCTCCAATCTTAGGAAGCCAGTCCAAATGTCTGTTGGAACTTTTGACCAATGTCAAATGTATTTAAGATTGCAGATAAGTTCAAGCAATAAATCAACTGTACCTGTGTATGTCTCATGTTGAATTGATTCATCCTTGCTCAGTGCATTCGAGTCATCTCCATCTGTGGCTCTGTTCTTATGGCCTCTGTCGCTGCCCTGCATTCAGCACCTCCTCCAGGCTTATTTTAGTAGTGTCACACACAGGTATTCCACTTACTGCATGCAACAAAAGTGCGATTGGTAGTGCTGATGTACTGTAGGTCAATGTAGGTACATTTTACAAGCAGAATTCCTGCTTGAGAATTTTTGGAAAATGTAACCAACCTCTAAATGAAGGTGCTGGTGTTTTATGTTTGCAAAATTGTGTCCTGTCGAGTGAAAAGGTTTCCTACCATTTCAGTAAATGGGAACCAGTCATAAGTATTGACAGACCAGTGAGTGGTGGTGGTGCTCAGTTACGAAAGAAATAGAATAGTGTCCTCTTCAAATCCTTTACTTCCCTGTGGTGACTGAGAGGAAATATGATTGTAAGCTTATTGTGGAGAATGTAAATTACTTCCCTGTGGCGAACTTATTTGCAAAGACATGTAAGAGAACGTAAAAGAGTAGCTGCGTAGTATTCTTTTACTTACCTTACATGCCTTTGTGAGTTGGCCCAAGACTCCTAAAATAAATAGCATGGCAATAATGGGTCATATTCATAAACATTTTGGGGCCGATTCCGATCTCGGCCGGTAGGGCACCGAATCGGATTTGGCTTAACCGGATCCGATTCGGAGCCCTCTTTCCCGACCGATTCGTACGTGCGTCCGGCCGAGCGAGTACGATGCGAGCGCATGTGAAATCGCCGACCGACTTGTTCGCGGGTCCGAAGCGCTCCGACCGACTCGCACGGACACGCCTCGCACCGCGCGATGGAGACGTTCCCCGGCCGGGCAAGTACGATGCGCGCCGCGAGCAGTCCGACCGACTCGCGCCATCCGGCTCGAAAGAGCAGTCGGAGCCGCACTTTGGGGGTCCGAGTCAGACCCCCCTGTACGCGTAGCCGCGCGAGTCGCACACAGGGCGGACCCATGGGTCCCCCCTACCTGTGCATGTATGCCGCGAGTCGCTTCGAGGCGTACCCGCTGTAGGGGGCACCCTTGTTCGCCTCGAAGCCATTGGGTCAATGGGAGCCCGCGTACGCGTTGTACGTCCGGCTCCCATTGACTTCAATGGGAGTCCGACCGAATCGAGTCCGATAGCATACGTTCGCATCGTACTCGTTCGGTCGGGCTGCTAGAGTCCGATTCGGTCGGAAATTTCTCTGGGTCCGGCTCGGTCAGAGAGATTTCCTGCCCAAATCGGAATCGGCCCCATAGTATAAATAGAAAAGACTGTGCCCTCTTTTCACTTTTACTACAGGGGTGATGGAAGTTCCTGGGCAGATTCACAAAGGCATGAAAGAATAAATAAAGACTACTTCTGTACTAATATGTTTATACTCATAAACAAGTTTGTGAATCAGACTCAGGGTATATATTATAATATGTTCACATACTGGAATTAGAGCAGAGACTAAAATACTTCAAATTTAATTTTATTATGTAGAAAATGAGCAGTGTTTGACAGCATGATTATTATTACTTCAATGCGTGACATTAATAGCAGGATGACCAAAGTAAAAGTGTGTACCAGACCCTGTGCTAAAAAGGAGAAAGGGAACTTGCCTACAGCAGCAGAAGACTACAGACATCCAACTGTTCACAGTAGGTACTTTCAAACATCTGCTTGAAACAAGTGTTTGTTAAATAGGATTTACATGTTTTGATAGCAGTCTCCTGTTGTTTCAGAAACCACCAATTCCCTTAATGATGTCCAAGCAAATTTAGAACTAACCTGTTTATGTAATTGTTTCTTGATTATTCAAACGAGTTAGGGGTCTACACTGCCACCTGCTGTAAACAATGTAAGGTATTTGTGATCAAAATTGAACTTTTCTAGGATTTAAGTTTGAGAACAATAATTTACAACTATATATGCCATAACGATTTCAGATACAATGTGTGAATGTAAATACACATGAGCCTTAACAAGTGTTAATCTATTGTTTATTAATTAAATGTGATTTTTTTGGATATCTGCATGAAACGCACTAAAGCCTTAGCGTTATTGCACATATACATGTATTTTAAACAAACAACTTAGGTGTCCATTACGATGTCGGGCGGATAAAAATCCGCCATCAACCACAGTGGCGAAAATCCGCCCGCCTACACCCTCTGAATACCGACCGAGCAATTACGATGCCGCGAACCGAAAACCGCCGGAGGCGGAAAATAAACAGAAAAACCGCCCGCCCATGTCCGAGTCCAAGTCCATCCGCCCGCCACGGACGGAAGAGACGCACGAAAAGCCAAAACAGCCCGCCCTGACGACCGAGACACCGCCCGTCAAATTAGGATCGTACCGACATGAGCGCGGGAAATCCACAAATACACCGCCCGCCAGCGCAAACAACAGTGATGAAAATGGACACGGCGGAAGCCCTGGCGGCCACCTCCATGCACAGAAACCATCCGCTGATGAAAACAAACACACCCAAGATGGCTAACAAGTCCACACAGCAACCCACGCACAAAAACCCAAACACAGTACACATCCCTGAAACACCCCCCCCCCCTGGACATACAAATCAACTACAAATCCCAGAACACCAGCCACAACACACCTGAAAACAACAGACCACCATGACACACCCACATAGGTAAGTACAAAACCAGCCCCTCCACAGACCACAACCCCTGCAACATTACAAACTGAGGACGAAAGCACACAACACAGCGAGACAGAAAGGACAGCAGCACACCACAGACACGCACCTATCACACCCATCACCACCACCACCAAACACCTGACCCACAAACCCCCTGCACATCACACACCACACACCGCACCAGCACCACAAACACCAAAACACACACCATGGCATCACACAGAATGCCCAAGTTCACTTCCACCGAGCTGACGGTCATGGTCGACGAGATCGTCAAGGTGCACCCACAAATCTATGGCAACCAGGTCCAACAGACACCACTATCCACCAGAAACCGGTTGTGGAGCAGGATCGTAGACCAGGTCAATGCAGTCGGGAACGTTCCACGCAACAGAGGAGAAATCAACAAAAGGTGGAACGACCTCAAAAGCGTGGTCAAGAAGAAGGAGAGCAAAAATCGAGAGCTGGCTGCCAGGACTGGCGGAGGGAATCCTGCGCTATTCAAGACCTTCAAGGCGTGGGAGGAGAAGGTGCGAGTGATCATACATCCGGAGATCCTCACCCAGATTACCAGGGGAGTGGAGGCTGGTAAGTACAAACAAACGTATACCAGCACACCGCTATGTACTCACATGCACCACCACCATGCCATAGCTCCTAGGGACAAACACCCCCATGTCCAGCACACAATACACAAGACATCACCCACACATGCAACAGACACTCATACACACTCAGCCCAAAGCTACCAACTAACAAAACCATGGGGGCATGTGTACAGTCAGCCAGCACCGCAACTACCACCAGGTCCCCTTGTACTCCAGATGCGCCAGAATGAGCACTCCCCACACCCACATCCATGTGTCCGCCATAGCTGCACTGACCGACAATGAACAGGTAAGTAGCCGGAACACAAAGACAGTGAGTCGGAGGGGGACCGCTGAAGTTAAACACCCACCAGGCCCCCACTACCACAGACCAGCAAGGTGGAGCACACCCCACATCCATGTGTCCGCCATAGCTGCACTGACCGACAATGAACAGGTAAGTAGCCGGAACACAAAGACAGTGAGTCAGAGGGGGACAGCTGAAGTTAAACACCCACCAGGCCCCACTACCACAGACCAGCAAGGTGGAGCACACCCCACATCCATGTGTCCGCCATAGCTGCACTGACCAACAATGAACAGGTAAGTAGCCGGAACACAAAGACAGTGAGTCGGAGGGGGACAGCTGAAGTTAAACACCCACCAGGCCCCCACCACCACAGACCAGCAAGGTGGAGCACACCCCACATCCATGTGTCCGCCATAGCTGCACTGACCGACAATGAACAGGTAAGTAGCCGGAACACAAAGACAGTGAGTCGGAGGGGGACAGCTGAAGTTAAACACCCACCAGGCCCCCACCACCACAGACCAGCAAGGTGGAGCACACCCCACATCCATGTGTCCGCCATAGCTGCACTGACCGACAATGAACAGGTAAGTAGCCGGAACACAAAGACAGTGAGTCGGAGGGGACAGCTGAAGTTAAACACCCACCAGGCCCCCACTACCACAGACCAGCAAGGTGGAGCACACCCCACATCCATGTGTCCGCCATAGCTGCACTGACCGACAATGAACAGGTAAGTAGCCGGAACACAAAGACAGTGAGTCGGAGGGGGACAGCTGAAGTTAAACACCCACCAGGCCCCCACCACCACAGACCAGCAAGGTGGAGCACACCCCACATCCATGTGTCCGCCATAGCTGCACTGACCGACAATGAACAGGTAAGTAGCCGGAACACAAAGACAGTGAGTCGGAGGGGGACAGCTGAAGTTAAACACCCACCAGGCCCCCACCACCACAGACCAGCAAGGTGGAGCACACCCCACATCCATGTGTCCGCCATAGCTGCACTGACCGACAATGAACAGGTAAGTAGCCGGAACACAAAGACAGTGAGTCGGAGGGGGACAGCTGAAGTTAAACACCCACCAGGCCCCCACTACCACAGACCAGCAAGGTGAAGCACCCCTCCCTCCCAGTACCATGTGGCATCCATTGCATTGCGCACTCAGAAACAACCTGTAGGTGGGAAACTGTACAGGGCGGGGCGTCTGTAGGCATGAGGACTGTACTACGACTGACACATGGGACATGACACGTAGCAGAGGAACACGCAGCACTGCTCCCAGTCACAATCATGAGACCAATGTGCACACGGACATGTTCAACAGAGTCAAACCCCACATGACCTATCACAGATACAGCAACACCTAAGGAGCCACGTCTGCATGTACAAGTCCCACTGGAGCACAGACCCACACAGCAGGTAGTGTGCCACCCATCACACACATCAGCAACACCATCGAAGTCCTGTCCATGTAGTCCTCACTGCCTGTCACCCACACATCGTCACAACAACGCCCACGTAAGACAGACCATACTAGAAGTAACAGCTTGGAACCACAATATTGCACACAAAGACAACCGGACCCATGAAACACACAGGCACACAATGCACATTCAACATATCATCCATCTCATCTCACAGCCACAATGTCATGATAGGTATGACATCCGAACAGCTGGACCACATCCAGTAGACATGCAAAGATACCTGCCCATGACAAATCAAGTGCCTGCAGTGACTGAAGCGCACGTCACACTGCGAATAATGACACACATAACATAGTCAACACCCCAAGAGCACAGCACTGATGCACATGTACCAGGGCAGTGCGCACACAAAGGAATTGGCCCATCTTCAATACGACGTGTGGCACACAACAAGCACGAACTCACAACATTGCTACCAATGTGATGACCATGAATGACAACAGTCAGCAGATATTCCGGCCATGTGAGACAGACACACACCTTTGTCCATGCACTGTCACGTTGCCAGAACACATGTCACGTTCTGCACCCATCACCCACAGCATGTACCCCAAAAGCATATCTCAACCCAAGAGCGTTTAGGGGGCTGTACCCCCTTCTGGCATCAGCGTACCTAAGCGTACCATCCCTCCCCCTAAACCATCGTTCAACCCAACAACATGGCCTTGGAGCACGCATACACACGAGCCACAAAATGTAGGAGCATAGCAACACACACCCATCGGCATTGCTAATCCGTCCCATGCCACATGTCCACATCACACAGACCCATTGCCCAGCCCACGCATACACACATCGTACATCCACACACGCCACTGGGAAACCTGTGCACGACAGTGCACGAACTGTGAATGTCAGACAACTAATACATACTTTGCTAGGTGCAACACAATGACCCATCTCATCCTCCCCACAGGTGCCGAACTGCTGGATGCTGGAGAGGGTGACAGCAGTCAGCACAGCCAGTCTGCAAGCCCCCGACCCGGACTCACGGATGTAGAGGAGCTGGACACCTCTCCGGACACGGACCACCCAGCAGGCCCATCTGGAGTGGCAGGGCACAACCGCTCCCCAGGGCCCCTCCTGCCTACCAACCCATCACCCAGGGCTGCTGACCAGTCACAGACCCCTGCTGCCACGGCTGTTGCGGCCACCACCACCGCCGCAACCACCACCACCGCCGCAACCACCACCACCACGCCATCCCTCGTCACAGCACCTGTGCAAGGGTCGGCACGGCCGTCGGGCTCCACCCTGGGAGCCAGAATGAGGACCGTGGTGAGCAATGTGGCTAGTGGGCAGGTCGGTGGCAGCAGTACTGGTAGGAGGAGCAGGGTCAGGCCAACGCCAACTGTGCCTGGGAGCCAAGCCCTGCCGCCAATCGACAGAGTCCTTGGGGCCTATGAAGAGGCCCAAGGCGAATGGGCCAGGTCGGCAAGCGACACGCGGGAGGTCCTTGCGGTGTTGAGGTCCATGGACGCCCATATGGCCCAAATCGCGGCCCTCATGGGCCAGCTGGTGGTGGGGGAGGGCACAAGCAAGGCCAGCAACACCACCTCCGCCACCACCTGCTGTGGCGCAGGCTCGTGCAGCCTCGCGTTCCCCTGAGTCCACAGCGAGTGAGCACTCCTCAGCCACCACCAGCGGAACATCAACACCCCCTACCAAACGTGGAAGGGGCCGTCCGAAGAGGAAACAGGTGTCCAGAGAGGACTTCGCCCGCACCAAACGCCAGTGAGTCAGCCAGCCACCTTGACCACCTACTGCATTGACATGGAATACGATCCTACCCCACACTGCCATGTGAATGGCATGTGTCTGTTGGACTGTGGACATAGGACTCCATGGGTACACCTTGACCATCACGCAGCCATGACCGTCAACTCATTGTCACAGCATGCACCACATTTGTCATCACCTTGCACACAATCACATGTCACCGCTGTTAATAAATACACCTTGTTCACAATCGGCTTAATGTGTCCTGGGTTTATTCCACGATGTGCAATCGCCACCATGAGCAGAAATGCATCTGCTGTGTGGCATGTCGATGGGACAGGAGAGGCTGCAGGGACCTAGGGGTGAAAAATAGAACAAGAGTACATTCAATGAGTGTGTCACACACTCATCACACAGTACTTGTCACCAACTACAAGCAATGCACACACATCTCACAGAGCAACAGGGCACAATGCTACAGCCACTGTCAGTGGCATACCAACCTGGACAGGGACCATTGACACACAGCATTCAGTGAACAAAAGGCCCCCGTAACAGAGCACACATACACCTGCACAACTACAGCTATATCAGCCGTCGTACATGGTCACTCACCGTCAAGTGAAGTAGCGGGCGATGAGCTGCTGACGCACATTCACAGCTTCATCCTCTCCACTGTCCTCTTCACTGGAGCTGTCCAGGTCTGCAGGCTGGGGCCCTGGTTGATCTCCGTCATCCACAATTAGGGGGATCTGCTTGCGGATCGGCAGATTGTGCAGCATGCAGCAAGCCACAATTATCTGGCACACCTTCTGTGGGGAGTATGCCAGTGCGCCCCGGTGCGGTCCAGGCATCTGAACCTGGACTTGAGTAGGCCAAGAGTACGCTCAACCACACGTCTGGTCCTCCCATGTGCCTCATTGTAGCGTACATCTGCTGGGCTCCCAGGACGTCGTAATGGGCTGAGCAGCCAGGGTCCATTCGGGTAAGCAGAGTCACCTGGGTGTGAGGGACACAGAGAACCGTTGCAATTCCAACTGGACACAAGACAGCATCGCACAGCCAGCACGCTACACTACTCCACATACTCACCAACAATCCAGCCACGGTCCGGTTGCAGATTGGTCATAAGACGTGGTAGGATGCTGTTGTGCATGATGTGCGCGTCATGGGCCGATCCTGGGAATTTCGCACACACGTGTGTGATCACCATGTCCGCAAGGCACACCACTTGCACATTCAGGGAGTGCGTGTGCTTCCGGTTGCGGTAGAGGTGCTCGGTGGCCTGTGGTGCAACAAGGCCAACATGGGTGCAGTCTATTGCACCAACGACGTGGGGTTTCGTCCAAGAGCATAGAATGCACCCTTCACTGCCGCCAATTCACGAGCCCTGGGGAAGCGGATGTATCTGTTCCTGTACAGCATCATGGCTGACAGTACATCCCTGAGCACCATGCTGAACATGGGTTGGGACATCCCACCTCCACTGCCCACTGTGTGCTGGAATGACCCAGTGGCGAAGAAATGCAGTGCAGCCATCACCTTAGCCGTGGGGGTGAATGCTGTTGGATACACCCTGCGCGGACGGAGGTGGGGGTTCCAACAAGGCACATAGACGATGCAGGGTGGGTCGGTCCAGACGATATTTGCGGATGACCTCCACATCCACCATGTCTGACAGCAATTGGTAGGGGCGATGAATGTTTGGTCTCCGCCTAGGAAAGATGGAAGTGTACACATGTCAAAGCAACACGCCACATGGCATATTCACATACACAGAACATAGATGACTGGGCAGGCAATTGAATGACAGAACGGCTGACAAGTAGGGACAGCACAGCCACAATACACTTACACAGGTCCCCTACCAATAGCAATGGGCAGTGACACACACCATTGCTATGAGCATGCACATGGGGAGTTAGGCATTAACAACTTGTAAGGCATGCTGAAGGCAACAGACTGCATATTCGGTAAGCTGCAACACCACGGCAACATGACTAGCTGCTGTGCATCACACTGCTTCCGAGGCTGGGTGTGTGGGCACACACCAACAACGCTATGGACACAGGCTGAGCGGCCAAAACAAGTGGGACCGGTGGCACGAGGGGATATGAGACAGTCATTGATGTCCCTACTGCACCCTAAGTACAGCACTGTACGGATCACACCTCGAGAAACATTGACAGGTGTACACATTGACAGCCCCATGCCGACATGGCTGTGTGCTTGCAACTACACATCACAAGTGACACGTAACATTGCACGTGCCAAGTGGCAGATGTACATAGTGAAAGATGGCATGTGTGTGCATATGCATATCCCATGCTCCCATGCCAATGTGTACATGATGATGTTCCTACATGCATGTGGAGGCTGAGCACTGGCCGTCCCTGCTTATGCACACAGCATGTTGTGGCCCTGTCCATTGTGGACTTGCACCCACACGCAAATCATGGCCACACCTGCAGATGCATTGCGCACATCATACTGTGTGGTGCACATGGCATCAGCGGACTGTACCCGGCATGGCCCAGGCCCTTACGGCCAACTCCAGCGACCTCGCGGTTGCACCCTGCGTGTTCCACTGTGGAGGTAGGCGTCCATGGCCAGCTGGGAGCAGGCCAACGTCTGCAATTGCAGCTGCCAGACATGGTACACGAATCGCAGCAGCTTGTACCCACTGAAACGGCCCCGGGGGCAATATGTGTGTGTGAGTGGGACAGGCATGACCACAGCTACCTGGCACTGCAGCCTGGCACCCCTCGACGACAGCTGCTGCTGCCACCACTACACCTACACGTGGATGACGCTGAGGACATGTCCAGGTCCACTCACTGGCGAGGAGCCGGAGAACCTGGATTCCGTGCTCCACGCACACTGCACATGGCTATTCCTTGCGAAAGTTGTGTGTGAGAGACAACTGCAGTGGGTGTGGGTGTGCATGTGGGGGACACACATGTCGTTGCTCCTCAGCACTATGAGTCAGAGCCTGTGGAGTACAGACATGCACTGCACACCATGCTGGCCGCAGGTGGCATGGGTATGTGAGCTCTCGGGCACTTTGACCTGTCTGTCCCACCCGAGTGGTGGTACATGGCAACTTCATGTCAGACATCCAGTGACACAGACAATTGGCAATGCAGGTCTCAGTGCACCTGTCGGTCGTGTGGAAGTCAGGCTGGGGCCATGCTGCCCTTCTCAGTCCCAGCAGGCCTGGCCTGCACATTGACTGCACAATGCCAGTAGGTGCCGACACAGACTGCCTAGTGGGTTACATGTGTCTCCTGTTCAGGACCCCCGGATGAGCGCTTACTCTGCACTGTCGATTGGACACACCATGACTCGTGATAGGGATGTGTGTGAGGGATAGTGGCACTGAATGTGACCTTCGTTGCGGGGTGGGCCATGCACAGGGCGAGTACGCTGATGGTTGCGCAGTGTTGGTCACAGTGGGTACACCCACACAGATGTGTTGCCTTGTGATCTGTTTCTAGGTCAGCCTGACAATGGACAGTAGATGTGGGCAGGCTACACATTGCTCGATGTGCTGTCTATGTGCATGTGCATTCACACCAGGCACAACTGCCCCTGCACATGTGACCCCTGCTGCACTAAGTGCTGGGTCTGTTGAGCTGATGCACCGTCTGTGCGTGGGGCAGACAGCTCTGCTCACTTCCGTCATTGCCCATGACATCACTTTGCCGCAGGTGACATGGTTCATGGAGGGCCCACATGTACGCGTGGGTGGACTACACAAGACTGTCCAATAGTTGTCACCCCCAGTCAGTGCTTCGAATGGGAAGTATGTGGTGCTGGTACTCATTACGCTGTGTCGGGTGTGCGGGGCTAGGTGCGGGGCTACATGCAAGACATGGGTAGGTCATCGGCTTATCTACTAGTTGCAATACACACGAGACATGTCTTTTTCTGACCACATCAGGGGCATTCCTTAAACTAACTGGAAGTCAAACAGTTATCTTTTACACTGTCCTCATGGCCTCCCTCGCTCACACCAATATGCATTTGCACATGAGAAGCTAGCGCATGCACAAGCAGCTCCAAACTCGCCCCAGAGAGGCCAAGGGGTGTATGTGTGGGTCCATTTGTACATGTGGTCTGTCTCACGGTATAATTAGTGGCGTGACGCCGTCCACATTCGTGGTGCCCCGACTCGAGACCCGGGCAACATTGACAATGCATGACAGGCTCCGCAGTCCGGATACACCACCTGCAACACACAGAGGCTGTAGCTGCCCTAGCGGGCCAGTCCACGTCCAACTGGAGCTCATGGCCCCACACATTCATTCTTTGGCCTCTCTGGAGCGAGCTTGGAGCTGCTTGTGCACGCGCTGGCTTCTCTGTTGCAATGGCATGTAACGTGTGTGGGTGTATTGTCAATGGGTGGGATGGTGCGAGCCACCTTCCGTGACGTCACTGCTGCTTGTGATATGTGCGTCCCCCACTACTTCCATTTGACTTGTGCCATACTACACATTGTGGATGTGTTGCCTGCGTGATGTGACAAGGATGAGCGCGCCATGTCCTCTCACCCACCATGCTCAACTGCCATCCCGTGCCCTGGATTGCCTGTGCAAGTGGACAATGTTGGGGATGCACCAGGTCGAAAGGGGATGTGAGTGCCTTGGCAAGGGCCTGGCGGACGCGCAGCAGTATCCGGCATGTCCACGGAGGGTGGGCTGGCGTCTACACTTGATGCGGCATTGTTCGTGTGCCCGCCTGTTGTGCACACACGAGTTCACATTCGTCACCAGACAGGTGGTCTTTACAGATTCCCAGGAGTGCGCCAATGTACTGGTCCTGAGTCCTACCAACACAGCGTGTTTCAACATTGCATGTGCGCACCTACCCGTCACACCAACCCACCTGAGGCCATGCGTAACTCCCGCTTCACATGACACATGTGTGTCTTCCACAGTTGTGCTACTCATTTGCGTTGACATCCAATGACAGTGGACTACATGGTCATCTCACGACTGCCGTGTACTTCACACACTCTCATCCTCTCTCATTCGTACTTGTGAAATGAATCAGCAGAGACACATTGTTGCTTCAAGCCATGTATTGGGACTAATGTCCTCTGTGATGCAGTATAGTGAACACTACTGGCAGCGAAGTGCATGTGGAGGATATACTCAGCATGATTACACATAGCATAGGGTGTAGGGGTACAGTGATTAGTTGTTGACTGTGGGATGTGGGCTTCAGAGTTACAACTGCTTAGCCGTTGGTGTGCTAATGTACATTTGCTGATTACTGTGGTGCTGCTGACTGACACAGACAGTATACATTTAGCCTACCAGTCCGCTTGTCATCATGGGCACAGTGCATCTCAGTTCCATGTTACAGGTTTGCTGCTATGGTTACTCATACACACGTGCGTGGAGGTGACATCAGGGCATGGGTTTACGTGCATGCAACGGCGTCCCACTTGTTGTTGCGATGTGGTGGGTACTGGCCATGTCACAGTCACTGGGCTCATGTTGTTGGTGGATGCACTTGTTGTCCATGCAAAGGTCCTGGCACGGACGTTCAGTGGGAGGTGTGGTGACAGCTCTCACATACTACAGCAGGACGATTGCTGTCCACTGACCGGTGCATATGTTCATGGGCGCAGGATCCATATCATGGCATGGTTGTACGTGCAGTTCTGTCCATGTGGTTGCCATACACAAATCCCATGCCTCTGCCTCCCCTGTTCATGCAGAGTTACTGGATGTGATGAGGTACAGGGTGCATTTCCCAAATAGTATCAGATGTCATGGCAGTGTAGTTGTTGTTGTGGTGTCAGTTGCAGGTTGCATGGTGTAGTAGTTGTACTGGTAACTGCCTAGTCCGTGCGTAAGCCAAGCATGGGTACGGTGTGGGACATCATTGCTCAATTGGGGTCTGGCGACAGGGCCCGACGAATTGACAGGTTGTCAGGAATGCAATACCTTCCAGCAGGGCTTCCATGGCATTGGTGGTGGACATGGTTGCCAGCCAATGTAGCGGATGGTGGCTGTCAAGGTGTTGTTCGTGAGTTGTCCCTTGTAGGAGCATGATGGGACATGTTGGATGGCATTCGATGTAACTGTAATCCATTATCCGTCGTGTGGAGGCACAGTGGTCCCATTGCAGTGTGGGTCCGATAGTCGCCACATACGCCATGCCCCCATAGGCTGAACAGGCCCTGTCGTGGGCGTCCAGGGGGTGGAATAGTTGTAGCAGGTCCGCCCTTGGACATGCCGGGTTGGAAGAGACATAACTCCACAGGATAGTAGAAGGGACACCTCCGACAGTAGAAGACGGGGATGACGCAGCTGAACAATGCGATGCAGTAAGTTAGTCGGTAACTTACGTTCAGCAGGGCCAGATTGTCACATCCCAATATCTGTATCAGGTTATGTTTGTACAGCTTGATCTGTCCGGCGTAGTTGGGTAGGTGTGGTGCAAGTGCCATTTTGCTGCAGGGCGCTGTGGTGGCGTGCTCCGGCTGTCTGTGCAGTCTGCAGAGTGCAACCTCCGATGTTGCTAGGAATTCTGTAATGGTCGTAGGGAGGCAGGACTTGTGTTATGTTGGCTTGTGCGGAGGACACGGGCCCTCATCCCACATGCTTCATCTGAATGGTCAAGGTCAGTGGTGTCTGACTCCTTCCAGATAACTTGCATGTGAACCACATGGGGGAGTGTTATCATTTCTTCTTTCCGTTGTGAATGTTCTTTGGTGTTATGCGCTATCTGCCCTGTGGCCGCTTCCCTCTGCATGCCTGTGTTGGGCTTTGTTTGGTGCAATTACTGTTTTCTCCGGCTTGTTTAGTCGGGATGTGGTTTCACAGTGGGAATGGAAGGTCATTCGGTGCTGTCTCCTCTCCCGTGTGTGGGCAGCAGGCTGCTTTTCCGCTGTACATTGGGCCTTGTGTTATAATTGGTCCCACCTGTTGTCTGTCCCCGGTATCTTTGATGTTACGTATTGCATGTCTTGTTATTGGGTGCAGGGTGGCACCGGTGTTTCTGTGTGGTACTGGCGTACCTTTTCCCGACGGGGTCCATATTCTGATGGGTGATGTTGCCTCCGCTGTGTGCTTCGCCGTGTTTTGCACACAGGGGTGTGTCCTAATGTGGCGTGACGTCACTGACATGTTCGGGTCAGTTGTGTGACGTCAGGTTGGCAACAGTGAATTGCCCGTTGGGGACATGACTGTGGCAGGGCTGTCACGTGACATGTGCGTTCTGGGTGGTGCTGGTGTGTGTGGTGTTTGGTTGTGACCCTGTGTTGTTTGTGTGCGGCGCATGCATTGCGCTGCCGTTGGCCTCTGCGTTGTGCGCATGTGTGGGTGCAGTGGTGGATGTGTCGTGTCCATGCAGGGGTGTCGGGGTGGGGGCCATATACAGTTTTCCGCCCTTGCACTGTGTGCGCTGTTTGCGTGCCCCTGTTGTGTGTCTGCCTACCTGCGTCGCCGCGGTGCGTTGACTCCTGGGTGCTGCATCAGGTAGAGCATGGGGAGGGCCTGCAGTGCTGGATTCATGCTCGGGGGTCCGCCTCTTTGATATCCGTACTGTGAGTTCGGTTTTCCGCCTTGCTTTCACGTGCGGTGTCTCTTAGCCGGAGGAACTGTTTGGTTCTGGCATCGTAATTTGTACGCCGGGCGGTACGTGATTTCGTCGGGCGTTGTGTCTCCATTGAGCCGCGCCGCTCCGTGGACGGGCGCACTTTGATGGCGGACGGCGTCGCTGGCGTACGGGCGGTGTTTGGCTGTCTTTTCGCGTCCTAATTGGGCGGGCGTGTGTGCTGTGGCGGGCGGACGGTAACTGGTGCTTTTTGCATCCGCCAGCACGGCGGTGGTGCTTCCGCCCGCCATCCTAATGGGCCCCTTAGTTACAAAGGATGTGAGTCCTTCATAAGTAATAAATTGTAGCACTTGGTGTTTTCTGGGTAGCGAAGCAGAGCAGTCCAAGACCTACTCAGAGGAGAGGTGTGGGCTAATAACCCCAGCTTGCTGACATGCAACAACAACACCAAAGAAATAATTGTCAAGTCAGTGTTTTTTCTTTTTAAAAAGAAAAATACTTTTATTATAATCACACTACTAAATACTACACATTAAATTACAAATGTATACATTCAGTATAAACCACAACACAGTAAATACCCCACTCCAATTTATAAAAATAGATTAAAATGTATGAACAAATTGACACCTAAACAACAAAGATCAGGTGAGGGTAATTGGAAATATGATTTTTAGAAGTCCAAATAGCACATTAAAGCGCAAAGCACCAATTGCTGTTATCTAGTTCTGCTAGACCAGGTCCAGGTCAAAAGTTGAGACTGATTGCGAGCTACTGCCAGTCAGGTACAGGAACCATGTTTGTCTTGGTGGAAAGTTTACCTCCTAATTCAGAAGATTTACTGGGGAAAAGTCCTCATTGACTGGACAGAATGCAGGCTGGATCCAAAGGAAGGTTCAGTGACAGTGGCCTTGTTAAGCGCAGATCCTCGGTGAGAGCCTTGACTCTGGTGGAAAACATAGTGCGTGGAAGGCGAGGGTGGGAAGGCACTAAGTGGGCATGGTAAATTCCAGACCATGCCCACTTAGTGCCTTCCCACCCTTGCCTTCCACGCACTAAGTGGGCATGGTCTGGAATTTGTACTCAGTAAAGGTCTCATCGGTGGTCAGATGCTACTTGACATTGACCTTGATGAAGCCTCTCTCCGTTCAGACCTTGAAACTTTTCTGAAAGTCAAAATGCTTTCAGTGGGGGCAAACGGCGATTTGAATGCAACAGGCGATTCAACTTCAGCCTCAGCACTGGTCCCAGTCTCTGCTGCCTCGCTGGAGGAAAAGTTCTGAAAAAGATTTGAGTGTAAGGTTTTGCGAGTTTTATGGTCGCAGGAGTAAATTCCAGGCAAGCATCCAGGACCTTGTAGGTACCCCTAGGGCATTAGGACTCACTCTCCCTTAAACCACCAGCAGAATCCAGGGCAAATCTAGTCAGAATTGGTCAGCTGGCTTTTTGGAAAAAGTCAGTTTCTTGCAGCTTTTGTTGGCCTGTAGCTTAACAGGAGGTCAGCTAACTCAACCTTGGTTCCACATCCTTGCCCTGGTTACTTACCGATCAGTAAGGTTAAAGTTCAGCGGGGAAACCCTACCGACTTTGACATCATTTCCTGGGGATTTGGCCCTACCCAATCCTGAGGTGCACTGTCTGCAACAACCCCAACATGGCAAAACTCTACTTCCCCTGAGCAGAGCTCTGAGCACACCCATGTGAAACTCCCTTTGTAAACCATTTCTGAAACATGTTTACCCCCCCACTGGAATTGGTACTGCCCTGACTACCTGAACAATGGAAGGGGCAGACCTAGCTGTGAGTTACATCTGCCTGTGACAGGAAATGCCTCTTTGAAACTTTTGTAGTTGGTGGGTACATTCCCCAGCCCATCATGTCAGGAAGAAATTACACCATCTCCCACCCATGGTCCTTTTTATTCCCTTTCCTGGGAGCCATTCACACCTTCCTGCAGTGGCTTTGGCAATAAAAATAGTGACTTTCTAAAGTCACTGTTTCTGAAATAGTTAGGCAAAATTCGACTTTGGCATTACATTGGAATTTGTTTAACTAGGAAAATGAGTGACTGAAATATTATTCTATCTAGTGCCAATCAGAAGTTAGCTTTAATACGTGTTTTCTATGGGACCTCCAGCCTTGCTACAGTGAACAATGGGCTTGGGGCATTCTTCACTGTAAGACATGTAAAAACATTAAATATATATGCCATACTTTCAAATACTACGCACCTTGGGGGCTGGGAAGGCCTACATTAGCGGTGTCTTACTACTATAGAAAAGGATAATTTAAGCCTAGCAAAAGGGTGATTTTGACAGGTCAACATCGCAGTATTAAAACTGATCAGCTAGACTGCAGGTATAGAATAATACTTTACATGATCACTTTAGTGGTAACACAATAGGTGCTGTAGTACACTAGTGCCATTTAATTTACAAGCCCTGGGCATTCGATGTATCATGTACTGGGGACTTATAGGCAAGTTAATTGTGCCAATCATGGATTTTAACCAGTTTGACAAGTTCTTAGATTTCTGAGTACACACACACTAATGAACACACCAGTGGCTATTTGAGAAACTGCTATGCTCAGGCAAGATATATTTCTTCACAAAGGGCCAGATGTACGACCATTGGCAATTGCGACTCGCAAATTGCGCTAAATTGCGACCGCAATTGTCAATGTACAACAGTGTCTGAAACACTGTTTGCGATTCCCAATGGGGTCACAAATTGCATGCCTTATGCAAATTAGTATGGCTGTCGCAATTTGCGACCCCTTTGGAAATGGCGAGAACTCCCAGGGATGGTGGCCTGCTGGGGTCAGCAGACCTCCATGTCTGGGACTGTTTTAAATAAAGCAGTTTTTTTTTTTAAATGCAGCCGTTTTCCTTAAAGGGAAACGGGATGCATTTAAAAAAAAAATATGAAATGTTTTTGTTTAATTTTTTAAGGGCAGGTAGTGTTTGCGCACCCATCCACAAAGGGGAAGACCCGTTTGCGAATGGTTTACCACCCTCTAGAAGAGGGTGGTAAACTGCGAGTGTTTTCCGACCGCAATTGCGGTCGCAAAACATTCTTACATAGGGTTCAGACTCGCTATTAGGAAGGGACGCCCTCGGAACGCCCCTTCCTAATAGCGAGTCGCTAACCCTATTTTGCGAGTTACTATTTAATTAGCGACTCACAAAATAGGGTTAGTACATGGCCCACTGGTTGTATGCATGCGCAAACGGGTCTAAGACCCAGTTGCGCGTGCAAAAATCCGTAGTACATCTGGCCCAAAGACACTTAGCTCACAAAAGTGGCCACCTTTGAAGGACCAAGTTAAAAAAATAATGCATATAAAGAAATGTTGTATTAGTAAAAAACACATTTAAAACAGCAGGGGGCATATTATCAAGAACGGCGTTAAAATTATCGTCGGTTTAGCGGCAGAAAACTGCCGCTAAAGCGGCGATAATGGGCTTGATAATATGCCTGGAGAATTCAATAGAAGCCCATGTTGACACCAGAACATGGGCTTCTATTGAAATTCTCCAGGGCATATTATCAAGCCCATTATCGCCGCTTTAGCGGCAGTTTTCTGCGGCTAAAGCGGCGTTAATTTTAACGCTGTTTCTTCATAATATGCCCCCAGGTTTGTTAAAAGTTACTCTAAAAAACTATTTTCAAGATTCACAATACACAATCTGTAACATTTACACCCAAATCGAATTTGAGCAAAAGATTTTTCTAAAGCAAAACCAAACAACATTACAATAAAAATAAGCTTTTGCAGTCAATGGAAATGCCTACTTGCTCTGTTTTTAAGTCAAAACAGCAAAAAATAATAAATTTACTCAGTGAAATAGTGAGAAGGGAGATCTCGACAGCAATATAAAATCAAATGGGGACAGGCTTGCAACAAGGGCAACATTTTTAAACTTCTAAACACTACAACAGGCTAGCCAGTCACATCACAGCCCAGTGGCCATTTTAGAAAATTGCAATTCTCGGGCCAGAAATGTTTCTTTACTAATGGCCTGAGTTAGAGTTTGGTAAAGAGAGGGTAGTCTGCGGCAATGCCAAACTGTTGGTCCACCCAACCGATTTACACTGAGGTGGAACTTAACTATGAAAATGGCAGAGCCTACTCCAGCTCCTTTGCTGACATACTCCTCCGTCAACTTGATGGAGTATGGACCATCGGACGTTTTGGCCATTTGTCCGCTCGACCAATTTAGAGTGGGCGGTCCAATGGTCAATTTTCACTCTCTCTTACCACCATGAGAAACTTGGCAGTAAGGGACAGTGAAAGCATTTAAATGATCCACACACTATAGGAAACAACTCCCAAGGTGTGGGGGTGATACATTTTTGTTTTTCAAAAACAAAATCCTTCTTTGGGATTTTGTTTTGGAAAAAACACATAAAACAAGTAAAAGTCTGAAGGACGGCCATCATGTTACATGGAGCCGTCTGTCAAATCTTTAAAATATTGACTTCATGGCCATTCCTGCCAATGTTAAGAGATGTCCACAAGGTGGGCTGACAGTTCTTTGAAAGCATGTGGGCTTTTGGCACCATCTCTCTATCCCCAGGGTCACTAGAGTAACCTCTGCTCTCTCCCTGAAGCTTACTAGGACCAACACAAGTGCTACACTGGCCAACCCTTCTGTCTGCCCACCAGTGTGGGACTGTGTTGGTGTCTGCCTTGGAGTGCCCATATTTGTAACACTCAATATACTGGGGGACAAACCTCCCTGTCTGATTGTCATAGAAGCCCTTTTACTTTGGTTCAGATTTGGACTAGTTACTATTCCCTTGGGAATAATTTTGGGGACCTTTAGAGAATTCCTTATTTTTAAGAACCCCCCCTCCTTTTTCTCGAGGGACCCCTGACCATCCTTTTCGGAGTCTGCCACAGATAAACCTTCTTGAACACTCTGTCCATGACCCAGAGTTCCACCTCCATAGCAAGCTCCCTGGGTTCAGTGAGATTACTATCCACTAGGTGTTGGTGCAGCTCTGTAAAACAAGTATTGAGCATGTGCTCTCTCATGATCAAATTGTACAGTCCAATATAATCATTGACTTTGCCGCCCCTCAACCAACCACTTAGGGGCTGATTAGGATGTCGGTTGGTAAGCCTCCAACATCTGGTCAGAGGCTTACTGACCAACATCCTTGGTTTAAACTCCGACCACCTTATTACAAAAAAGGCGGTTGGAGTTTAAATTGGCTGGTCAATCCAACTGGCTTCCGACAGGCTTAAGGAGCCTGTCGGCCTCTCAAATCGCCACAAAATCCCTTACGGACGGCGTTTCCGCCATCAGGATTATGTTGTTGGTTTCTGACAGGCTTTCCATGTTGGGCTTTCTGACATGGAAAGCCTGTCAGACAGTGACTTTGGGGGCCCCTAGAAGGGCCCCCTTCCCTTTGGGGCATCTGGTTATGGGCTGGGGGGCACCTATGGTGCCCCCGGTAAATCTGTGCACCTGGTGGAAGGCACAGTGAGGTGGCTGCCACATGGTGCAGGGATTTACAGTAACTCCCATTTCTCTATTGGATCTTGTGCTGCGGCCGGTTTCCGACCACAGCACAAGCTCCCATAGGGAAATGGGAGTTTGCCACCGCACCATGTGCGGTTTCATGGTAATTGCAGTTTTGGACCATCGACCCAAGGTCGGTCGGTTTTGAAACCACAGGGATGTTGGTCGGAGGTAACTCCGACCAACATCCTAATCAGCCTCTTAGGGGCACATGCATCAAGGTAGGCTTTTGCGATTCCTTAATTGCGATTATTAAGGAATCGCAATTAAGGAAAGCATAAAGCCTATGCATATAGGAATCGCTATAAAAATAGCGATTCCTAAACATTCCTTAATTGCGACTACGCAAATTGCGACTACGCAATTAAGGAATGCCGTCCCATTCATTCCTATGGGCCTACAGGCCCATAGGAATGAATTGAGATTGCATGCGCAATTTGCGAGTACCAGTAGGTACTCGCAAATTGCTCATGCAACTTCAAGGGTGCAAGGGTGTCAAAATGACACCCTGTTGCACCCTGAAAGTGCGATGTGCACCCATGTTGTGCACACACGTGCCCCAAGGGCATGTGTGTGTGTAACCTAAAACTTTAAAAATGCATTTTAGTGCATTTTTCAAAGTTTTTGCAAATTACAGACAAGTTTGATTTGTCTGTAATTTGCGGTCCCAAATAGCGAAATCGCTATTTGAAAGTGCTTCTAGCATTGCATTTAAGGAATCGCAAATTGCGATTCCTTAAATGCAATCGTAATTTAGGAATTCGCAAATAATTGCGAATTCTTAAATTGCGCATAGAAACACTTTCATGCATCTCCAAAGGCCAATTTGCGATCGCAAATGGCCGATTTTTGCGAATCGCACCGTTTGCGATCGCAAAAACCTTTGATGCATGTGCCCCTTAGTCTCATAGGGGCACATGCATCAAGGTAGGCTTTTGCGATTCCTTAATTGCGATTATTAAGGAATCGCAATTAAGGAATCGCAAAGCCTATGCATGTAGGAATCGCTATAAAAATAGCGATTCCTAAACATTCCTTAATTGCGACTCGCTAATTGCGAGTCGCAATTAAGAATACCTCCCCATTAATTCCTATGGGCCTAGAGGCCCATAGGAATGAATGGGAAGACATTCTCAATTAGCGATTCGCAATTAGAGAATCGCATAGGTGAGAATGCAATTTCAAGGGTGCCAGGGTGTCAAAATGACACCCTGTTGCACCCTGAAATTGTGATGTGCACCCATGTTGCACACACATGCCCCAAGGGCATGTGTGTGTGTAACCTAAAACTTAAAAAATGCATTTTAGAGCATTTTTCGAAGGTTTTGCAAATTACAGACAAGTTTGATTTGTCTGTAATTTGCGGTCCCAAATAGCGAAATCGCTATTTGAAAGTGCTTCTAGCATTGCATTTAAGGAATCGCAAATTGCGATTCCTTAAATGCAATCATAATTTAGGAATTCGCAATTAATTGCGAATTCTTAAATTGCGCATAGGAAACTACTTTCATGCATCTCCAAAGGCCAATTTGCGATCGCAAACGGCCGATTTTTGCGATTCGCACCGTTTGCGATCGCAAAAACCTTTGATGCATGTGCCCCTTACTGGATAATCAAGAACTCCCTCCCCAAGACTGTCCCTAAAACTCATGTGGAACTTTTCTGAGGTGAGTCCAAATTTGGTGACAAGAATGGGTATACCTCATCTGGGGCCATATGTATCAAAAAAGAGTTTTGCGATTCTCAAATTGCGATTTTTAGCGAATCGCAATTAGAGAATCGCAAAATGCAATGTATGTAGTATTTGCTAAAAATTTTGCAAATCCTACATATTCCTTATTTGCGAATCGCAAATTGAGATTTGCAAATAAGGAATACCTTCCCATTCATTCCTATGGGCTAGGAGGCCCATAGGAATGAATGGGAAGACATTCTCAATTTGCGATTACCAATTAGAGAATCGCAAATTGAGAATGCAATTTCAAGTTGCAAGGGTGCCAAAGGACACCCTGTTGCACCCCTGAAATATGCATGTGTGCACATTTTGCGCACATACATGCCCTAAGGGCATGTATGTGTACGTCATATGGCACTTTTAAAAAATCAAAAAAGTGCTTTTTAAAGAAAATTGCAAATTACCACCAACTTAAAGTTGGTGGTAATTTGCAATTCCTTAAGGCCAAATAGCAAATTTCTGGAGCTTCCAGAATTGCATTTAAGGAATCGCAATTTGCAATTCCTTAATTGTATTTGCAAAATAGAGAATCGCAAATTTTGCGATTCTCTATTTTGCGATGGCCTTTTGGGATGATACATCCCAAAAGGCTTTTCCCCATTCGCAAACTGGCAGATTCTGAGAATCTGCCCGTTTGCAAACGGGAAAAAGGCTTGATACATATGGCCCCTGGTCTCCTATCTCTAACGTGAGCATGGTATCCCTCTCAACGTAGACATGTGTTTCCGAGACTCGCCCATATCATATACAGTTACACTGGCTTAGAATTTGCTGTTTCTACAGTACATACATTTAACCCCTAATTTCTCTGACTGACCATACTACAGAAAGGACAGCGAGCTATGATTGCCTCTCTCTATGTTTGAGCTTTGCTAGCTGCAGCTCATACATTAACTCAGGGAAATTCTGCTTAAAAAACAGGCACTCATCTCTGCGCTGAGCCAGCAAAGCTATGGTACGGAATCTGCTGATTAAACCCAGGAACACATCATCAGGCTTCCTCTGGTGACTGTTGCCCAGGCTAACAAGAAGTAATTTTTATTCGGCTTTTTTATTTCTCATTTTTTACACCTGGCTGTAAATAGGGTGCTAACAACAACAACACATAAAGGTAGGGCAGGCATGTTATTTGGACAGGGTGGGTAGCTCTCGTTATTTGTGCATAGACTGTAAGTATGCAGATTATTATGCATGATTATTAAAAAACGTTACAACACATATTTAACAAAATTTATCTAAAATGGTTAAAATAAATTGTGCAATATATCTTAAGAGCCAGTTAGCAACAAATTACAATCATTCATATTTGAGCCTTGATATAAACGACCACCTTAGTGTTGAGTAAGGAGCCATCTGTGAGTCTTTCAATGAAATAAACTTTGTTTAGTTGGAAAATACGACAGGGTGGTATATTATCCCCTACAAAAAATCATGAAGCTGCAGGTCCTTTGGGTGATGCTTGAGTAAAGTGTATCAGGTGCCAAAGTGTTTTATGGCCCAAAAAGGATGAGGAAGTATAAGAGGCACTGGAGAAGAGAATGCCTGCAGCGAAAACAAGGTAAAGTAGATAACAATATCCGGCAGAAGTTTTATGGCCGGTGACAAGCCGAGCTGGCAAAGTGATGGCTTGTTACAGATTCGTGGAAGCAGACGGGACAACAGGGGGCTGGTACATTATTTACTGCACAATGAATTCGAGCAAATAAACAATATTGTGGGGGCTGGCAGCTAAAAAAGGTAGAAATGGCACAGCTCTGCCATTCCACTTTTACAATTGTCTAGTTCATTGTGATTCAATGTGCATTTTAATAATGCATTTTTCGAACATTTCTTTACATTAGCCTGGATTCGCATTTTAGAGTTAGGGAGAGGTGACATGACTGCAGAGTCATCCAATATACCGATAATGATGTGTATAGTCTGCTATCTTTTTTGCAAATGTTTGCATCATACAATCCATGGGACCCCTAATTGGCATTTGTCCTATAACTTGCCATAACCATCAATTAGCCTTGTTTGTTTACAGCAATATTGGAAATAAATTCCTTCTTCCTGTGATGTGAAGGTGTTTTACTGCAGCCTCATCATGCCTTGCTTGTAGATTATGTTATGGGCTGCACATTCACTACCCCTTTGGAGTATTTGAGCGTTTAATTTATAGCAGGTGCTGGCGAAGATACAACTGTGGCTGGGTATAAGATATGCAGAGGCCATAAATCATTGATATTATGCGCAGCAAGCCACTCTGAATTAAATACAATACTAACTATCACGTGGAAGGCATTGGAAGTAGCTGCATTTTATATAGTGAAGGCATATAATGTGATAATAGTTTACTAACTTCAGGAAATTAAACTACATATCATTAGGGAAAAGGTTATTCTCAAACTAATTTTAAGAAGAAAAGACAGTCACACCAAAGCAAGACGAGTTTGTGTATCGTTCGGTTTATTTTGTATCAGTAATTTACACCCTGAAATATTAAAAACAAAGACATCATATGTTAATGTACAGTAGACAAGGATTTGCACAAGGGTTCCAAACCTCAAAATGTACACAAGCAGTGTTTCAACCAGCAAAAATGAAAAATCCTCATCAGTAAATTATTTAGAAATGGGCATTAGTCCAATTAACATATTTTGTTCAAAAGGCAAATATGACATGTTTTTCCTGGGGCACACAAAAATGTCAATTATTCCATCTTCACAGGAGTGAATTTACGTGTGTTTCTTTGGTGAAACACGTTGAGCCACACACTTGTAAAGTCATTCTTACTGTCCCTTTTCCTAAGATTAGAAATGCACAACAAATGGGATAACCTATTAAAAGATAACCCAGAAAGTGCTTTGGAATTGCAAGCAGGATTATCTCTCTAACAAAACTCTGCTTCATTTTTGTTTGAAGGCAGCAATACATGCAATACGCCCAATGGATGCCAAAGCCCGACTAAAAACTTCACATTCTGCACATCATGATTAATAAACGAAGTGACTTCTAAATCGACCAAACAAAAGTGTTTTAGGACCTAAGCAGGGCTATGAAGTGCTATATAAATGTGATAACGCCGAATTCCACTGCACAAATTACTAAGAACCCTCGGTCGACTGAATCTTTTATTACCTGCTGAGAAGTGTAAAGGGGAGAAAAAATACATTCGTTCCAAACATGCCATGAAGCAATTTAAGAAAAGCGCAGAAAAGATCACTGACTCCGAATTCCAAGTTTAGGGGTTTATTACAAAACCAAAAATAACTGAACGTACAGACACCTCAGAACGAGGTTGCAAAAATATAAAGGCACTAATACAAAGTCCATCCTACGAACCAATCTAATCCGATATAGCATAAAGAGAATAAGCAGTTCCAGAAATACTAAACAAGTGATAACTGCACCAACATCTATATTGGTCTTCATTAGTATCTAGAAAGGAAAACCATTAGTCTATCCCTACTCTATCCTAAAGTGACATCCCTACTTAACATCACCCAAGCAAGATCCAGAGAAAGTGTCAGCTCGTGAGGACTCCCTAAGAAGTACACTCACGTTGTAAGAACCAGTCTAAGTCTTCATTCTCAAATTGATCCCTTCCTTTACCCTCTAAAAGCTCTCTCATTCTCCCTGCAATCTCCTTCTACCTTCTGCCTCTTCCTTCTCTCTGTTAACTCATCCCTCGGGGCACTGTCCCTAATACAAAATGGACACTTAGTAACCACGCCTCCTGAAACACCTCCTCTGGCCAGGCACCTCTCGTAGGTACCTTTCCACCAAAACTTGTACTCGTTCCAGCAACAGTTGGTGTGTCCTTGGGTCTCAGGCTCCTTCAGCACATCTTCCAATTATCAGCATTCCTGGAGACTTTGTAACCGGTTTCGTCCATATCTAACTCCTAAAACAAAAGCGTTATTTCTAACTAACGAGGACGATGTCCTTGCACCTGCAACAGAAGCATGAGAACCGAACAACCTTGCACGCACATGAATTTCGCTGACTGTCTCTATATGAGAGCCTCACCAGGGGAGAATACATTTCAGGCCTACATAAATCAGCTAACATAAGAAACAAATAGGCCTTTCTTAACGCGAAGGAGCAACTACTCCATCTAGGCCTTTAACATCAATTTAAACACATTTAAATTGTTACATCTGTAAGCACTACATTTCATCAGGTTTAAACACAATTAGTCATCTATGCGTGTGCAACTTCAACATGATGCACGTTTAAATCTACTGCATTACATTACACATAACTACCTCATTATGCATTTGCAATGAACATCGAAAGTTACATAATTCCTTCTAAATGCCACTTAACGATTCTTGAATGGCACAACATTTCATTTACCAATGATAATTACAACACGAGTTCTAACTAAGGTTAACGCACACATAAGAATATATGCAGGTACGGACTATCCATGAATATAATGTACCCCTACAAATTTCAGAATATCACTGCGCTCTATCAGTTCCCCCCTCTGATGACTAGTGTCATCAACAAAATCACAACTCCCTGGAGAAAGAACTGACCTAAACAGAGCTTGTAGCCAATCTTCCCTGTCGGAACCTTTCCAGATTCTTGATATTCTCATAATGACTGTCCTGCAGTCTAGACATCCTTACCTCTCTCTCCCTAAAGGATCTTTCGACTTGATTCACCCTGTACCACTGATAAGCCCTCACAAAACCCCACAGGCAAATCACACAGACCACGATTATAATGATAGGTTTCAGAATGTAACCAAGAATACCTTTTCCCAAGCTTGCAAACCAACTCCCTACTCTACCGAACCCTTTTCCAACTTTCTCCCAAACACCCTCTTCAGTCAGATCCTGGATCTCATGATGAATCTCAGTGTTGTTACTTATATACTTCTTCAGATCTTTACTATTATCTGGTATATAAGTACAGCACTCTTGCACCTTCAGCATTTTACAGACTCCGCCCTCTTTTGCCAATAAGACATCCAAAGCAAGACGGTTCTGCATCACCATTGTCCTTATCAACAACATCTCTCCATCCACAACCAATAGCGATTTAGCTATATTCGTCGACAACTTGTCCACAACAGTCGCCAGCTTTCTAATCTTCACATCATTCAAAATCACTCCCAAACCTGGTATTACAACTCCAAAAATGTCTCCAATCACTCCTCCTGCACCTACATCTCTCCTTACTCTAGAATGCATTCCCCCTTCCAGGAGTCCTAGCTCCTCTACATGGTAAATCTTGGGGAAAACGGCTGCCAGGTAACAAGTACCATACCAATTGGCAGGCAATCTCACATAAGCGTTTTTCCCACATACAAAGTATACTGTTGGCACCACTTGTACCAGACCCTGCAAAAAGTTCTTCGCTGACTCTTCCATGGTGAAAACGTGATCACATGCACTCTGTCCCACATAAACCTTATCATAATAGGTCTGGACACGTTTCACACACAGCTTCTCTTTTTGTTCTAGATCTAATGCTATAGGGCCATAGCTCCCTTTCGCTCTGTGAGCCAACTCCTCCTTTGTCCAATCTAATGGACTTTCTCCAGTGTTACGTGTTTGTGTTAGCTGTCTATATCTATCCTCTACTTGATCTACAAACTTCTTTTCTATCTCTGTTAGTGAACATGTAAGGTTATGTCTGTGTGCATAAGCGGTATCTAACGTTATAGTCGGTATGAAATACTTCCCAATTATATCCTCCTGCTTATAATAATCGTACTTATTCAGGTGCTTATACGCTGGAACCTCTGAAAGCACTGCATCGTAATTGGAAAAGAAGTATTCATAATGACCTCTCCCATAAAACATAAACCATAAAACATGCTAAGCAACAAACTGCATGAAATTCCATAAGTCAACGGAAGATGATGATATCTAATGCCCTCATCCACTGATGCAGGCAATTGCATACACACATAACAGACACTCACATCCATCATTTCGATATATTCATATAGCAGCTTGGCATACGCATTAAGCTTAAAATCACCTCTAGACAGAATTGCATGTAATCTACGACTATTTTGATCTAGCATAGCCTTTTCAGCTCCTATGATATTCTCCTTTTGCTAGAAGTACTGGGTGTAGGTGTCCCTTTCACCGCTACGACTTCTACCTCATGTGGAACAATAACTGACACTACAATAACTATGACTATTAAAACTATCACTCCCACTATGGAAGCACCTATCATACACTTGGATCTTCGGTTCGGATTTCCAGACTCCATCTTCTCTCGTTACAACAGTTCAAATTTGAGGATACACAAAAGTCTCTTCTTTTCACCTCAATTCGCTGCTGAGAAACTCAAACAAAGTTCATGGAGATCCTGGAAATTCGTTCAAAGTTCAGTTCTTCTGGATTTATTTACACAGTCCAAAAAGACTTCCCTAGCCCTCTTTCTTCTTCTACTGAAAAACCCTAATTTTATTCTTCTTCCTCTCAGGCCTAGGTTATCTTCTTTGAAACACCTATTTACAATGCACAGTTCATTCACAATCTACAATAAGTTCAGATCTGATTGCAGCTAAAACATGTTGCAGAATCTCAAGACGAACATTTACAAGTTCATGAGGTGATGCTACGAATCCAAACGTTGGGAAAACTAATTTATGCAATATCAGAATTCGCACCTTACTCAAAACTGGAGGTTTTGGGACCGTGATTGTCAGCACTCCTTCAACTTCGAGTCCTGGAACTATCAGTCCCACATCAATTTTCAGTAGAGGATTCCTGCTGATCACTCGCACGGACCTCAGCCTCCCGGAACTCACTACTCCCGGCATTAGTTACTACGTAAGTCCACTCCGGGGCAGCGTATCTCTGGCAAGGCACTCTTGTTCTTCTCGACCTTCTCAGGCCTCCTAGGGCTTGCTCTTCTTCATTCACTTCTGATTCAGATGTCCTAGACACAGGGGCAAGATCTCTTTCAGGGGCCAATCATAGATTCAGCCTTCTCTGTCTTTCAGGCCACGATTCTCTTGCTCGGTCAGCCCTTCTGCTCTCCTCTCGAACACTCTGCACACCACTTCCTTTGGCTGAGTCTGACTCTATATCACCCGCAACGTTACCTTCTTCCTCAGAGTCAATACCTGGGTTGTGTGTAGCGTAACCCTCCTCAGCCTGATCTGGTGAGCAACCAGCTTCGTCAGTAACCCTTACAGCTTGGCTTGTCCTCTCTCGTGGCCCTGCCGCCACAGCTGGATTTTCATTCTCGAGAGGAGCTGTTTCTTCCAAGGGTTCTGAAACTCGGCGGGTGTGGGAAGCATGTATCCAATTCGGCAACCCTCCGCACTTCACCGCTGTGTTCGTTACAAGTATCACCTGGTAAGGGCCTCGCCACCGAGCATCCAAACAGCTCTTCCTCACGTGCTTACGGACAAGCACCCAGTCCCCCGGGCACAGGTCGTGGCAGAGATCTCTTGAAGCCGGAACAGCAGCAGCTTCCAGCTGCTGAGACATAGAATGGACCACATCAGCTAGTCCTTTGCAGTAATCAAGGATTAAGTCATCAGTGATGTTTATCAAAGCTGAGAATGGTATTGCTGGCAATCGTATCGCCCTCCCCATAAGGATCTCATGCAGGGAAAGACCGGTCCTCCTATCTGGGACACTGCGAACACTCATCAACACCAGAGGCAACGCATCAGGCCACTTCAGAGATGTAGACGAACACACTTTTGCCATCGGTGCTTTCAAATGTCCATTAATCTGCTCTACTATCCCAGAAGCCTCTGGTCGATAGCTACAATGGAGTCTCTGATCAATGCTTAAAGCAACGCAAAGCAATTTCATGATCTCGCTGTGGAAGTGTGTTCCTCTATCCGATTCCAATGAAGTTGGAAAACCGAACCTCGGAATCAACTCTCTCAATAATAGCTTTGCTACTGTAAGGATGTCACACCTTCGTGTTGGATAAGCTTCCACCCATCGTGAAAAGACACATACCACCACTAGAATGTACCTCAGTCCGTTGCACCTAGGCATTTCGATAAAATCAAGCTGTATCCTATTGAAAGGTCCTCCCGACCTCCCAATGTGACTTAGTGCAACCACAGTTTTCTTTCCAGCATTCATTTGTTGACAGGTAACACACCTATGACACACTGCTTCAGCAAACGCACGAAACCGTGGATTGTACCACGTCTGTCTGAACACTCGCACTATCGCATCTCTTCCTAGATGCACAGCACCATGAATTTGCCTTGCCATCGGGCTCAATAGGTCATCTGTTAATACTGCTCGACCATCACTTGAAACCCAAATGCCAACATCCCCCTTCTCACATCCTGATCTGATCCATACATCTCTTTCCTGATCTGAAGCTCCTTCCTGCAGGCTCTTGAGCTCCTCCCAAGTGTCTGCCATGGCTAACATCATGCTGAGCTCGGTTCTTTCTTGGCTCTCTCCAGTAAATATACACCCTTATTCAGCGCAAAAACATGCATTTTCATCCGCATACTTATTTCCGATAGAAACAAAATCCGTCCCCCTCCCATGTGCAGCGCACTTTACCACTGCTATTTCCCTGGGACATTGCAACGCTTCTAACAGTTGTCTCACATATTCTCCATTTCTGATGGGAGATCCAGATGATGTCAAGAAACCCCTCTGAGACCATAGCTGTCTGAAATCATGAACCACACCGAACCCATATTGGCTGTCAGTGTAGATGGTGATTCGGATCTGATCAGCTGCCAAACAGGCGCGAGTCAAGGCAATGATTTCGGCCACTTGTGCGGAGTATACTCCTTCTAGGCAAGCAGCTTCAACCACTCCAGTAATAGTACATACAGCAAACACTGCTCTCAAATGACCCACATTGTCTCTTAAACATGAACCATCGACAAAGAAAATTTCATCAGGGTCAGACAGAGGTTCATCAACAATGTCAGGTCTTGGTTTGGTGCAAAGTTCAGTCACATCAAGACAGTCATGGTCTTCACAATCTTCATCATCTGCATTTGGCAATGGCATCAATCTAGCAGGATTTAAAACAGAACACCTTTTCAGAGTCACATTCTCCTCGGCAAGTATGTTTGTCAGATGCTGTGTTTTAGTCCTTGTCATCAAAAGCTCAAAAGAATGTGGAACATATACCATAAGTGGGTGACACATAACAATGCTTTCACACCTCTCAATGCTGACACCTGTTGCAGCAACAGATGTGAGACATCCGGGCAACGCTGAAGCTACTGGATCTAAAGTAGCTGAAAAGTAGGCAACTGGTCTACGGACACCTCCATGACTCTGAGTCAGGACTGACAATGCACAACCTTCTCGATCATAAAATAACAATGAAAAGGACTTATTGTAGTCAGGCATTCCCAGAGCTGGAGCACAACATAAGCCCTCTCTCAACTCTAAAAACGCAATCAGACAGTCATTGTCCCATGGTACCTGATCACTCACATCCTTATGCGTCAGCCTCTGCAGAGGCTTCGCCTTCAGCGAGAAGTTGGGAATCCATTGGCGACAGTAACCAACCATTTCCAAGAACATTCTGACTTCCTTCTGAGTGGAAGGCACAGTCATGTTCATGATCGCCTCAATCCGATCTGGTGACACCTTTCTCTTGCCTTTCTCAATTCCATGCCCCAAGTACTGAACTTCACTCAGACAGTACTGCAACTTGTTTGGGGACACCTTGTGTCCATTTTCCCCTAAATGATTGAGTAAGGCAATCGTGTCAATCCTACAAGCATCTTTTATTTCTGACGCGATGAGGAGATCATCAATGTACTGCACGAGAACGGAGTTCTGCGGTAGTACAAGACTCTCAAGATTCTTCTTCAAGATCTGATTAAAGATTGATGGACTCTCGGTATACCCTTGAGGGATACGACACCACGTTAACACACGATCTTCCAGACAGAAAGCAAATAAAAATTGGCTCTCTCTTGCAAAGGTATCGAAAAGAATGCTTGGCACAAGTCAATCACCGTGAACCACTCGGCTTCACATGGAATCTGAAATAGTATCACTGATGGATTCGGTACCACTGGACAACACGGAACCACAATCGCGTTGACTTTTCGCAGGTCTTGCACGATTCTGAATTTCCCACTTGGTTTCTGCAATCCCATAATGGGTGAGTTGCACGGACTGCCCATTATCTCCTTCAGAATTCCCTGCTGAATCATGGAATCGATTACAGGTTTAATCCCTGTGATCGTCTCAGGCGACAGATTATACTGGGGTGTTCTCGGAAACTCAACATTTTGTTTGACCTGTATCTTAACTGGCTCAACACCTCTGATCAGTCCAATCTCTTCTCCTGTAAAATCCCACACATCCAATGAAACAGAGTCTCTTAAGTCAAGTGGAAGCTCTTCCACTGTTAACATAGGGTACATCTCTATGCAGAAATGCTGATTTGCAACCTTGAAGGTGGCATCATCATCATTTGTCTGTAATTCCACTCCCTTGGGGGTGCAATAGATGGTACAATTCAGTTTGCACAAAAGATCACGTCCTAGCAAACAGACTGGACTTGAGTCGCACACCACAAATTGGTGTCGATCTCGGAAAGTTCCTATTCTCCCAGGAATCGGCTCAGTCAATGGGTTAGTCATCTTCTTATTCGCCACTCCTACTACTTGGATTGATTGTCCCGAGAGAGGTAGGTTGGGAACTACTTCAGATCTCACAGTAGAACGGGTAGCACCAGTATCAACCAAAAAGGTGGTGGGATGACCGTCAACATCCGCCTCTACAAACGGTCCCCTCTGGTCTACCTCTAAGACTGCCCCAAGAGTGCAGTCTTCCTCCCCCCTCAGGCACCGTCATGCCAACGGGTCTGAGCTGTAATCATCGCAATCTTCGAAAAGGGGCATCTGCTGGTACGTTCGATTCCCTGTGGAATTCTCGGAGGTTGCGGAACTTGCACCTGCGGGCACAACGTCCCCCCTTGCATGGACCTGGGTCTCGTCAATGTATTGACGACCTCAGATACCTGCACCGTCTCTCCCTCTGGTTGCACTTGGTTCGCTGGATTCGATCTACACTCGCGTTTCCGATCTTGTGACAAAAGTGACATGCAGTTGTCTTTTTCAGTGTTGCCACATCCATCCCTGTCTTAGGGTCTATAGGTTTCCCCCTTCCCGGACCCTGCCCATTCTGGGTCCCTCCTTGATTGTTTCCCTGTCTTCTTCCTAGCGTCCCTCCACTTGACTGCGTCTGAACTTCCCTGTCAGCGTTTTGCATTTGGACCAGCATCAGCTTTTCCTTAAGCTTCCTGTGTTTCGAGTCCACTTCATCGCTGCAGTACCTGGCGTACCGCAGTATCTCATCCACCGACTTGTTCTGCCAGCAGATCAAATGCTGCTGAATCATGAAGCTGATTTCTGGTCTCAGACCCAAGACGAACTTGGAAACGAATTGTCCCATGTCTTTGGGGTCTAACGTGTCTAGCCCACTGTACTGCTTAAAGGCTTGTAAGAGCCTCTCGTAATATTCATGTACTGACTCTTTTGGTTCCTGAACAGTTCAATCTATCTTAACCCAATCAATGTCTTGAGGTGAAATTTTGGATTTCAGCCATGTAATTACTTGCTCAAACTTTTTCATAACAATTGGTGAAGGACCATTGGTAACCAAATCCCTGTCTGGTTCAGAAGTTGGCCAATCAACTGCAACTTTACAAGCTGCCCACAAATCACTTGGTACTACAATATCAAACAATGTGTTCAGGTCAACCCACAACACCTTCGAGATTTTAACGAATCGGTCGACCTGCTTGTACCACTCAACAGGCTTCTCCCTCAGCCGAGGAAATTCGTTTGTAAACGCTGCCAAATCACCTCTATTCCAAGGCACATGCACATACCCTCCGTTTTGTACCTCTCGCAAAGGAAAATTTCCCACTCCTAACATCCCCCCTCCTGGAGGCGGTGTCTCTCCTACACTCTTTTTGTTGCTCTTCTTTTTGGACCATCTTTCCTCCCATTTGTCAAGCATGCTCCGTGCACGTATCCCTACAATCAATTCTTGAATGTGAGTTTTCAGCCCTATCACTCTCTTCTCTTCCAGTTCCTGGTCACTGTACTGCAACCTATGACTTCCCTGCAGCATCTTAGTTTTGGACAGATCCACCTCGTGCCACTTTACCAGGTCTGTAAGTTTCTCATGCGCTGATCTCGCCTTGCGAGTTACATCTTTTGCTACAAACAGCAACTCGTCTGGTCCATACAGCTCTACTCTTTCCAATGGCAGGTTCCCACTAATTATCTCATCTACCTCAGCTTTTAACCTTATCACATCCAACATCTTTGCTCTTATAGAAGTTTTAAGGGTCCCTCGACTTGATGCACCACTCGACTCTCCATTCTCATTGTCCTGATCCTCACATCGGTTCCCTACCGCTATATTCCATAGGACTGGTCAGCTTCCTGTATTCCCGTGATCCCAGTCTCCTGTCATCCTATCATTAGGGATTCTCACTGGTGGTTCCCACATCCTTATGTCAGATCTTGAATCGGCCAAAGACCTTGGTCTCGCCGTTCTTACTTCTACCTGTCCTCTAGAGGAGTCTGCCGTGGCTGGCAAAGGAGTACTTGATTCCATTGGCCTCGGAAGGTGACCTATTCCACTCACTATGCCATTCCCTCCAGAGCCAGTCCCTTCTCCTGCTACCGATCGTGCTAGACTTCCATTTCCTGCCTGATCTGGGTCATATACTGACACTATGGGGCCGATGGTAACCGGTACTGTAAAAGCATACGGTAGCCTTGCAACAACTGTAACTCCATTAGCTTCGATGCTTGTTGGTGTGTGTGTTCTCATCCCTTCTGTTCCTGTTGATCTTCTTCCGACTACTCTCGCACTAGGTTGAGTCTGCGATTCTCCAGTTCCCTCTGTTGATACTGCCTTTCCCTCTTCGGAATCTGGATTATATGGAGGTGGTCTTTCTGATAGCAATCTGTCTAGCAAGCTGTCATCTGTGTCACTATCGTCTTCCTCACCCCAAATCTTCTGGGCCTCTCCTACTTTTATCATCAACGGAAATAGCCTATCCCCTTCAATAGTTACCACCCTCCATCTCTTCTCCAATGCGTCCCATCGCGCATCCTGAAATGCCCTGATTGACTTTTCCACCCTTTCCTCACTTCTCTCCCTTTTCCTATCATGTGCTGCTCTTATCCATGCATGTAGAGCCTCAAACTGTGTTGGTCTGGGTAAAGGTCGCAATGAGGACATCACCGTTTTCAATTGGTACAACACTTCCAACCTGAAAGTGCCATAACGTGGAAAAGTCAATTCTCCATCATGTTCAGTCATTTTATGCCAATTTTCGAGCCAAATTATAGTATGCAATCCCACATTCGTAGCCTTATAATGGGCTGGGGTATCCTCGGGTGGAGCTTCTTCTCCCCCCCGAGTAACCACTCGTCTGTCTCCTCTACACATATCTCGTAAAACTTTAAAACATTTCATGATAATCAACGTTTTCTTCTCTTGTTCTCACTCGACTTCCTGATGACAATCCACCAATACCAGCGCGGCTTCACACCAACCGACCTATCACAGCACGACACTCTCTGACGTCACTCTTCCTCCTCATGCAGCAGTTCCCCTGCTTTACAATTCGTCTATCGCACACTCCCGCGTCTCTCTCATACTCTGAAATAACTGTTTGTCCACCAAGCGACCGAACAGTCACTTCTCTGACTGTCTGTCCACAAAACGACCGGACAGTCTCGTAATTGTCGATCTCAACTCTGGCAACCGTCTGTCCGCGAATGACCGGACAATTGCCCCAGACTATCTGCCCACGAACAGCCGGACAGGCGTGTACTTAATCGATAGGATCCAATCACTCGATGTTTCACATGCAGTAACCCACGACCTGCGTCGGTTACTCACGCACTCACACACACATTTCCCTATCACCAGTGGGCTAGTCAACGACGTCTCATGACTCCCACAACCTCTGGTAAGACAATTTCAACTCTGGGTTTCTTCTACACCACAATCTCTTATCCCGGGATATCAATAAATCAAATCTCATGGACCGCACGCGTTCGGCCCGAAACCACAATCACTCAACTCTCATTCCAATGCCGCAAGACATCACACAATTAAAACAACACTGCAATCTAACAGACACACATCCCTGTTCATACTCACTCCACCACGAACTGCTGTTTCCGCTGCACCGTCACTCTCTGTCGGTTTCCTTCAAACACGGTCGTCCTCTGTTCGCAATCCACTGGATAACCATCACTTGGGCTCTATGGGTATTCAATGACTACCCTTCTCTACTTCTCTCCTTACTACAGAGGTAACCATCCTCTCGCTACCAACTGATAACACCGGATTCCACTGCACAAATTACTAGGAACCCTCGGTCGACTGAATCTTTTATTACCTGATGAGAAGTGTAAAGGGGAGAAACAATACATTCGTTCCAAAAATGTCATGAAGCAATTTAAGAAAAGCGCAGAAAAGATCACTGACTCCGAATTCCAAGTTTTGGAGTTTATTACAAAACCAAAAATAACTGAACGTACAGACACCTCAGAACGATGTTGCAAAAATATAAAGGCACTAATACAAAGTCCATCCTACGAACCAATCTAATCCGATATAGCATAAAGAGAATAAGCAGTTCCAGAAATACTAAACAAGTGATAACTGCACCAACATCTATATTGGTCTTCATTAGTATCTAGAAATGAAAACCATTAGTCTATCCCTACTCTATCCTAAAGTGACATCCCTACTTAACATCACCCAAGCAAGATCCAGAGAAAGTGTCAGCTCGTGAGGACTCCCTAAGAAGTACACTCACGTTGTAAGAACCAGTCCAAGTCTTCATTCTCAAATTGATCCCTTCCTTTACCCTCTAAAAGCTCTCTCCGTCTCCCTGCAATCTCCTTCTACCTTCTGCCTCTTCCTTCTCTCTGCTAACTCATCCCTTGGGGCACTGTCCCTAATACAAAATGGACACTTAGTAACCACGCCTCCTGAAACACCTCCTCTGGCCAGGCACCTCTCGTAGGTAACTTTCCACCAAAACTTGTACTCGTTCCAGCAACGGTTGGTGTGTCCTTGGGTCTCAGGCTCTTTCAGCACATCTTCCAATTATCAGCATTCCTGGAGACTTTGTAACCGGTTTCGGACATACCTAACTCCTAAAACAAAAGCGTTATTTCTAACTAACGAGGACGGTGTCCTTGCACCTGCAACAGAAGCATGAGAACCGAACAACCTTGCACGCACATGAATTTCGCTGACTGTCTCTATATGAGAGCCTCACCAGGGGAGAATACATTTCAGGCCTACATAAATCAGCTAACATAAGAAACGAATAGGCCTTTCTTAACGCGAAGGAGCAACTACTCCATCTAGGCCTTTAACATCAATTTAAACACATTTAAATTGTTACATCTGTAAGCAATACATTTCATCTCGTTTAAACACAATTAGTCATCTATGCGTGTGCAACTTCAACATGATGCACGTTTAAATCTACTGCATTACATTACACATAACTACCTCATTATGCATTTGCAATGAACATAGAAAGTTACATAATTCCTTCTTAATGCCACTGTACGATTCTTGAATGGCACAACATTTCATTTACCAATGATTATTACAACACGAGTTCTAACTAAGTTTAATGCACACATAAGAATATATGCGGGTACTATCCATGAATATAATGTACCCCTACAATTTTCAGAATATCACTGCCCTCTATCAAATGCTACAATAAAATACAAACAATACAGTTTTATGTGCTTCCATATGTACTAATACAATTGATGTGGGTGACTAGTGTCACAATATCATTATAAACAAGCCACCATAGGGATGTGACTTGAGTGTGCTGACGAGGACAGCTTAACTCTGCAGCTTCCGGCTCCTGTCTGACAAAATCTCGACAGGAAAATGTTTGGTGGCCCCGAATGCTGCTGAAATTCATTGCATGTGTGGCGGAATGCTTCAGGAACACTGGTTGGTGTACCATGTTTTATGGCACACTCCTCCTCAGCCTGGGTGTGTTGTGAAAGCCATTGCTGCACTTGTGATTTTTTCATGGAAATATGTGAAATTGTGAACACGAGGAATGAATGAATCCAAATTCCAATTATGGCAGCGGTTCCTTCATTTTGTAATTCTTGAATTATATGAGGCACTTGTGTGACAGACCGTGAAGATGCAGCTTTGAGGTCTTTCTGTATTTCCATTGAGTGAACATACAGTGGTCAGACATAACCACATTGTCCTCTTTTTCCTGCTTTGATTGTACTACTTCATGTTATGTGCAAACTGAAACAAATCATACCTATAAACAAGCTAACCTCTATTAATAACCCATTTACTGTGGGACACTCTCAGCTATTAGCAAGTGGCCCAGAGGAAGATAGCACTCTAAATAAGTCAGAGGGCCAAGTATCTACTCCTGCTAAGATATTTCACGGCACTCATCTGCCTACATCTTGTAAAGAACTGCCTTGCAGAGATAACAAAAGACAAGAGAAAGACGCAGCATCACATACCAAATCACCACCACCAATAACTTTGGAAGAATTAATGGATGAGCTTAAAAACCTCAAACCATTTGTGATGGAAACCAATAACACTCTACAAAAAAATGGAGGAAAAATGATTAAGTCTTGAATCAAGGATTTCAGATGTTGAGCAATGTGGAAGAGAAGCAGAAGACATTAATGCTGAAGCTAATTCACTGTCTACATAAATACAGTTTTTAAAAAAACAAGCTGGGGATTTGGAGAATGGTAACCGCTGTAACAATTTTCGATTTTTTTCCGGAAGGAGTAGAAGAGTCTGATATGGTTGCATTTTTGGGGTCCACAATTCCAAAGCTTCTCGGTCTGTAGGAAAGCTGTGTTCCAAATAGTCAATGGATGCATCGGATTGGATCTAAATGATCTAATTCGTAGGCTTACCGCAAATCTCAAAGCATTGTCGACCTTTTTTCACAGTTTTCGCAGTTTGCAGACCTCAGAGAAGTTCTTTCTGCAGCAAAGAAATGCAAACAGATATTATGGTTAGGTCAAAAAGTTTTCATTTCCCAAGATGTCCCCAGATCTACAGTAAACAGACAGAAGGAATTCTTAGTCATGCATTCGACCTTAAGATCAATGAATACTGGATAGGGTTTGATACATCCCTGTTTCTTCAAAGTCACTAATAAAGACAAGACTACTACCTTTTAACATCCAAGTCAGCAACAATATCATACTGAGTCCATAAAATACTCACAAGCAAATGCATCTCACAAAATTCTGACAGCATAAATTGTGTTACAGACTTCTACACTAATCTTTATACTCCAGAACTTAATTCTAGTGAAGAAAACATAGATGCATTTTTTATTACAATTATTAAGGATAGGGCTGCCTTACCTGACTTAGATATAATAGAGCTACATAACTATGAAAGAACTCTGCAGTGCCATTTCGACACTTCCCAAGGACAAAGCTCCAAGCTCTGATGGTTTGTCGGCTGAATTTCTTCTCAGTTTTCACATATCTTTCTCTCCAAATGAGTGTCATTATTTCAATACTTTTTCTCTTTCAAGGAATTAAGATTTACTTTTTATGAAGCCATGCTATGCCTTACCCCTAAAAAAAACAGACCTTACATATGTAAAAACTATCAGCCGATATCCATTATTAACAAGGACTGTAAGGGCCTGAATCACAGAGGCAAAGTTACACTTTCTTGTAAGCTTATGATTTTTGTAATTTACATACACATTTTATGAGTAGTGTCTTTATGAGTGTGGAGTCTCCGCATGTGTGGCGAAGACTCCGCACGTAAATAGATAGGCAGCTATAAAGATGCTACTCATAAAATTCCATTGTGAATTGCAAAAATCATGCTCTGTACCTACAAAATATGAAGCAATATTGAGAATGATGCGTCAAGGACCTAAAGCACTTAGATCAAAGAATGATATTAAGAACATTTGAGACAGTTCTGACTTTCAACACTAACGAACCATAGTATGAATGTATATGATTTTACTTTTATGACCAAATACAAGAAGGTTATTAGAGTAAATTAAACAGACTAGAATTAATTTGTGAAACAAATTTTTTTGTATGTGCATTAAGAATATAGATGATTTAACTAGTCATATCTACTCTACTCTAATATCATTGATCTTACATCAATGCAAAATTCTCGAAATGTCAGAAAATACTTTCCATCAAAGAGATGGGCCGAAGGTAAAATTGAAAAATAGCTGCCTTTTGTTTGCGCTAAGTGACAATTAGTCATAGAGTGACCAATGGTATGGCTGTGGATGAGTGTAATTCAGCAAATTGTGCACCACCACTTAGGGGCACATGCATCAAAGGTTTTTGCGATCGCAAACGGTGCGAATCGCAAAAATCGGCCGTTTGCGATCGCAAATTGGCCTTTGGAGATGCATGAAAGTGTTTCCTATGCGCAATTTAAGAATTCGCAATTAATTGCGAATTCCTAAATTGCGATTGCATTTAAGGAATCGCAATTTGCGATTCCTTAAATGCAATACTAGAAGCACTTTCAAATAGCGATTTCGCTATTTGGGACCGTCAAATTACAGACAAATCAAACTTGTCTGTAATTTGCAATACCTTCGAAAAATGCTCTAAAATGCATTTTTTTAAGTTTTAGGTTACACACACATGCCCTTGGGGCATGTGTATCGCTTCTATGGGTGCACATCACAATTTCAGGGTGCAACAGGGTGTCATTTTGACACCCTGGCACCCTTGAAATGCATTCTCAATTTGCGATTCTCTAATTGCGAATCGCTAATTGAGAATGTCTTCCCATTCATTCCTATGGGCCTCTAGGCCCATAGGGATTAATGGGGAGGTATTCCTTAATTGCGACTCGCAATTAGCGAGTCGCAATTAAGGAATGTTTAGGAATCGCTATTTTTATAGCGATTCCTACATGCATAGGCTTTTGCGATTCCTTAATTGCGATTCCTTAATAATCGCAATTAAGGAATCGCAAAAGCCTACCTTGATGCATGTGCCCCTTAATCCCTAAACCAAGTTAGGTGGTGGATGTTCACTAAGTAGTCTCTATGCATATTATTGTTTTTGTACATTATATTAAAGCATGTGATCTTGATCACTTACTAACTGATACATTTATATTGTTTCTAGGAGAGGCATGGACCGCGGAGCACCAGTTTCTCAACAATTTCACAACTATTGTATGAAATGCAGCTAAATTAAATAAATCTTCATAAAAGACATTCATTGCAAGGTGTGTCAATGTAAATTAAGACTTCTATAAGTGGTCAAATGACACCTATGAGACCACTTAATAGTAGTCACACAACTGGTGCTCTTTTGCTCACTAAAAATACCCGAAAACCGTAGGAGATTCTTTTATTGAAATATATATCTGCAGCTATGCAAATTTTTCTTGATTTCCAAAAATGGTTAACTGATTAATGTTAAATGACAAGTTAAATTCACCAGGAGATATGGATTTGAGGGAAGCATTGAATATTCCATAGGGTAACTTTACTCTTGAGATATCAGATGAAAAAGGCTCAAAGCTTGTGACTATTTCACATGAATCTCGACTATGCATAGTCAATAAAAGAACAAGAAATTACTCCACAGCATGTTAAACTTGTACTTTTGGCTCCATAGATACCCCAATATGTAACTCCATGATAAGCAATGATGACTTTTCCTTGTTTCTCAATTTTGAATTTATGGAGAATACATTCCTCAAAATCTCTCAAGACAACATATCCTAAGCTTAGTTCAAAACTAAGGGGTCGATTACGATGTCGGGCGGATCGCCACCGCCCGCATGGCGGTGGCGATCTGCCCGCCATAATCGCCCGTCCGCCAACAAATTCCCCCGCCATATTACCATGGCGGAGGGGAGCCCGGCAGACGGTAAGACCGTCCCGCATGTTTTCCGCCCGGCCGAACAGTCGACCGGGCGGAGAAGGGACTTAATATGGTGGCGGTGTCTGCAAGACACCGCCATCCATATTATGATGCCGGCGGAGATGAGCCTTTCCATGGTGGCGTCGCCGCCATGTAATGGCTTGCGATCTTTGCTGTTGGGGGCCAGTTGCGGGCCCCCAGGGTGTTGGGGGGTGGGGACTGCACATGGGGGGTACCTATGGTACCCCCTGCATCTGCATGCACAAGGTGGCAGGCACTGCGCGGTGCCTGTCCACGTTGTGCATGCAGATACACAACATGTCATTTCCAGCACTGTGGTGGGCGGTGTTGTGAGCACCGCCCGCCACAATGCTGGAAATGAGGGATGCCACCGCCACCGTGGCGGTGGCATCCTAATCACATGTGCGGGACCGCCGCACACATAGCGGGCGGTCCCATTTACCGGGGCGATGGCGGGCGGACAAAGTCCGCCCGCCATCATAATCGGCCCCTAAGTTTGGAGTTTACTCACAATTAGAGTAGTATTACTAAGCAAAACAATGCACAATTGACTAAAGAAATGTCTACGAATTTTTTCTGTAATAACGTTAAATATACCTGTTCATGTTGATTGAAGACATCATACCATGAGTACCCTTGATTGTATTATTATACAATCTAAGTTAGTGTTGAAAGCATTAGAAGTAGGAAGGGCTTTTTTTTACCAACCTGGCTTGATAATGAATGTATTAAAAAATCCCCTCTCCACAAGAGGACGTAAATATTAATATTCCAGGAATCTGACTGATTTAGAGGGCATCAGAAACCTTATTCATCTAATTTTTTATACATAAAAAGCTAGAAATAATGAAAGGGGCCTGAAATGATATAGAAGTGATGGCAAAATTGATTAAGTCAAGTTATTTCTGGATTTTAATGGCCAGCAGTTCTTCCCTGTTGCAAACTATTTTAGGACTCAATAGAATAGAAGTCGACTGTTTAAATATTTTAACCACTTTACATAATAAATGATACAGTGATGTAAAAGTAAACTTTGAGAGAGATGAGGGGTTTGAACAGTTAATTATTGAAGATATAATCTCTAAAATAATTGATTCCTTGAAAAAATAGCACAGCTCTTGGCCCTGCTGGAATCCCTAAAGAAATGATTTAGACAAATTCAACAATGTGAGCTACAATGTTTCCTCCCTGTTTCAAATATGCTGGTAGCTCTGGTAGGAACCTAAAGCCCTAGACGTCATCGTACAGTAACAAATGTAATTATTTTTTTAAATGGGTGGAATAGCAGAGCTAGTTCCGTAGCAAGGATTTCATATAATTTCTTTCTTGACTGGGAGGAAAACCTTTCCTAAACTATCGCAATTAAATGTAGAAGACTGACTTCAGAATAAGGATTAGATTTTGTGGGAGCAAAAGAAGGTTCTAAAATGGATGCAGTGCCCACCAATTTCCTCATGATATCTAATTTGAAAGTCCACTAGTTTTGTGGATTCCTGAGATGCACTCGATACATTATATAGAAATCATCTATGGTTAAATTAAATGAGGTGGGGATTTCAGCAAGACTTTTCTATCCATAGCTGTCAAAGCAACTCCATACTGGAAGTTGAAAACAAGTACAACTAGGCTGCGTAGAGGAAGTACAACATAAATTCCAATTGACAGTAGTCTCAAGCAGGCCTCCGTGGTGGCATCCATTGTGATTTTCTTATTTTTAGATGATATCCCAGAAATGCTAATCAACCACCAAAGTTACCTTTCAAGAGAAGGGCAGAAATGTCTTACAGTTATTTTGTATGTGAACAACTAAGGGCCCGATTCTGATGCGATTTGGAAAGCTTACCGACCGAATGGGTTTGGGAATGGTTTCCGACCGAATCAGATCGGGAGAGTCCAACCGACCGAGTACGATGCATCCAGATGCTTCCAGATACGATTTGGTTGGACTCCCATTGACTTCAATGGGAGCCTTTAATCCGACTGAATGCATAGACTCCCATTGAAGAAAGGGGTGACTGGGGAAAATCAGGCACCCTGTGGCGGGCACCCCCTGGTGCCTGCCACACTGTGATGGCTGGTAAGGGGGAACCCATGGGTACCCCCACGTGCACGATTGGGAAGGCTCTGGGTGCAGGGGGGCCCACTATGGGCCCCCAAAGTCTGATTCCTACTGCTGATTCGAGTCGGAAGGCACGATTCAGAAGGCTGTCCAAATCCAGCACCGTACACGGTTGTTCATAAACGCGGTCTATAGAGACGTACGATTCTGCTCCGTATGGCTCGGTCATTCCAAATCCCGTCAGGTTCGGATTGGGATATTCCTAAAGCCTAGCTCGCATCATACTCGGTCTGTCGAAACCTTTCTGAGTCGATCGGTAAGACACGTTTCCGATCCGATTTGGGGCCCAATTCCGATGTGGTTAGGAGGGCCTCCTAACGGCATTTGCTCCTTCCGAATCAGATCGGGAACGTGTCTTTCCGACCGAGGGCCATATTATGATGCGGTTAGAAACATAGGCTCCCATAGAAGTCAATGGGAGTCCAACCAAATCGTATCTGGAAGCATCTGGATGCATCATACTTGGTCGGTTGGACTCTCCCGATCCGAGTCGGTCGGAAACCATTTCCAAACCGATTAGATCGGGAAGATTTCCTAACCGCATCAGAATCGGGCCCTTGGTCTGTTAAGATCCAGGGTTGGCACGCCCTTAAGTTAGTAGCGTGTCTTCTTGAATTGGCAAGCAAATCCTGTTCCATCAAGAGGACGCCTTGATGAGTTAGGAGATGGGAAAGTAGAGCCCAATAGTAAGGATTATGAAGAGAGTGCTTTGCGATTGAGATAAGCAACTATGCACATTGCACTTTATAATGTTCGTGTGAGGAAAAAGAGTTGCTAGCTGCTGTTTTTTTGTTACCCCCTTTCTTTTAAAATGATTTTAATTTATGCGGGACCGTGTTGAAGACCTTACTGCGTCCTCTCTGCATTAAGAGGGCAATCAGGCAAGGTCACTTGGGAGATGGGAAATTTGACCTGTTAATAAGGCTGATTAAGAGAGCCCCATGTGATTATGGTAAGCTGCTTGCATGCTGCACTTTGTAATGTTGTTCCTGCGCAAAAGGAGTTGCATGCTATTGGTAGATTTGACACCTTTTGGCTTTTTAATATAATCCTAATATATGTAGGATTTTGGCTTTTTAACCATTTATTGTGTTTTAGTGTCAGAAATGTTAAGTGTTTAAATTGTTATTACCTGAAATCTTGTCTTGGTTAAATAGACCTAAATGTGTACTGCGCACTTTTAATTTTTTTACATCTGTGGTTCTGTACTAATGAATCAGGCAATGCACAATTTTTCTGTAAGAATGTATTTCTTGGAAATAAAGTATTATTGATTGATTGATAATCCACCTTAACACAACAGGTTTATTATTCAATTCCGGTAAAATGAGATAGCTTGCTTTTTATATTATATTGGATTAATGGACTGGATACCAAAACTTCTTTTGAATAGCTTGCTCTCAAATATATCAAAGTTATAGTTTGAATTCAGAACAATCATTGGATGACCATAAAAGAAAAGGAGTTTTTTTTTACTTATAGTCTTTGAGAAAGAGAATATTCTTCAGACTTCCACATAAAATGCTAAATCTTTTTAGGCTTTCAAAGCCATATGGGCTTTAATAAGTATTGCTACCCTATAGGATTTCCATTACAGTGAATCCAACACCATAGCTCTCACAAATGTATATTGCTACACAGTAAACAATTTTAATATACTCATATGACAGTATTTATTCATCCTATCCAGGATAAATAAGGGCCCGATTCTGAGGAGGTTTGGAAAGCTTCCCAACCTAATGGGTTCGGGAATGGTTTCCAACCGAATCGGATCGGGAGAGTCCAACCAACCGAGTACGATGCATCCGGATGCTTCCAGATACGATTTGGTTGGACTCCCATTGACTTCAATGGGAGCTTTTGTTCCGACTGAATGCATAGGCTCCCATTGAAGAAAGGGGTGGCTGGGGAAAATTGGGCCCCCTGTGGCATGCACCCCCTGGTGCCTGCCACACTGTGCATGGCTGGTAAGGGAAGACCCAGGGGTACCCCCATGGGCCCGATTGGGAAGGCTCCAGGTGCAGGGCCCCTACCGCCCCCAAAGTCTGATTCCGACTGCCGATTCGAGTCGGACAGCACGATTCGGAAAGGCTGTCCAAATCCAGCATCGTACTCAGCCATTTGGAAACGCGCCCATAGAGACGTACAATTCTGCTCCGTACGGCTTGGTCATTCCAAATGCCGTCGGGTTTGGATTGGGATATTCCTAACTCGCATCATACTCGGTTGGTTGGAAACCTTTCCGAGTTGGTTGGAAATAAATATTCCCGATCCGCTTTGGACAGAGCAAATGCCGTTAGGAGGCCTTCCTAACCGCATCAGGTTCACATAACAATTGTAAACCCATTTCGCTCCACTGAATCCCATATGTTTTGATAACAGGCCAGAGAATATTCTTCCTTTCCTAGAGGAAGAGTACACAATCCATCAATATATGGATCACTGTAAGTAAGTAAGTAATATTTTATTGTCCGGTCAATTAAAACCTTTACAATTTCTCTTTAAAAGAAAGTGGCGAAAATTACAATAACAAAGTTCGTGATTTAAAAACTTCTCAAAGTATCATTTCATAAAACTTCAGTGCATTGTGTTTACATCTTTGTGCAAATATCCATGCTGTGTCCATTACAGTGCATTGATAAAAGATTTGATCGTTCTGTATCTTGACAAGTTTTTCGGATCCTGAACATTTAAGAAGAATATAAGATTCTAAAAGATTATAATTTGATAAAACACATGCTCAGTTTGGTTAGAGGAGTAATTACTGCGGTAGAAGTAGGTTGCATTTGAAATTCGTACTGTAGCAACTATTGTCCATAAGAGAGGCAATCTTTATTTCCTGTAAAGGCAAAAACTAAAGAGCGATGCAATAATAAGTGATACTAACGGTTTATCGGCCGAGTTTCGCCCCTGCCGCTTCCATAAATTGTACGAAGCGACACGCCAGCTGAATGTTCCTTCCTCCGAGGCATACCATTACTGCTTGCCTACATGTTCTTATCCCCTCACTTTTAAAGTGTGGCTTCAGTAATTGGCGTCGCTCAGCTTGTAATTCTCTGCAGATGCACAAAAGATGTATTATACTTTCGTTTGCTTCCTTGCATAAGCGGCATGTTGTCTGGCCCGGCGATCGTTTCCAAGGGGGAAGGTGCTGCACTGATGGTAAAATGCCCATTCGGAGATGGAGATATTTTTCTTTCTTCCTCCGGTTGAAGCATATGCCTAGGTAAGATTGCGCGCAGGGCTTATCATAGCTTTGCACAACGAACCATCCGTGGGTTCTTTCAGTAAGGGCCGCCTTGTCTTCTAGTAGTGATAGTTTTTTCACTGTCTTATTTACAATTTGTTTAAAACTCTGGTAAGACCCTGATGCTGCCCAAAGATCCTCCAGTCCTAGGCGGTCTTTTGATGCGGTCAGATAGCTCATGGCTGCACAGTCCCTCTTTTGTTGTATTTCGGTCCATAGGTAAGAATTCAGTGTTCCTGCTTCGGCTCTTTTGATTCTGTACCAACTCTTGGCGTAGGCTCCTTTACGAGCTAGTTCCTGGCTTTGCAGGCCGAATTCCAGCCTTATTTGTGCCGGTGAAACGTACTTAGGTAGACCGAAAATCATTCTAGCCGCTCTTGAGACAGTGCTATCTAATGTGGCTGCATCTCTTCCCCTCATGCACTCGCTCCCATAAGTGATTGCCGGAATGAGCTTTGCTCGCCAGACTTGTAATAACGGAATAAGATTTGGACCGGAAATTGTGTGCTTAATGGATTTTATTGCGGCGGCAATAGAGTTGCCCTCTTCTTTTGATGACTTCTTTTTGTGCGTTAAATGTGCCTCTGTTGTCTAAAATCACTCCTAAGTATTTATATTGGTCTACCACTGCGATTGTCGAATTGGCCAGATGCCAGCGGAACTTGGAGGTATCCTTTCTTGGGTGAATCCTCATTACTTTTGTTTTGTCATAGTTGATGGATAGACCATTGTTTGCTGAATAACTGCTAGTTGTATCTAGTAAATGTTGAAGGCCGATGGGGGTTCGACTCAGCAGCACTAGGTCGTCTGCGTACAGGAGATTGGAAAGTGGCAGCCCTCCTAAATTTGGCGCATGCGAATTACATGTGTCTAGTTCCGACGGCAAATCAGACATATATAGGTTGAAAAGTGTTGGCGCCAGTACGCACCCCTGTTTGAGCCCCATGGTTGTTGGAATTTTCCGGGACACGAACCTGCCATCTCCTAGTTTGACTTGAACCCATGTTTTTGTATGGAGGAGTATTAGCTGGTTTAGGAGAGCAGATGGTATTTTTTTTTCCATTAGCTTCTGCCAGAGTATGCTCCTATCAATTTTGTCAAATGCTGACGAATAGTCGATAAAACATATGAATAGAGGTTGTTTTGCTAATTTCATTCTATCCATCAATAATGACAGGGCAAGTATGTTTGTGGTGGTTCCCATGCCCTTGCAAAAGCCGGTTTGATTAATGGGGATGATTGATTTATCCTCTGTCCAAGCAATGAGTTCTTCCAGGATTAGTCCAGCGTACTATTTCGCTTCAATATCAATTAGAGCCACAGGCCTGTAGCTGTTTGCTGAGTTCTTGTCCCCTTTCTTATATATTGGGGATATGATTGACTCCCTCCAGGAGTCCGGGATGACGTTTCCTCCTGTGATTTCTGCAAACAACGGTAGCAGTTTGGAAGCCCAATATTCCGGGTCTTTTTTAAATAAGCTTGGAGGAATCCCATTAGGACCTGGAGCACCTTCCCATTTGCCTTTGGCTATTCTGACCTTTACCTGGTCAGTTGAAAACAAAAAATGCTTGTTTCCTGGGATAGCTTTGAGATTGATAGGAATTCCCTCTGAAATTCGGCGAGTGCTCTGATACTGATCAGAATTGAAGTGTTGAAGCAAATGGGAAGCCCAGGCTTCCTCTGTTAGGTGTGAATTAATTCTTGGGGCGTTCGGGTTCGCTAGACTATTTATTGTGCGCCAGAATCTCGCACTATTGTTTGATTTCGAATCATGTTGCAGTCTAGCCCAAAGAGTTTCTTCCGAATCCCTTTTCGTCTGCCAGATTATTTTTTTCTTTTCCGCTTTGAGTTTCACTAACTCCCTTTGTAGACTTGAGTCGTGACCTGTACGCTGAATGTCCCGCAGTGTTTTGTTTATTGCTTTTTTAAGAATTCGAAGATATGGAATTTTAGTAGTGAGAAGATCTTTATCTTGATGGTCTGGGATCCTGTTTGTCGTTGAGGCTGGAAGAGCGTGAACCGCGTGCTTTGCTCCTAGTATTTTGGTAAATTCTTCCCAGTGCATTATCTCATTTCTGCCCTCCTCACTTTGTTCCCATAATACCTTCGCTGCGGCCAGTAGGTCATCCAGTTGGTTAGTTTTGAATTTGATTCTCCTGAAATTAACCATGTAAATGGACTTGGGGTCCTCAGCTGGTTGGTCCAGTGGTGTTCCAGTTATTCTTGTGGAAATTTCTTGCGGGAGGTGGTCACTTTGTTCTTAGGACCCTACCTGAAAGCCCGTAATCCAGCTGAAGAGTGATAGGGATACAAAAGTATAATCTATTTGCGAATTTGAGGTTGAGCTGTGGAATGTTGCCACCGGGGGCTGATCTCCTGGAAAGCGCCCATTTAGGGCCACAAAGCCTAGATGTTCCAGATCTTTTACAAAGTTCTTGGCGAGTGCTGATTGTTGCCTCTTGGTGCTCAGCTCCTGCCTAGGGATATTCCAGGCTGAGTGTTGTTCCTCAAGTAGGTCGTCCCTTGACTGTGGCCCCATTAGGTACATATTAAAGTCTCCTGTCAGCAGTAGTTTGGAAGTTGATTCTGCCGAAAGCAGCCTGATGATTTCTGCCTCCACCATTCTGGCACCTTTGGTTTTGTCGCGAGGATGTATGTAAGAGTTTAAGAGTAGTATTTGTTGTATGGTGTTCCCATCCCGTATGCTCACTCTAAGTGCTTTAATTACATTGGTGGAAGCTGTGGAGGTATCGACGTCTTCAGTCGCTATTACTGTTTTTATTGATGAGTAGATTGATAAACCACCCTTTAGGTGTCCAAATTTGGAGCCTCTCACTGCTGGAGTTTGGTGAGTCCTAAAGCCTAGGAGATGGAAGGGTTCCTCTACCCAAGTTTCTTGTAGTAGGATGAGATCGAAGCCTTGAAAATAGTCCAAGAGGTCTTTGTCCGATGTTTTGTTTACCAAGCCGTTTATGTTCCAGGAGCAAATTCGTAGGTGATGATTACTCGGGGGTGGTTTTTTTGTCTTGCGTCAAGTGCTCTCCTCCTGACGGCTGATTGTCCTAGCTAGCCAGGACCAGTCTTCCGACCTTGTTGCTTGAAGTTGATCGTCCCTTCCTGGTGTCCGTGCATCCATGCTGCGTGCTCCTTTAAGTACAGAGTGTGGTTGGGAACCTACTGATGAGGTAGCTGCCATTGTGTCTTTGCTTTTGTTTACAGTCAGTGGTTCCGGGTAGCCGGGCCTTTGGTAGAGTAGTATTTTAATTCCCCATACTTTTAGTTGGGGTTCCTCATCCAGGATTCTCTTCACTATTTCTTCTGAGGACCAGGTTGTCTTTGTTATTTCCCTGTCAGAGATTTCTTTGATGTATTTGAATGCAATTCTTTCCAGATCTTGAGTGCTTATGTCCTCCAAGCTTCTTATTGCTTGAATTAGATGTAAAATGTTCCCTCTGTTGAGGATATCCCCGCTACCTCTGGATTTGTATTCGGGAATGAATAGAATTGAGTTGATTTTAAGTTGTGATTGACTGGCAGTCGGAAGTTTTGCCTGTTTGGGAAGTTCCTCTTTCGAAAGAGGATTCGAGAGATCCTTTTGAAGTCTGCTATTTTCCCTAGTGGTGGTAATTTCGTTCCTTGAGATGATTAACTTTCCAGGATTTTGCTTGATGGAATCTTCTGGAGCTTTCGTGCTTTCCTGGTTTCTAATTTGATCCGATCTGGTTGTAGATGGCTCTGTTGGCTCCGTTGGGTCTTCCTCTGTCGTCACCAGTTTAGTATCTGAATCCTTTGATGGTGAAGTGGTCAGAGGGCTTGATTCCTTGTCCCCTTCTGGTTTCCCGGAAGTAGCTGCCTCTACGAATCTTTTTTCCTTAAAGGCTGCAGAGGCTCTAGTGCTTACGTTCTTTTTCCTTCTGTCTGTTGCTTTGTTAAATGGCCTTGATGGGTCGTCCTCTTTTGTATCCTGCTTTATTTCTGGGTCCCCTAGAAGTGAATTAGTCGAATGGCTCGATTTATTATCTCTTTCTTGGGGCAATAGTTCCATTGATTTACTGGTGGCTTGTCCTTTTGTCCCCGTTCTAGTACTGCCTGATTGAAAGTAATCCATTATGGTTTTTTTCTTCTTTCTTCCCTTTCTCCTTTGCTTGCGGCTGTGTGCTTGGTCTCCTTTCCCCCCGACGAGGGGCTTTCCTGAAGCTTCTAATTCGAGTTTTGTTTGTGTTAGATCTGCGGGGGGAAAGTCATGGCTTTGTTCTGGGGCCCTTTTGTTCTCTGGTCTATTGGAACAGTCGAGCTCCTCGATTTTTTCCTTCTTTTCTATCTCTTCAGAGGTGCAGAATGATTTAGCGATTGGGTCCCGAACTGATCTTGTCACCTTGCAAGAGTCCTTTAGGGGGCCTTTTGCCCCTTCGATTTTTGCTGTGACGTCCTGACTGCAGGATGGACCTATTGAGGGCCACTTTATTGGAATCTTTTGCGCTGATGCGCTGTTTTTTCTTGGTATTTTCTTGATTTCTGCCAGGATATCCCCCATTGCCTCTGGGAGGGTGGCTAGTTTGTCCACAATGGAAAAGCAGGTGCAGTGCGTTGGTAGTAACTGCGTATTTGCCTGTGCCCGTTTAATCAAATTGTTCATATCGGATAGTCTGCTATCAATGTTTGAGATGTGGGTGGCCACTGAATTGAGTATCGATAGTTGGACGTCCATTTTGTCCGAATGGTATTGCATTGACTTGACTGTAAGCTGCATGGTATCTAATAAAGATTCCCAGAGCATATTTGGGTCCAATTGGTTGGGTCCTTTACTTTTGATTTGTTGGGGGGTAGTGGCATGTACCTGCCCGACTGCGGAATAATGGAAGAACTCTTGCTGGTCTCGGTTATTGGTTATTTGAGCGGTATTGCCATCTGTTGCGCCTTTTCTGGCCTCTGCGGTTCCTGATTCCCTGTCCCTAAGTTGTTCGTTAGAGTTGCTACAATGATTGTTAAATTGTGGGTTAGGCTGGGCGTTGATATCGGTACTGCAGCAGTTGGTGACAATTGAGTTGTCCCTGTCGTTGTTCCTTTGCCCTTTCTCCCTGAGGTTATTCCCCCACTGGGGCTGGCCTTAGGGTGCCATGCTTCCCTGCCCATCTCTGGGCTAATTTGATTTGAGTCCTTGGACCCTAAGGGTTTTTTCAGCTGTCGCACTGGAGAGTTTCTACTGGCATCTGCCTCATTGTTCGTGACTTCGTTATGTGTTGGCTTGGATCCACAGGCCGTACTTCCTGTGCGCTCTTTAGGTGCCTCATTATGGGATGGAGATGGTGGGACAAGTTTTGGCGCTATTGGGGCTATTTCAGTATTTTCTGTATTTTGTGAAATAATGTCATCCATTAAATTTGTTCTCCCTGAGAAGATTTGGATAGTTGGTTCTAGGGAATGCCTACGCCGGGCTTAGTTCCATCAGAAAGTGATCTTATTCTTGTTCCCTGGTTTGCCTCAAAAGACTTTTCCATTGTTTGTACTTGGCCTGATCCTATGCGCATCCTCTTTGTGGGGATGCTAGTTGATTGGGTGAACACTAGCTCCCCTTGCTGTCTTTTCCTATATGGGGTACTTGTAACTATGGGATTTCCCCTTTTTTCTTCTGTGCCTTTACTGCCTTGTTCAAGGGTGATTGCCTTAGGACCTGGATCGCCCGCTATCTCCGGGTTCAAGGGGGAGGGGAGGCCATTTAAACTTTCGTTACTCATGCAGATGGCTGCTCCTGCGTCTCTTAGAAATGCAAATTTTGTGTAGATTTTTGGCTGATAACGTGTTGTAGTTGTTGTGGATTTTGTATTCAGCTTGGGACCTGCTCTATCTATAATATCTACCAGAATCTGGTAAGGGTTTTCCTCCTCCAGTAAGTTCTTGTTGCTACGTGGGTCAGTTGCACCTTTGCTCTTTTTTTTCCGTTTGTTCAATGTGGATGTGACAGTTCTCTCCCTGCCTGATCTCATCGCATCCAAGCCCTTTTGCACGTGTTGGTCCCGTAGTTCTTATGATTTCTGTTGTTCCCTTTTATCTTGAGTTCTTGATGCTTTTTTTTTTTTTGTTATTGCAGGTTTGTCAAAATTTAAAATCCTCCAGATCTAGAGTGTTTTGCGTTTTGATCCGTTTTTGAATTTTCCCTGACCTTTTGGTGTTTAGTGTTTGGTTTTCGCCCCCCTTTTGTTTGTCTTTTGATTCTTTTGATTAGGCAGTCGATTGTTGTTGTTATTTCCTTTTGGTTTCTTTTGGTTTGTTTAGTATGTTAATTGTTTGTTGGTTATTTATTTTTTGTTATTTGTTGTTACTTGTTGTTATCTGCGTATTTTTAGTTGTTTGATTTTGCTCGCTTTGGCTTTAGCTCTGTTTTTTTTTCTTCAATCTGTATCTATATCAATTTGTAACAGTTGCCATACCCTTGCATTCCTTTAGTTCCTTTGATCCTAATTGGTATCTGGTAATTTGCTTGATCCTGCTTGTGGCGACTAAAAGGGTGCTGATAAGTGGAGTTTGGGTTTTGTATAGTCCTGGCAAGCTCTGGTAAGCTCCCGCAGCTTGTTGGCAGTGTGACTGTTTTTAGATCTGATGTGGTCGGTTTTGCAGCCCCTCTCTCCTTGTAACCCACTGTGAGGCAGCTGTGAGGCTGCTATGGGGCAACTTCAGTGCCGGAGGCTCTCACCAACTCTCAGAAACCTACTCGGGACACTGGGGCCAGCCTATTTCCCTAGCACCCCTCCCCCCTAACCCCTAACCAAATCCCAACTTTCCGAGCCTCTGGAGCTCTGAGGTTCACGACACGGCACGGAATTGTTTGGCGCAGGGCACTGGAACAGAAATAAGAAAAGATACAGAAGCGCAGAGGCAGAAGCACAAAGACACGTAGGCGATGTGGTTCTCTACGCTAAGGTTCGGGGGCACAAGGCACGGAGGTGCAAGACAGGCTGTAGGGCAGGGCAAGGGAGGGTAAGGCGGCCCAGGGTAAGGCGGCCCAGTAACAGGGAGGCAGTAACAGGGAGGCAGGGAAGTGATTGCGGGAGGCCAGAGACCAGACCAGAGGTGAGGCAGGGGGAAGGAATCTCGCTGCGGATGCAAACTGAGAGCACTTACCCCCTGCCGTGAGCTCCTCTGCTGTGAGCCGTTGGCCGTTTCTCAGCCACCACCTCTCCCTCGTCTCTGTCACTGCGGGCCGCTGCCTATGCCTCGTTCGCCTCGTTCGCCCGCTCGTTGCCGCTGCCGGCTTCTGTGTCCAGAGGAAGAGGAAAGCGGGGGGAAGAACGCCTCTGCTCCTGTGCCGCGTCTCTCTCTCTGCCGCGACAGACTCTGTAGTCCTCTGTCAGTTTCCACCTTCCTGATCTGGCGCTATCTTGTGAAAAAATATGGATCACTGAATATTTCCTGTGTGCTTGCAAGGGAATAGGCCATGGCTCTCGACTACTTTTATTTTTAACCCCGACATATGCCACCCCGGGTCAATTTCCGCCCTCAGCCTCAGAATTTCATTTTGTAGAGACTTGTCTGGAACTTTATATAGGAAAAGAAAAAAATCCATGCTCTCCTGCAAACCTAAAATGGGAATGTTGGAAATGGCCCTTTTTTCAAGGTTATGCCCAAACTTTTTGCTTCTTCCTCCTATTTTTTCCTGACCTGTGTTTTTGCTTTAGGACTCTGGGCACTTTACCACTGCTGGTCAGTGCTAAAGTGCATAGGCTCTCTGTGTAAATTGTTATTGTGATTGGTTCTCCCTGATTGGCATATTTGTTTTACCAGTAGGTCCCTAAAGTGCACTGAGTGTGCCAGGGCTGGTAAATCAAATGCTACTAGTGGGCTTGCAGCACTGATTGTGCCCCCCACATGAGTAGCCCTGAAAAGATGTCTCAGGCCTGCCACCGCGGTGCCTGCGCGCAGTTTGTTAACTGCCATGTCGCATTGGCAAGTGCACCCACTTGCCAGGCCCTAACATTCCCTTTCCTTACATATAGGGCACCCCTATGGTAGGCCCAAGGTACCCCCTGGGCAGGGTGCAGTGTATGTGAAAGGTAGGACATGTACTGGTGTGTGTAACATATCCTGATAGTGTAATACTGCCAATTTCGTTTTTCACTATTGAAAGGCTATCTTGCCCCATAGGACAGAATAGGGAATGCTTTGTAACATTTTACAAGCATATCTTCCCATAGGGATAAGATAGAAAAATGGCGTTTGGTATCCCTGAACTCAGAATTTGATAACTCATCTTTTAGTAAAGATGGTTTTTGAATTGTGTGTTTGAAAATACCACTTTTAGAAAGTGGCTATTTTCTTGTTCAACCATCCTGTGTGCCTCTGCCTGTTTGTGGATTGACTGTCTGGCTTTGGAGTGACAGGGGCTGGGGAGGTGCAGTGGCTCCAGGAGTCTGGATGAGTCAGCACTAGGTTAAATAGGCCTGACCTGCGTTTGGAGTGGTGGGAGGAGTAGCACCTGTACCTGAATGGGGCTGTGCCTGCCTTCCACAATGCTGGCTCCACCCCCCTGTGGTGTGTCTGGAGCCAAGGCTCATACTGACAATGGATGTTGTTGTGCACTTGCAGAGTGCCCCCCAAAACTGGTTTGAACTGGGCTCAGAGCCCCTTGCACAAAGAGAACAAAGACATTTTGGGGTATAAGTATCAGACCCAAAACCCCAGAGTTTTAGATCATTCCAGGAATTCAAGAGGAACCTTTGCCAAGGAGAAGAGCTGGATAGACTGAGGATAAGTACTGCCCTTGCTGTGTGTCTGGGGTTGGCCTGCAGTTGCTGTTTCTGCCAAGGAAAGGAGAAGGACTTTGCTGTGTGCTGTGTCCCCTGCTTGAAGGAGATCTCCAGGGGCCTGAAGTGAGCTGGCCTCCTATTCTGAAGTCACAGGGACACAAAGACTTCACCCCCAGCTCTCCTGAACTCTGCTGCTGTGATTTCTAGCCTGCCAAGAGGTGCCTGTGCCAGTTTTGGGCCTTTGGAGGTTGTTGCTGCTGTTTGGGAGCTGGAAGAAAGAAGAAACGTGAAGAACTGCTAGGATCAACGCATCGCCCTTCTTGCAGCTGTTTTCTCGATGCATCTCCATGGCGCGAGAAAAATTCCCACGCATCGCCGTGTTGCTGCAAAAACCGTCGCAGCACCTTTCGCCGCTGCAAGAATCGACGCATCGAGGGATCGCGGCTGAAGAGGACCGACGCAGTGCCACTCGATGCCGCCGCATCGATCTCCGACGCATCCCGGATTGCCATGCAACATACCTGTGCGGCAAGTTCTTCTGACGCATCACCCACGGACCGGAACCGTCACGAAGAATCGACGCATCACTCCTCGTACAGACCGGATTCGACGCAACCCTTCCTCTGCCTGCAGCAGGACTGTCGCATTGCCTCCCTAAGGTCTCAGGAGTGTCGCATCTCTTTGTTTTCCGACTCTGCTGCTGTTTGGCTTTTGGAACTTTGACGCATGTACAGGTACTTTGGTGAAAAGTCACGCATCCATAGTTTTCTATGGCACAAGTTCTTGAAACCTTTTGAAAGTCATATTTTTAACTGTGTACGTTGGATTTTTGTCGTTTTGGTCTTGTTTAGTTTAGATAAAGATACTTTATTTTTCTAAACTGGTGTGGTGTCCTTTTGTGGTGTTTTCACTGTTTTACTGTGAGTGTTGGTACAAATACTTTACACATTGCCTTTGGGATAAACCTGTCTGCTCGTGCCAAGCTACCAAGGGGGTGAGCAGGGGTTATCTAAAGTATGTATCCCCCTTACCCTGACTAGAAGCAAGGGTCCCTATTTGGACAAAGGTACCTACCTCTGCGAACTAGAGACCCCCATTTCTAACAGGGAACAACAGAGCTCTTAACTTTGAGATACTGGAGGTCCTCTCTCCAACTAGTTTTGATAGCGCATTGTCTGAGGGCGCTCTTCATTTGACTAACTTGAGCAACTGCACCTCCCTCAGAGTGCATGTCAAGAACTTCCAAGTGCTTCAACATTCCTATCACAGGGTTCATCCTAGTGGGGAAGGTTGCCAATATCTCGAGTAAAATTAGAATGGACAATTTGTTCCCAGGGCCCCCATTTTTAATCTAGAAATAAAAGCGTAAACCTCTGTCATCCACCAGCACACTCCAGGCTACTGTTCTCAGCTCCCTTCTTATGGCTTGTACAATAAAAAATTTCAGTAAATCATCTAGCAGTTTCAATGAATTACCTTCTTAGCCTTTATATGCAACCCGCCTATTCATTGCCAATACCTCTGCACTATATAGAGTCTGAAGTATTCATTTTTCTTGATTCACTTTACCTAATGGGTCAAAGGTATAGTGGTCGAACTTCAGGCCGTTCAGTTCAGTTGATAGTACAAGTCTCTGAGAAGCCACATGTTTATCCCACCTCAGATCATGTGAAAAGATCATACCCAGATACTTATACTCTCTAACCTGCTCCAACTACACATTACCTAACAACCAAGTAACATTATTTTTCTTTTTAGTGAAAAACAAGGTTTTAGTTTTATCAACATTTACTGTCAATTTATTTTCAAGACAATTGGCATTCAGGGCATTTAATTCCCTTGGAGACCTGTAAGCGTTAGGTCCATCTCCACATTATGTCCCTAAAGCAGTTGGTATACCTCTGCTGAATCTCAGGAGAATAACTGTGCATATCGTGTAACGTCTGGGGGAAGTCCACAATGAAAAAACTAAACAGCAGAGGTGCTAAAATGCACCCCTGCCATAATCCATTCTCAACCGGGATTTTCCACGTCAGGCTTCCTTGTACGTCCAGATCAACTTGAGCCCAGTTGTCACTATGCATTTTCATCACAAGGCTTTACAATGCTCCAGATATTTCCCATTGCTGAAGTTTTCGCCAGAGCGTACCTCTGTCCACCGTGTCAAAAGTCACTCGGAAGTCAACAACGGCAGCAGCAAAGGTCACCTACAGACTTCATTGACTTCCTTGTGACTCCCCACAGAGTGAAACAGTGGTCCATCGTAGAGTGCTTTGGCCTGAAGCCTCCTTGCTCTACAGGGATCAGTCCAGAGACAAAAGCTCAAGCAGTTCAGTGTTTTAACAAAGTTTGAGCATAATGTTTAGAAGGAATATCGAGGAGGGAAATCAAACAAAAGCAGGCTAATCCATTTTACCTTTTTTGTGAATGTGCTTCACTACGGTTCCATTGGAGGATTCTGGAAGGATGCCTGTTACTACCCCCCATTGGAAGAACCTGCTCAACATTAGTACCCATTTCTTAGGATCTTTTTAAGTATCACAGATGGGAGCCCATCCAGGCCACCAGCCCTGGAGGCTTTCATATTACTGATTATTTCAGATACCCTTACTGACGTCTGAGTACTAGCAATCACTTCTGATTCCACTTCAAAGCTGGCATGGAGCACTGACAAGTTTTATTGTGGAATATTAATTGGAATGCGTGATACTCCACCACAAGTAATAGTATCACTATTTTTGATAGGTCCTCAACTTTCCACCCCACACTCACATCATCACGCACCTAAAATAATTCCTCTGGCTCCCAGTCCACAAATGATCACTCTTCAAACTCCTCATGCACACACACAAAGTCTCAGTGCCTCCCTCCTAAAGCCTGGAATAACTTGCCCCTGCACATCAGAACCGCCTCCTCAGTTCTTGAATTCTGCAAGAACCTGAAGACCTCGCTCTTCAACTTGTCCAGCCCTTGGATGGGCCCATACAACTCCTGCTTCAGCTTCAAAATATTTCCTAGGTGAGTTTTGCAATATACAAATATACAAAACATAACAAAATAGATATTCTCAGGAATGTTGTCAAAAAAACAACAGCATCAGTCTAGAAAAAAAACTGGGGTTCCCATCATTGAAGTGGAAGAACCTAGAAAGGCCATGATCAGTCCCAGGTCTGTGCTCCACTTTAAAGTTCATACCTTGCAGGGAGATGGGCCACCTCTACAGTTAGGGGTTTCTCTTCTCATCCTAGATGCCTGTGGTTAGTTTGAACCCTGAAATGAACTCAAAACCATTAAGGTCTTAACTTCTTCAGTGACCAAACCACAGAAAATGTATCCCTCTCTATGACACTCCAACACTGCTCGCTGCATAGTAGTCACCTGCTAATAAAGGCACCTGGTTGATCCTGACCTTCATCATATAGCAGTGATAACACTACCTTTATTCCATGTTCTGAAGCATCTGACTGGACCACAAACTCTTGCTGAAATCAGGTGTCTCCCTGTAGGCTATGGTACCTCCCTGTAGGCTGTACACAGGGCTTCATTCAGGGTGTTTTCGGTCCATATCTTCTTCTTTGGCTGCTTGTTTGAAGTCAGCACTGTCAGGGGAGATACAATGGTGCTATATCCATTGAACAAACTTTCTGTAGTTACCTGTCAGACCCAGGAAACCTCTGACATGAGTCTGGGTTTGGGGAGGCTCTCAAACGATGATTGTCTGGATCTTGGGCTGGAACGGCAGCACATGTCCTGCCATCTTGGTGGCCCAAGTACACTAAAGGCCCCTGCCTTATCTGCACTTGCTGGTCTAAATAATCAGGCCTGCCTGTTGCAGGGTCTGAAGCTCGTCTATGAGATGGTTCAAGTGGCCCTACTAGGTAAAGTTAAAGACAGCAATATCATCTAGATATGCTGCACTAAAGGTCTTCAGCACAGACTGTACCCTGTTAATCAGCAGCCTCTGGAAGGTGGCAGGGGCATTCTTCAACCCAAAAGGCATTATCTTAAACTGGAAGTGGCCCTCAGGACTAGGGGTGGGCACACTGAGTTTTTCCGACTCCGTGCAGAGTTCCAAAAAACTCCATGAAGTGACACGGAGTGGAGTTTTTTCTCTCAAGTGGCTTTCCAACATTAAGGGTCATATGTAACAAAATACAGTTTTGCGATTCTCAAATTGCGATTTTCTGCGAATTGCAATTTGAGAATCGCAAAATGCAATGTATGTGGGATTTGCAAATAATTTTGCGAATCCCACATATTCCCTATTTGCGAATCGCAAATTGAGATTCGCAAATAAGGAATACCTTCCCATTCATTCCTATGGGCTAGGAGGCCCATAGGAATGAATGGGAAGACATTCTCAATTTGTGATTCCCAATTAGAGAATCGCAAATTGAGAATGCAATTTCAAGGGTGCAAGGGTGTCAAAAGGACACCCTGTTACACCCCTGAAATGTGCATGTGTGCACATGTGACACACATACATGCCCTAAGGGCATGTATGTGCGCCACATGGCACTTTAAAAAATGCAAAAATTTGCATTTTTAAGAGAAATCGCAATTTGCCACCAACTTGAAGTTGGTGGTAAATTGCGATTCCTTAAGGCCAAATCGCACTTTCTTTTGTGCTTCTTACATTGCATTTAAGGAATCGCAATTTGCGATTCCTTGAATGCAATCGCAAAATAGGGAATCGCAAAATTTGCGTTTCCTTATTTTGCGAGGGGGTTTAAGTGTGCTACATTGCGCACTGCTAATTTGCGATCGCAAATGCTGAAACTCTGCGAATTTCTGCGTCGCAAATTGGCTTCATACATATGGCCCAAGGTTGCTTAGCCCTTGCGAGAAAAAATTGCATGCTAGACCTCCTCCCGGCAAAATTTCTCAATGCAGATGGTCACAACATGTAGCGACTGCTCGCATTGAGAAAGCTACCACTCATGTTGAGGAAGCTGCCCCCTTGATTAGAATGTCTACTCGAGCAGCAGAAAGCAGCAGCTCCCTCTGGCGCAAAACTTGCAGGACAAACTTCCAGCACTTAAAATCAGTCTGAGCAGCGAGACTTAACAGACTCAACTGCTGGTGGAACTCCGCTGAATAAAATGTGCTGAAATACTTGGCAGCCCTTATCCGGTCAATGACCTCATCAGCCCAGGGAATGGAGTGTGTGTCAGTGTTGTGACACAATTCAGTCCTCCATAGTCCACACAAAACCTTAGTTCTAGGCCCTCCCTTTCGCTTTGGCATTGGGCACTAGCAAAACATGGCCTGCCAAGGGACTACTGGAGGGCTCATTCAACCCCAGAGACAATATTTTGGAGACTTCCTTCATATTGCTGGCCCTTATTTTATCTGACACCCTGTAGACTTTACTCTTGTTAGGTCAGCTGTCCCCAGTGTCAATGGCAGGAACATAACACTGGGTCAGTCCGGGTATCAGAGATCAGTCCAGCAAACTGCCCCAACAATAATTGACACTCCCTGTGCTGCCCAGTATAGCGGATAGCACTTCTCCCTCCACTGACCCATCCTTGGCATTGTGGGACAAGAGGTTTGGCAGAGAATCACCTTCCTCTCCTCCATCTGTGACCATGAGTGTTGGACTTGGCCCTTTTTGCAGGGTCATCCCTGAACTTTTTGCCTTCCTCCTAGACTTTTTTCTGACATGGTGTTGGTGGTTTTAGGACTCGGGGCACTTTAGCACTGCTGTCCAGTGTAAAGTGCGTGTGATCTCTGTGGTAAACATGGTAAGATTGGTCTACACCTGTTTGGCGTATTTAATTTACCTGTCAGTCCCTTGTAAAGTGGTATCTCTGATACCCAGAGCCAGTAAATTAAATGCTACTGGTGGGCTTGCAGCGCTAATTGCGCCACCCACCAAAGTAGCCTTTCAAACCTGTCTCCGGCCTCTGCCATTCCAGGGCCTGTGTGCGCAGTGTTACTGCCGCTGTGACGTGACACCTAAAGTGTGTGCCACGTCTGTGACCCCCCTTTTACTGAATGTCAGTCACCCCTAAGATAGGCCCTAGCTAGCCCTATGGGCAGGGTGCATTGTAGGTAAAAGGTAGGTAGGACATGTACCTTAAGTGTGTGACATGTCCTGGTAGTGACAAACAGCCATTTTGGTTTCTCACTGCTGTGAGGCTGCCCTCTCATAGGAATGCATTGGGGATTCCCTGATAAGTGTTTCAGTGGTAGTTCCTGATATGAGAGGAGCAGCGTGGTCAAGTTTGGTATGTTTGGAATAGGAATAATAAATGCTGCGCAATGGTGTGCACAGATTTATTATCACTATTTCAGAAATGCTACTTTTAGAAGTTGGCATTTCTGTGTGCTATGTGTCTGCCTGCCTGATGTGTATTGCATGTCTGGCTCTGGAGTGACAGGGGCTGGTGAGGTGTGTGGCTCCAGGGAGGGCAGGGTGAATCAGCGCTAGGCTGAATAGGAGATCTGCATTTGGAGTAGTGGGAGGAGTAGTCCCCTGACCCTGAATAGGTCTGTGACTGCCTAGGTGAATGCTGACTCCGCCCCCCTGTGGTGTGTCTGATGACCGAGCCCACTCTGACAAAGGAGGGTGGAAGCCTAGTAAACAGAGTGCTTCAACACCCCCCAGAACCAGTTGAGGCTGGTTCCCCCAAGCCCTGTGCCAGGGCAGACAAAGGAAAAATGTTGTATAAATATTGGGGCTGTGACCCCACGTAAAGTGTGCTTCCTTGTGACTTGGGACTTGCTGCTGTTGGGACCCAGGAGAAACCACCATGAGGGACGGCCTCCCTGCTGGAGGGCCCTGTGAGTTGGCCTGCTTGGGCCCAGCCTTTGCCCTGAAACCTTTGAGGGCTTAGCGCCTCGTGAGCGCTAAATTTCTACTCCTGGAGAAGTGCTGGTGGCCTGCAGCGCTTGGCTGCGAAGTCTCCCGAAGGGAATCCCAGCGTGGGGATTCCCCCCGTGCTGCGGGAGGAAAGCGGGAGCCTACCCCGTTGTGGTGTGCTCTGCAGTGCGGCGCTGCCTTCAGAGGGAACCCCGGCGTGGGGATTCCCCCAGGCTCTGAGGAGAAGCGGGAGCCCACCCCCCATTTGCCTGGAGAAGAGAAGCGCGGCCAAAGAGGAAGCCAGGCATTCCTGCCTGGTTGTGGGTGGAGCCGGAGGAGAGAGACGCTGGCACCATTGACCTTCAGGCGGGAGCCCAACCCACCTTCTGGTGTCCAGCGGAAGCCGACCTGCAGGCGGGAGCCTACTCCGCGTCCTTGGGCGTCCAGGGTCCCAAAAGGAAGAGTCCGGTGATTGCGGCCTGGTTGGGGGGCCGGCCGGAGGAGCGGAAGTCAGGCAATCCTGTGCCTGCCCCAGGCGGGGCTCCCTAAGCGATCGGGAGAGCCCCGTGCTTGGCAAGAGGAGCCGGAGCCTTCCGAACTCCCTTCCCGCCTCCCCCAGTCTCGTGGAGAGAGAGAGGCGGGTCCCGAGAGGCCACAGGAGAGGGGCCGGCCGAGGCACATTGTCGGTGCCTGCCCTGCCTTCACCCTGAGACCGAAGGTGTCTACAAGGAGCCCCGGTGAGTGGGGGCTGTATTGAGGGCATTGTTGGTGCTCAAATTGGGCACCGGTGGTGCCGGTGGTCATTATGCCTATTTAGGGGCATCGAAGTACCAGTGGCCATTTTCCTCAGTTGCACCACAGGAGCGCGGGCAGCTGCAACACGGGGGCATTTTCTTTCCTTGATGAGGAAGGGGTGAGACGCACCCCACGCCCCAGCGCATTGCGCACAGTGGTTTTGCTGCCAAGGCAGCCAGAGGGCCAGTGGAAGGCCCTACTGCTAAGAGCCCTGACATTTGGGACAACGGGCATTTGAGCCCCACAGAAGGCCAGTTGGCCGGGGGTCAGTGTTGGTAGGGTGCAAGGCCCTAATATGATGTTTATGCATAATGTGTTTATGCCTACAGAGATTGCATAAAACTTATGATGTTTATGCATAATGTGTTTTATGCCTAATGTGATGCAGACATAATGTGTTTATGTTGCTAGTGCTAATGCTGAGTTGATTATTGCACCAGTAGTTACTGGTTGTGTTATTTTTGCTACTTGTGCTTTGTGATGGTTCTGACAGTGGCCCGATTGGCCCTGTCATGTATATAATCCCCTGTAAATTATTACCTGGTGCCAGTTGGCACTGTGTATATGTGTGATTATGATTCTAATGTGTTTTGGATAATACAAAGGCTATTTTTTATATAACCTTGTGTGGAGTCTCTTTTGTGGTGTGCCTAGTGTTGCGCAAACGCTTTACACATTGCCTCTGGGATAAGCCTGACTGCTTGTGCCAAGCTACCAAGGGGGTGAGCAGGGGTTATCTTCAGCGTGTAACTCCCTTGCCCTGACTAGAGTGGTGGTTTCTGCCTGGCTTAGGTGCAAGCCCTAGCCAACCAGAAATCCCATTTCTAACAATGAGCATGGTCATGTCAGCCCTGTCCATCAGGCAGGTGACCTCACCTATCTTCTCTAGCACAATGTAGGGCCCCATTCATTTGTTCTGGAAGGTCCTGCGAGCCACAGGCTCCTCAACCTACACTTTCTGACCTCTCTGGTATTCCACCAAGGTTTCTCCCTTGTCATCCCAGTCCCAAATATGCTCATGGCTGGGCTCCAAGTTTTTATTAGTTCTCTTCATATACACAGCCTTAAGGAAATGCAGGCCCAGCACATAGTCAACAATTACCTGTTTGGGTTCCTTGAGAGGTTTCTCCCACCCTTCTTGAACAAGACTTAAGGAACCTCTGACAGGATGCCCAGACTAAAGCTCAAAGGGGCTGAAGCCCTCTCCTTTTGTGGTACCTCCCTTTAGATGAATATTAGGCATGTGAGTAGGATATCCAACTTTCAATGGAGTTTCTCAGGCAGCCCCATAATCATACCAATTAAGGTTTTGTTGGATCTCTCCACTAGACCATTGGTTTGAGGGTGGTAAGGGGAGGTGAAAATATAAGTCAGGCTACCCTCGATCCACATAGACTTCGAGTATCCAGACACAAAGTTTGTTCCTCTATCTGAGATTACCTCTTTGGTGAACCCCACTCTGGCAAAGATACCATGCAGGGCCCTGGCTTCCATGGGTGCAGTTAGCATACTCAGAGGTAAGGCTTCAGGGTGCCTAGTGGCATTGGTCCACCACGGCCAGGATGAACCTATTTCCTGAAGCAGTTTTAGGGTGTAGAGGACTGACAATGCTAATTCCCACCTCCTCAAAAGGTGTCCCATCAGCAGATGGTGGAATTAGGGGACCCTTGGGTAGCCCTCCTGTCTTGCCACAGGCTTAAAAGGTTGTGGAGGTGCTGCAGGACGTCTTCACCTTTACAGAAGTCTGCTGCCATAAAAGTGGTTAAACAATTTGTCTGAGGTTTTGGTCTGTCCCAAATTCACAGCCAAGGCGATCTAATGGACTACGTTTATGAGGAGGGTCCTATACTGTTGGTGGAACACCAATTTCCTGGTTGCCCCAGGTTTGGGTTCCTAGCTTCACTTTACAGGGCACCACCATCCCAGCAGATCCTGTGGGTCTCCCTGGTATACCCTGTTCCTGGACTTCAGCCTAGTGCCAATGGCATTGAGGGGTTGGGCATGTTATCTGTGCTTGACAGAATTATTCAATGAGGGTCCTCCTGCCCCATGTAACTAAAATAGTTCTGGCAGGTCTCTTAGTGTAGGTTCGTCTTCTCCTGTAGGCTTCAAATCCTCCCCCTAGTATCAGATTTGTTCTGGGCTATTGGAGGTTTTGAGGCTGGCTTCCCATGCCCTTTTCGCTTCCTCTTGGTCATAGGACCAAGGCCATTGTTCAGACTCCGGGCTCCCTTAACTTCCCTGACGGGCTGTCTGAGCCTCTTTGGCCATACGCACACAGACCCAACATTTCTGCATTAGTCTTCTTTTCAATCTCAGACCAAGCAGAAGTTTCCAGATTGTTTCCCAACAGATACTCCACTAAAATGGCAGGGCTCACAGCAACCTTCTTTAGGCCAGTAACCCCTTCCTACTAAAAGGTGGCCATTGCCATGGGATGAAACTTTATCTGATTGTCAGCGTTGACTACCCTATGGAGAGTATCTGGGATAATCTGTTCGGCGGAAACCAGCCGGTCTTCCATTGTGGTCATACTGGCTCACTCATTGTGAGGAGATGCGGTATATTATAACGGTGTGGTTGTGCAACCTCACCATGTAATAAACTAACAACATGTGTTAGGTCTAGTCAAGCTTGTTTGTAAAACCTTTAGAACAACCCCAGGTAGCTGTGGCTTCAAACAATCAGGCTTAAACAAAGGAAAAAGTGTAAAGGATTTAGAAGTACCAAAGAAACAAAATAAGAAAGTCATGCAACACAAAAATAAATCTGACACCAATTTATAAAAATATGTCTTATTTGTATGAATTTTTAGATTTCACTCCGGCAGTTGGTGAAGCCTCTCTTGCCAGCTCCAGGGAACAGCAGGGAGGTCCTTCTTCAGTCCTCTCTCCAGTCCAGATGTGATTTGAGGTCTAGGTGACAGGGCTGCAATATTTATGCCCAGAAAGTGCCCTTGGGGATGGGATGTGGGTTATGCCTGATGATGACTTAGAGCAAAGTGTGGCATCTACCAATCCCAGAGTGCACTATTGTATCAATTTACAAGATGGCAGAACCCCTCTTTCGGTGTATGCCGCTTGGTAGCCCACCCTAGACGTGTGGCTACCTGAGAGCTACCCACCCATGGAAAAACTGATTTGGCAACCAGTCTCCCCTCTCTGTCCCAGATGCCAACCCATCTACCTAAAGAAAGGAGTAGCCCTTTTCATGTGTGTCCACCATTTTCTCTTCAAAGACGGCTTCTCATTTGAAGCTCACCTTTAGGGCTCACACCCAGGGCCAGATTGATCAATATTTGATGCAGCTTAATGCAGCAAGACAAAGTTCTGTAATGTGTCAATTAGAGGGGGCATGAATCTCCCATATCTACTAATATATGGCGAATTCCTGCTCTCGCACTGAGCTGGCGCACTGCATGCTGCCTAGCGCCAATTCAGGCAACTTTGCACCATGGTGCATGGATACCTACGTTGCTAGCAGGATTATTTTTGTGCAGGAAGGACATCTTTCTGCACAAAAACAATTCTCAGCGGCTTTTTCCACTTTCTAAGTGTGCTGCAAAATGCAGCACCCTTAGAAAGAGGAGAAAATGATGAGAAATAAAGATATTTCTCCTTGTTGTGCCTCTGTTGGAAAGGTATAAAATGTTGACAGATTCCCAGGTTTACTTGCCTTGGTAAGTCTGGGAATGTGCCAAAATATATGTGCGGATGCATGGGAACACCCACTCTCCACCCATGTAAAGCCTTCCAGGTGCATGGTAAAGCAAGGTAGTGACTTGCACTACCTTGAGTTACTCCATATTTACCAAAACATGCACGGCCATGTAAAGTGGCCTTATGTGGCTTGATAGATCGGACTTCAGGATTGTGTTGCCCTTTTGTTACCCTGATTAACACAAGGGCAATGCAATCTTTTATTAAATCTGGGCCCCAGTGTGGCTTTCTGTCAGGCATAGGTGCCACCTCTTCCAATGACAGGCGTCTATTGCTCCTGCTCCTTGGAGTTGTTCCCCCTTCTCCCCAGAAGGGCAGAAGGCTGTCTTGTGGCCAGCATCTGAAAATGGCCACTGGAAAACATGGCAAAAGAGTGGCAACTAAAAGTTGCTGTTAGTTAAAGTTACATTAAATTTGACTTGGGCATGAATGTGACAATTAATTTGATACCTGAAAGTACCAACTTTAGTAGTCCTATTCAGAAGTTAGCACAGCTGAGTTATCAGTGTATAACCCTGAACTCGTCAATGGGGATACTAGCCTTTCCACAGTAAAAGTTTGAGGTTTTACTGTTAGGGCATATAAAAATGAATGTTCTACTTTTTAATATACATCACTCTGCTTTAGGACCCGATAGGCATGTTGGAACAGTGACATATGTACATAAAAGGGGAGGTTAGGACTTTGTCACTAGTTTAAATGAGGAGCAAGACCAGGTGTGAACTACATAGGGCTCGATACTGAGCCCCATGCTCTTTAATATCTACGTACAACCCTTGGCCGTGGTAGCTAAAAGTAGAGGGTTGTCGTTGGTGTCTTATGCTGACGACACCCAATTGGTCATTGCATTCTCCAAGGAGCGCTTTAATAATCTTGTTAAATTTAAAGATGATATGCAGGCGATATCCGACTGGATGACAACAAACTGCCTGCAACTTAATGCAGGCAAGTCTGAGATACTTTTGCTTGGGAAAGATAGTGACATGTGGTCAGAACAATGGTGGCCAGACAAACTAAAACCCGCACCACTGCCTAAAGAGGCGGTCAAGAACCTAGGCTTCTGGATCGATAAAGGCCTGTCCTTTGACATTCAATCTAAACTAGTTGCAGGATCCTGTTTTGGACTCCTGAGGGGGTTAAAACCTCTATTGGGGTTTTTTGACCCTAAAATCCGTCAAACCATCCTACAGGCCACGATCTTGTCTAGGTTAGACTACGGCAATTCCCTATATTTAGGTGCCAATAAATCCTGCATTCAGCGCCTTCAAAGAATCCAGAACGCGGCAGCCCGCGCAGTGCTGGCACTTCCAAAATCATGCTCAGTGTCCAAACTTCTACCTAAACTACATTGGTTACCTATAGAAAAAAGAATCCAGTTTAAGACACTGTGTGTTGCCCATAAAATAATGACCCAACAAGCACCTCCGGTCCTGGCAGCTTTATTGGTGCCGTACGTTCCGAGTCGCTCCTTACGTTCAGCCAATCAAGGACTCATATGTACCCCCCGAATCTTAAGAGCGAGAGCGGGTGGTAGATCTTTCAAAGTTTTGGCAGCTAAACTCTGGAACTCTCTCCCAGTCTCCATCAGAGGGCTCCAGAACCATCTAGCATTCCGTAAAGCTTTAAATCTTGGCTTTTCCCGGCATAATTTCGTCATGCAGGCTGGGCGTTATTTTTTTTTTAGTCACCTGTACTCTGGGTAGCGCTGGGATGCCCCGTTGCTGGGGCAGCTACGCGCTGTATAAATCCAATTCAAACTCAAACATATGTCAGTGACAGGGTAGGCACCCTTTGAAGTTAATTAAGGTAACTGTGCACATACAGCTGGCCATCATGTCAGGGTACAGTCAACCCTCTCTCTATATCACAGCTCTGGGAGCCACTTCACATCTAATAAAGGAGCCATTCAGCTCCTGTGCAACAGTGAACACTAGGAGAAAGACACATTTGGCTCAGGCAGGAAAATGAAAACTTACTAAAAGTGTTATTTTTAAAACAGTAATATAAAATACAACTAGACCATTAACTTAGGATTTAAACTATTATTAAAATGAGTCCTCTAATAATTTTTCTGCCTACTCCCAAACTGAAGTTAGGCATTATAAGGTGTTATAATGTGACCCATGACTTCCCAATGGAAGAGCCAGTCTTGCCACGGAGAAAAACTGCCAGGGTATGTAAAACATAAAATATGCATGTTGTGCTGTTACCATGCACCCTGCCTTATGAGTATTTAGGGCCTATCTTGGGGGTGACATCAGAATCAAAAAGGAAGGTTTAGCCCTGACAAAAGGATTATTTTGACAGGTCGAATTAGCAGTTTTGAAACTGCACACACAGGGTACATGGGCATGCCCCCAGTCATGTTTTGCATTACCACTTTAGTGGTGGCACAATATGTGTTGCAGTCCACTAGTGACATTCAATTTGCAGGCCCTGAATACTCTTTTGAACCATATACTAGGGACTTATAGGTAAGTAAATATGCCAATAAGGAGTGTAGCTAGTTTCAACATCTTTTAGAGGTCAGAGTACATGCACTGGGGCTTGATTAGCAATGCCCCAGTGCGCAGAGTGAAAAAAACAGCAGCATCAGTCCAGGGAAAATGTGGGTGACCACACAAAAAGAGGCACGTTCCTACACCTGTGTTGCTTTCACTGTGTTATGCTAATTCTATAGGGACTTTTGATGCTGCTATCAACTTCTTTTTTCTTTTTATTAACGAATTCCTATTGAGAATTTCTTCTTAGAAGCACCCTCTGATATACAGTCATCCAGACAGCGAAATGTGATCGATCTTAAATGTGTAAAGCTACTTTGAAAAGGTCTTGTGTGGTTTTTATTTGGTGACTGTTAATGGAATATTTTTAAGCAAACTCCAATGGTAAGTAAACTGTTCTTGATTTTTTGATTCTTTGTTTGATTAATTATTTACCAATGATACCCAGCTTTGTCGGAAAGTTTCATCAGTAAATAAAATCCACTCTCTAAAACATTCCTCACCCTTCTGCTAATATGGATGTTATCTGATACATTCCAGACAAATTGAAAATAAATATAATTCGTATTCGTTATCAACAGCACTAAATAGTGAAAAGTCCAGGAATGGCTCACAAACATAAACCCAGATAACGTCATGCTCAAAACTTTCTGTTGAAAAATCCCTTATCAATTGCATCCTCTTCTTTACAGCACTAGGAAGACCCAAACATCATATTATCATCCATAATGGACAATACATATCTGCCCATTTGACACACAGGTAGCACCACAGTTAAACCCATGGTACGTTCTCACCGACATGATAGCAAGAGTTAATGTGCCAGCATGCATCATAGAATGCTGAATTGAACACTGAGGCATGTCGTTCATGCTGCTGTCTGCTACATCAATCATATTTTTTATTCTTTCTATAAACTTTGCAATAAACAACAGAAATGAACTAAACTGGCAGCAGTCACATACCATATAGATGGAGGATAGCAAATCCACAAAAGTGCTCCAGCATAGGGCACATTTCAGTAAATACTACACATAAAGACCATAACAAATCGGCATACACAGCAACTATATAGCATTTACAATGCAGAAGATATTACAATGGCTCCTCAAAAGGTGGCTCTTAAGAATGAGTATGGTCTGTGATGTGGGAGTTTGCAGTTAACATATCTAACCACTAGGAGTTTGTCAGCGTATAGATGTACTGTCAATGCACAACCACTAATCGTTCATCCATTCCCAAAAATATATGCTCAGAATGCAGAAGCGAATAGATAATGACAGTGGGACTTTTCCAAGGAAAAGTTATCAGTTACCCCATACCACAGTGCCAACTCACCAGAGTACAACCAGATAAGTTGCCTGTGAGCAGGGGTGAGGGTATCTAATCGATGTCATCGGATTCATACAAAGCATCCTGATTGGCCTAATGTGCAGCATATGTATCATTTTATTTAAATTAGCTGATCTCTGACATTGGTTGATAACACCTCAATTTGCAGCATTCCTCCCCCTCCATGGACAGGCAGAAACCATCTTATATCCCTCTCCTGAGTACCTTGCAATGACAGCGGGGCTTGGTCTCAGCATAAAGTATTGCAGGGAGTCAAATCTTTTTGGGTTATCCATTAGTTTTTTTCATACCAAGTAGGAGGAGCATGTGTGGCGTCAGGATGGTTGCAATACACAATACAGTTTCATAACTATCTTGAGATGTCTTAGTTTAGTTTAGAAAGCGCTTGCATACCCCTCGGAGTGACAAGCGTGCTCTACAACTACTGACTGACTGATTGATTGAAAGTGAGAGGAGGCACATGAAGATCTTTCTAAAGGACAAAGAAAGGCTTGAAAAAGCAAGGAAAGGTATAGAATTGTCAGCTAATAGCAGTCATTTTGACTTGAAGATTAAGATCTCTGTTAAGTCTAATGTGCTGCTGTTCCATGTACAAACCAGGCACTGTTCCCAGCCCTAAAACAGTACCTATCGCACTATCGCCAGAAAAGAGGTACACGTTGTATAGTGCCATAGAGAAAGTTCAACAATTCCTTTAATGCCAGTTTCTGAGGTCATAATCTGGCCATCATTCCTCTTAACATTCTGCCTGCTCACTTTAGAAGCAAGGCCAGGTTACTGAATTTCGCAAGTTCTCCAAAGTGTTCTCATAGAGGGACTTTGTGGATGTGAGTGAGCTGCAATTCTGATCAGTGAGGGTTGGGTTGATACTCTTCTGCGATCATGAATTTGCTTTGCATTGAGGTAAGCCTGTCTACCAGGGAGCCCTCGACACTCCACTCACCAGACATACGATAGGCGCTGAAAGAACCTTTAAATGCTTCCTGTGTCAACAGACTTTAAGAGACTCATCTTTGGTTCAAGATGAATTATTCATCAATATGTTTGTAGATGGATAAGTAATGTGCTTGGAATCGGTGTCATAATTGTTTATTCCGATGAAAACGCTCCCATTGAACAAATAATGCCTTAAACGTGTTGTAAACATGCTGTATGGTGGAAATACCATATACGTACAAACACATCATGCAAATGATTCCATTAAAGAAATCTTAAATATGCATTTAAAAACATATGTATCATTTTTCACAGAGGAGAGTAATAACCAATCTGTTCTTAACATAGTGAAAACGTTAAAAAAAAATTCCCCAGTGAAATTTGTTAAAAGAAGCAACTGTATAATAAATGTAATCAATTGCCTTTTACAAACTTTTCTGTCTAATTGCTTAAACATTGAGGACAGAGAAGAGTATAATTCCTCCTTGCATGGGACCGTATATATAGGTATTTATTTTTTAAACAGTATATGAACTCTGTCTTTAGGCGTATACACAAATGGCTGTCAACTGATCAGAGTCTGAAACATTACAAAATAGTCAATGGAGAAATGACTGTTAGGGATGGGTGAAAAGTAGGGTAACTGGTGGACATTGAGGTTGGACGTTCCCCACATATGGAACAGAGAATTTCTGACTGTGGTTTGGTGATGCATCTGGTCACGTATGGAGGAGTACAAAAAATATGGATCATCTGTCTAAGATAGAGTCTAGTGCACTTTTAAAATGTTACCTCCTTCAAAACCTAAAGTAGGCCACAGTCGGTGAATGTTTGGATACAAATTGTTATGGACGTATGGGCCCAATAGTGATTATTTTACTAGTGTAATCCCACGTAAATCCTGGTTGTTCTGGTTCAAGTATTTCCCACAGATTTTGTTTTTTCCTCTAACACATTTTGCATAATTATCGCTCTTAGGACACTGGTTCTAGCAGTAAATGTTTTGCAAGAACCGTGTGTGCTGTGGCGGCATGCACTGCACTAGCAGTATTCAGTATTCTTAGAAACTGTGTGGAAAATACATTGGGTAGGTATGAGAGGGCATAACTCAAGCATAGTTTTCCAGAAGATGACTGGTCAAGCATGATTCATGTAATTTTCCTGAAAATTACGGATAATTACGGATTAATAATGTACACAAGATCACCCACTCCTATTCATCTTTGGGTCCCATAAACATTCAGGAGGCACACATCCATGTGATAAAGCCTGTGAGTCAGTAGTACATAGAGAATGGGAGGGTTGCTTTGGAAAAAAAACAGCTGTGAAACGAACTTCCTTGCGGATAAAGATGAATACACCTATGAGCATGAGAAAAGGGGTCTTTGCCCTTACGTACTAAAGATTAAACATTCAGATGACATGAGGTGTTTTTTTCTTGCAGGCAAACTATTCCCACTATATGGTGGTGCAAGAAGGACAGAATGCGTTGTCTCTTAGTGTAAAATCCCTTTTGTTTAGACCACAGAGTCATGTTAAAAGTTTATAGTGCCCAGAAAAGTATTGTTAGGTAACATTATATGTTGTAAAACCCGGATTTCAACTGCTACTTAGACTTGTGCTACAAACAATTCCCAAAACCTATCTTTCCCTTGTTACCCTATGAAATTATTTAGCAGCAAATTGTGATAAATTGGGTTGTTGGTTGAGGGGGGTAAAACCCTACTCAAGCACAGCCAAAATCCTTGACAGGGTGAACCACAAAAAAGTTACCAAACTAACCAGTGCTCATCCCTCTCGTAGATTTGCAGAACAGCAGTTAGGATTAACTTAGAGGCAAAGTGTAAAGTATTTTTGCAGCCCACAAATAATAATAAAGTGAAAACACAACACAAGAAAAATCCCACACCAATTTAGAAAAAATAGAGTAAAATGTAATAAATGATTTGACACCTCAACAGCAAAAATCCAATCAGTTGAACCAAACATAATCAATTTGAAAGATTTTGAAAAGATCGAGCTCTAAGGAACAGAAAGCGCCAACAGCGGGTATCTGGTCACGGTGGACTGGGTCCAAGCCACAAGGTCAGGGCAACCTTGATGGAGCTCAGGCCGGATACAGGACTGAGATCAGTCTGCTAAAAAAGTACTTTGTGGCCTGGGAGTCGAGATGCATAGTCCGTGCATCGTGCTGCACATGCCAGCGTCATGTTTTTGCAAGGTGCTTTTTATGTTTTGGTGCCCTATCCAGTGTCTGTCTTCTGTTCATGCAGAGATTCTGGAGAACATTAGAATGGTGTCTGGAGAGGGTCACCTTATAACCCTTCCACTAGACAAAACAAAAAAGGGAAGGGACGTGCAACCGGCATATGTGGCTGAAATGTGGCTTCAAGAGGAACAAGTCTCACTTTCAGAAAGTGGCAGCCAGACAAAGTCAGTATCAAAGCCAGGCAATGCTTAAGGTGCTGGTCAATGACATGGCGAGAAGGAAGAATAGGATGCCTACACGCCAAAGGATTTATGTAAAGGCACAGATTGCCACATAAGCTATGGTTTAGGCTCTAGACACAGCATATAAGAAACATCCCCAGGAACAAGGCAAAAACAAGGATGATAGCAACCTTGCACTCTGAACAAGCCAGTTACAGCCTCAGTAGGACATTGGATCAAAGACCCCAGACTGACCAGGAGAAAAGCAGGCTGTCACCTGCATCACAGTCACCACTAGAGTTTGGCATTGTGTGGCCAAAGGTGTGGTATCACTGATTAGTTAAAGCTCTTGTCCTCAATTTAGTATATCTACCACACTTATCGACCTCTGTTGTGAAGATCCGACCATCATTCTTTTGTATCAGCAAAGTGTACTTCCCATGTACTTCTGCAAGCAGATCCCCCCAAACTAAAATATCTATGCATGCAACCCATGCAGAATTCAATCCCTTTAAAGACATGCAGCATAACATACCTAACCACCATATTTCCTGGGCGATAAATCTACCCCTTCGGGTAGCGTCTTCAACACAAGATGCAAATATAAGAAAAGAAGCAAATCTTCTTGTGATGCTACTGCATAATCTGGAACCCCATTCATTGTACACTTATCAGTCTTGCTCCACAACTCCTGCATTTCAGAAAAGAAAATACATCTCTTGAAGCAACCTCTCACTTAAATCTGTTAGAAACACTGCACCATTAGCTTATGGGACACAACCAAGTGGGCTCCACCCAGAGTACCTCACCTTTCGCTGTGTTTACTGTACATGATCATGCAACATTTGCTGAGCTTTGTACAACACTCTGTTGCCTCAGAAGTAGGGTTGCACTCACTAAACTAAAATACATACGAACACCAAGTAGGATAGTCGGTCTCAACTCGAATTTTCCCCTCTTTTTTCAATTTCGACTTCTGCATTTTTTCATTTTCTCTGTGGTCTGGGCCTTGCTAAGCAGGGTCAGCTCCATGCGCCCTTTTAAAAATGGTATACTTTTGTCCCCTCAGCCCAGCTTTTACTTCTGTAGCTCTGTCCTGGTTTTATTTCAGGGCAAGACACTTGTCCGTCAATGCGACAGTTTGAGTACACAAACAACTCTTTGAAATTCAGCTGCATTAATATACAGTAGCTTCTCATGTTTCTGACAGAACTGTTATGAAAACAGTGCAGAAGGCTAACCTTATCAGTCGGAATTCTGACAGCTTTGCTGCAGTAACTCTGATAAATTAAAATTAACTGATAATAATTCGATATGAAATAGCTGCGATTGGAGGGTAATCTTTCTTTTCGCTCAGTTTTTCCCATTTTTTCACACTTAGCATCTGACTATTTTGCGTGCAGCAGCCATTGGAACTCACTTCTATTTACAGCGTTCCTGAGAAGTTCTGAAAAAAGATGCAGAAAATTCTTGTATCGCTCTAGAACATTAAAATGCAACATGCTTTTGAAGTATTTATGTCGTGCAGCCAGGTTGCCGAATGTAATTTTTAATATGTAACAAGAATTAAAACTTCAGTAACTTTTAAAAGGAAAAACTATCAAAAAAGTTCACCCTTCTGTACTTAGATGACAAGCAGGTCTATCTTCTTGGATGGCAAGAGCGAGTCACAAATTTAAGTCTAAAATTTAATTTGTTCGTTTTCCTAGGAGTGACATTAATATTCAGTTTCAATCTTGGATTTCTTGGCTTAAATTGCCAAAATGGCCCAATCTGTCCATTTTCCACTGTGCGTCCTTTGGCACATTAAACCCTTGCTACTTTAGCGCCATTCAGAACTGCGGTTCTCTCCTTGGTACTGGGCGTGATTGATTAGGTCACTGCACTCCTAGTTAGAGAGCCAAAATGTTGTCTTTTCCCTCTTAAAGGAATCTAACGTCCAGCAGCCAGGGTGACAGTGGGAGCTAAGGAATGGCAACGTATTACCCCATTCTAATATCTGTGCATTAGCTACCACTTGAACGCGCAAATACACTTTAAAATACATTGCCTCACATATAAGGGTTTAATAATGTGACAACCTATGTAACCTGGCAACAAAACCCCAGGGGCTATATATATCCGAACGGCTGGACAGGGCAGCGCAGCAAGTTACCTTGCTGCGCTGCCCTGCGTCACAGGGAAAGGGCAGGAATGCACTGTATTTATCCAATACGGTGCATTCCTGTCCTTTCCCCATGTGCTGGCATCGTTTTGGCAGCCTAGCGCCAACGAAGGCACCCTTAAACCATGGTGCAAGGGTGCCTGTGTTACAGGCAGGATTGTCTTTGTGCAGGAAGGGGTACCTTACAGCGCCTAAACAATCCATAGAGAAGTTTTCCTCTTTCAATGTGTACTGCAGAATGCATCACAATAGAAAGAGGAAAAAACAAGGAGAAATAAACATATTTCTCCTCCTTACGCCTCACCTAGAGAGGCATAAGATTTTGACACATTCCCAGGTTTACATGTCCTTGTAAATGTAGGAATGTGTAAAAAACAATGGGCGTTGCATGGGAACACCCACTGCAATGCCCATGGGCAGAGTAAGGCAACACAGTGGTTTGCGATGCGTTGCATTACTCCATATTTGTGATGTCATTCAAAGCCATGCAAAGTGCATTTCATAAATATGACTTGGGGCTTTGCATCATGCATGTACCACGTTGCGTGGTGCAAGCATGATGCAAGGCCCTCGTAAATATGCCCCTTGATCTCTAGGGATTCAAAGACATTTACTAGCAAGTCCATTGATCAGCTGGAGAGACCATTAGCCAAGAAATCTTACATGGCAAGTCAAGCTGTTTACTTTACTGAACATTCTTCTGGAACTCTTGGGCCTATTCACAAACTGCATTTAGTAGTACTACAATAGTATTACATATGTAATACAAAATGTGTAAAAAAGTGGAATATTATTTGGAGTGGACAAGAGTCTATCTAAAAGGATAAGGCCATGATCTGCTAGAAATCACACAAAGTAAATAAAATAAACCTGTGCTCAATCCCTGGTATCGTGATATGAAGCCGTCAGGCTTAAATCGAAGGCAAATTGTGAAGTATTTAAGCGCTGCATACACAGTAGAAAAAGTTACACAACACATAATAAAATTCCACAACCAATTTTAGAATAAGGGGAAACATTTTATGAGTAAAATGAGACCAACATGATAAAAGTTCAATAAAAGGAAGTAGAGATATGATTTTATTTTTAATTTAAGTGAAAATAGCTCTAAAAAGCACAAAGCGCTAATGATATTTTATAGAGGTGGTAGACTGGGACCTAGGTGTGATTTGAGACAGACTGTGATGGAGCCCTGGTCGGATACATCAAGGGGATTGGTCCCTGTGAAAATCTGGAATTCATAAAGTTCGAACAAGTTTCTAAATCGTAATCCAGAAAGGCACTTTGTCACTTGTTTGGAAAAAGAAAATCCTACCTCAGCAGGTTGCCATTGAAATTGTAGCTGCTATGGTGAAACTGAAGTCTGCATATTTGCACCTGGTTAGTTCTGGTAGAACCCTGGAGCTTTGGAAATTTGTAGCTGAAAAATGTTTGATTTCCAACGCAGAATGGGGCTTAATCATTTTTGGGGTTGTGCTGGGAGCCTTTACCGGGAAAAAGCTGAAATTCAATGCAAGCCCATGGAACTGCCGGTCAAATAGTTTTGCCACACTTCCCCATGAAGCTCTGGAGGAAAAGTTTTTAAAAGTTTCCAAACTTTGTCTTGTGCCCAATACCACAGAAGTACACTTCTAAGGCCCGAGGACCTTAGGGAGGGCACTACGAGACTCTCAGGGCATCAGGTAGAGGCCAACTACAAAGACCAGTCCAAGTACTGTTGCCACTGACTAGCTGATACATCCAGGAAAAGGCCTCTGGTAGCTTGCCACATACAAGGTCAGCCAGCTGACTCCTATAGTCCACTTTTTTGTCCTGGGTACTATAGGGAGCAGGTCCAGTCCTTCGGCGTACCTCTCAAGTCCTAGACAGCAGGTTCAGTCCTCTTCTGCTCTTCTGTAGGTCTAAAAAGTGTTCTGAAGAGCGTTCCTGGAGATGCCATATTTATGTCTGGTACCAGCTAGTGGGTGGGGGTGACTCCTGGAAACTCCCCAATCAATGGTTTAAAAGTTCCCAGGGGCAATCCTACCCAATATTTCAGTAGTTCTTGTTTGCCTTACAGCAAGTAATCCCACAGTGTCCCTCACTCTCAAAATGCATGATGGGTAAACCCTTCTCCTCTTGTGCAGAGCCTGTGTGCTCACCCAAAGGTGTGGGCAGGGTAACGAGCAGTCCCTCTTTGGTCATAAAACTGGTCCTGGGGTACCTTTCCTTAGACTGGGTTTGGTGCCAGCCTCACTTGGGGTACAAATGCTGAGGCCTTTCCAGGTGTCAGCTAAAATTTACTTGTGACAGCGTAGGCCCCTTTGAAATAAATTAGGTTTCTAGGCCAACCTCGGGCTGATCTTCCTGCCAGGGGGAGAAAACACCTTCCTGCTCCCAGGCCACTGACTTTGCCCCAGGAGCAATCTTTACATTTCTTTCACACCATATTCAGACCAAGCACCGGCTCAGCAGTTGATGGTGAGCTAATGCAAATCAGCCTCCAGCAGCTTCTGCGTGGTAAAGGTAATTTTCTAAAAGCTACCTTTCCAAAATATTTTATGAAAATCTGACTTCACCATTAGATTGGATTTTTATTAAATATTAAATTAAGTCTTTGAATAGAGTGTACCTCATACATGTCAAAAGATATAGGTTTAAGTATATAATCTATGCTTTGGCTTTTCCTATGTACCAGTTACAGTCTCACCAGTGACAATGTTGTTTTGTGCCTAGTCACTGGAGGAATATGCCATTTCTAATGTCACAATGCGCTACTCTTAAATATTACTCACCCTACCTTGTGTGCAGCATGGTGCACTTAGAGATTACTTATTTAATGTTTAAAATCAGGTTTTCCTACCTCCTGCCTAGTTCTTGCAGCACGGTTCAAGCTGCTGCTGTCAGGCTACACAGGGTAGGCCTAAAGCCATTTATTTCACTGCCTTTGTAGTTGATAGCAATATAGGTTTTGCAGTCCACAAGTGGCATTTAACTTTCGATGAATATATTTCTGCACCATATATTATGACCTTATAAGAAAGTTAAATGTGCTGATCGTGTTGTAGGCCATTTGAGACATGTTTTAGGAATCAGAGAATATAGACTAACCACTGGATAGCAGTGTCCCAGGGTTAGAGTTCAATACTGCCAGCAGGAGAGTACCCAAAAAATATAAAAAACAGGGGGAGACCATCGAAAAGGGGGTCACTTTGGAACTCAATGCTATTCACAAACTTACATGCAGAGGTTCCGCTCCGCCTATCTTTGTCTGTGGGCAGATCTTTGCCCCGATTGTGAAATATCTGCATACGTAAATATATGTTTTAGTGGTAAATGTGTAATAGACAGAGGGGAGTGACTGGAAAATGGAGAATACTTACTGTAAAATAGGAAGGGTTAAGGTACGAGTATGCAGGCGTTATGAGATATTATGGGTAATGGGTAAAAGACCCAGCCACAACTGAGTAAGCCCTTTCCTATTCTCAAACTTCACTTTTAATGTTGCTACAGCCACAAAGAACCAAAAACAGTAGTGGTAACCGTTTTCCAGGTTAAACAGGGAGTAACTCTAAAAAAGCACATTGCCAAACCCTGGTACTGCAACACCGTCCTATTCAAATCAAAAAGGAGCCAACACAAAACTGTAGAAATATAATATAAATAAAGGCACATTTAATTATTTGATAAATATCAAAATTAGTGAAACTATTTTTTTTTTAATTCTACATATTTTTTGTGTTTTTTCATCCAGTATTTTGGTAATTGTTGGCTAGATTCCCTGCCTTATTTATATCAATTTTATTTTTTCATGTAAAATAAAATACTACTTAATGTTTGAACCAGGGAAAAACCTTTTTTAAATTTTTTCCAAGATTGTACTTAAAAGCAAGTACTGTAGATTTACATTTACATAAGAAGATTTACAACACATAACAAGATTTACAACACTTGCAACACACCTGGTAATGAAAGGAGAGATTGTTCTAAACTCCTCCACATAATCTTCAGCTGAAACGCATCTCAGCAACAACCAATCACAGCCAATCTAACCATATAAGAAATTAGCTCACACATTTTATCTGCATTTAGTGAGTCGGTGAACTTCTTTGTATGTTTGTCCCTTGTTTTGAGGAGGAATTATTTGAGGAGATGGAGCGAGAGGGTTTAAAGACAAAGGATTTTCATCTTTGGAATTTCAGGGAAGCAGTCATTACCAGATACCACTTCTCACCGGATGTGATCCTAGACATGTTTGTTGACTAGGAGCAGGAGCTCGATTCACCAGCAATACTTTACTGATTATTCCAGCTGATGTCAAAATACTGGCTGCACTCCATTTTGTGGTCACTAGATCTTTCGAGTGGGTCACCTTTACCAACCTTGGCTTCTCTCAGGCAAGCCAGTCTTGATGCTTGCATCAGGCTCTGAGATGTATCAATAGAGAGAGCACCAGTTTATCTCCATGCCACAATCGCTAGTGGAAAGACAAATTGTTAAAAGCAAATTTTATGCCTTTGGCCATTTCCCTCATTTGTTAGGTGTGATTGACTGCACCCACAATGCATTTCACGCACCTCATTACACAGCACATTGTTTTCACTACAGACACCTCTGGCACTACATCAAGGTGTAGGCCTTGTGCGGTGTTAAGGACTGCTTTACTCACATGTATGCTGCCCTTTCTGGAAGCACACACAACAGCTATATTTTCTGACAGTCACCTTTTGCGTGTTGCTTGGTTGCTCAGAAGTTTGGTGGCTCACACTGTGCATCTGGGGGTGGCATCTCAAACATGATCAATAATAACTACAACATAATACACATGCATTATCCTGACACACACTGTATGTATGTAGCCATGATGTATTACAATTAGAATTGAGACTTCTTTGTCAAAGAAATCACATTTCTTTGTTGGATGTGATGCCGGGCATGCCCTCCCCCACCTCCTCACACCTTACAGACATCCAACCACAGAAGCATGCTCCAGAAGTTGTGTGCAAGATGGTTGTAGCCTATTGTGTGTTGCAGAACATCACCATACAAGGGGACTTACATATAGATCTTGACTCTGCTTTATGCCTACATGCAGGGGTGGGGGTACAGATCAGAGGACTGGGTATCCAGGCGGGGGAGACATCCTTTACCACGCAACTTTTACAATGCAATGCTTTTACATTGCGGTTTTCACAACGCAAGTCGTTACAACGACTTGCGCTGGATGGCGCTCTAACCTAAGGAATAGTATGATTACTATTCCAACACCTTCCCTACTGTACGTAGACTGGAGTTGGAATAGTAAATCATACTATTCCTAAGTCCAGCGCACTCCAGCGCAAGTCATTGTAACGACTTGTGTTGTAAAAACCGCGATGTAAAATACCACGTTGTAATGGAACGCGTTGTATCGTCATATATTCTCCAGGCGGAGGTCTAGTTACTTAGCTTGTTTTTCTCCAGAGCTGTTAGTTTGGTTGCTGTATTTATATGTTGAACAGTCTCTTGTCAATGATCATGGTGGACGACTAACACACTGTCCATATATTCCATCCTCAGCACTGACCATATATACCATCCTAAGACAACTGTTTACTTCACATAATCTTGTTGACTAACCTGTCATTATCAAGTTTAAAAATAGCTGCCGCGTCATCTTCACAAACATTCGAACACAAAGATTAACAACATAAAATCACACAATTTAATGTACTAGCCTCATCTTTTCAGCCAAACATACTAAAATCCTTACTTACCACACATATATTAACTACACAAACTATTTATTCTATTTTAAGGTACTATTTCACATATTTATGTTTTTAGGTATATGCTGTGTGTCTCCCTCCCACATTCCGAGATTTCTCTCTTGCATGCAAGCTTTTGCTCTGATTTCAGAGTCTCCCTTCTGCATAGGGGCTCTGAACTCAAGGCAGACATTTCCACCTTTGCAACAAGCAGGAAATGACATACAGGAAGAGGAAACTGTCCATTTTATTGTCATTCTGAGCCATCTCATCTTCACAACACTATCCTCCTTCATCCTGCTATGTTCTGGCCCCAATGTGGCTGAGGCACTTGATGAGAAGGCCTCCTCATTCTCTGAGGCAGAATTAAACATCATTATCCGGGGGATCATCAACAAGAACCCTCAGTTTTACTGCACCCAGCTGAGAAATGCAGAGGGTGTCCACACCTGACAGAGGAAAAAATGCTACAACTTGGGCCCAAGAAAAGCTCCAGGGCATTATGTGCTTGTCCTTCCGGTCACATTCTCAGCACCTCCACAGATCTCCGCTGTACATGAGGGTCTAGAAAGATGCCTGGCCAACTGTTCATGCTCGGTTGGAAGAGTCTGAGCAGCAGGGAGATGGTATTTACAGTTTACGTGCACAAGCATTTTAAGAGTGATGTCCCATCATGTTCACTGTGACCTTGTCATACCATGTCATGTTATAGTCAACATGTTTATGGTGTATGAAAGGTTTGAGAGCTAAAACTTCCAAACATGCATATTTTAGTGTTTTTTAGTTTGGACTGACTAATACCTGACCTTGACGTTATGAAGGTCCTTTAAACATATACAAAGTTTCTGTCAACAGAAAACTTAAAATTAAAATTATACATTTGAAATCTGTAACATTTCCATTTTGCCATTTTACTTTGTGATGCTGACATTGTGTACCTTCACCTTTCTTACTAACCACAATATAATTGTTACCTTTTACACAGTTAATCAATAATGTGTGGAAGATCTGATGTAAAAAAATGGACCAGTTCAACATCTTTGCAGTGCTTTGTTGCCATGTTTAAAAACTCTCTCCTCACACATAACCAATGTGTAGAACCTTGATTTTTCACAGACATAACTTCTACTCCTTGGAATGACTGAAACTGCAGATATTTTGTGAATTTTCTCTATGAATTATTTGCAATTAGCAACTTTGAAAATGAAAGCAGAGGATAGTGACAAGTTTTCTAAAGTCTCCCCAATGTCAAGTCTTGTGGAATGGGAAAAGGTTTCCCTTTTAGCTAACGATATATAAATGGTAATGGCTATTTATCCAGCTGCCAGGTCAATTGTGAATTTCCGCTGCTATTTACATGGCTGCTGGCTAAGTAGAAGAGATCATGCACCGGCAGCCGTGTAAATAGGTAGCAAATTTTATTATTTAACTGGCTGTCCACTAAATAGCAGAGATCATGAACTATTTGGCCAGCAGTCATGCAAATAGCAAATAAAATTAACTTTTTTTCCCCAGCTGCCAACTAAATGGCAGATATCATATCCTATGTGGCCACCAGCCATGCCAATAGAAAAGAAGCCTGAGTATTTATCCAGACTGACAAAATAGCAGGGATAAAGTACCATATGGTGAAGAAACCTCACAATTTATGATGTCACTGATTAAATAGCAGACATGTTGAAATAGTAAGCCTGTTTGCAGATAACGACTTAAGTTTCACAGTAGATATGGTGCACATGGTGACTTGGGTAGAAGTATGTGGGGGTGGATGGATGCTGTGGAAGTGTTAGGGCACTGCAACAGGGATGGTTCATTTCTTTTTTGTCTCTGCTTTTCTTTTGCAGGCTTCTGTATGCCTCTACTCCCACGAGTCTCTGGCCATCCCAATACCTGTACATCCTTGCGATGTCTCAATCTCTCTATGACAGGCTTTTGTTTCAGATTAACCAACACTCCCATATAGTCTATGCCCCACGATTTCCTCAGTGTTTTTTACTAGTGAAGCTTCTGTAGTTTTGCACTACTTCTTGCTCCGTACCATTAGAGGCTGTCCCAGACAGTGTCTGCATATGGTATCTTTTTTCACTAGCACAATCCACCGCTAATCCTCTTTAGTTTTGCGATTGTTTCAGATTGTACCTGCTTCCCTATCTCATACTTGGACTCCCAGTCTTTGTGGTGGTGGTGGATGTACGATGCAGGATTCGACTTTCACTGCAGGCCAATTGATAGCTGAAACAGCTAATTCAGCCTTTCATTCTTCAATGATTGTCACCGGGTAAAAGTGAATTTTCTCTGCGATTTACTTGGATGCTGACTAAATAGTGGAAATAATTTACTATTTGGCCGGCAAACTAGAAATTTGCAGGGAAACTTTGCTATTTACCTTGCGGTTGGCTGAATAGTACAGACTCTGAAGTGTTTGGCCAGCAGCTGGGCAAATAACAAGGAAACGTCACTATTTATTAATATTGTGGGTTGTGAGCAATTTTAGAACTACCTTCGCTTTCTCATCATTCATGCCTGTGCCCTTGGATGAGATGACATAATCCAAAAAAGAAATGTCACTGGAGGTGCATCAAAAACACTTTTGGATAACTCAGGGGCTTATTTCAGAGGATTGAGTCACTGGAGCGTCACTGACGATCTGGCGGTGCAAGCCTCTCAAGTATATCTATGAGGTGATGCAAAGCCACTCTGTGCGGCTTTGCATGGCCTCATAGATATGGAGTAAGACAAAGCAGCGCAAGTCACTGCGTTGCCCAACTCTGCGCCAAGGAGGCGTTCTACGGACGTTGCAGTGGGTTTTCCCAGGCAACATCCATGGATTTTGAAGCTTCCCCAGATTTACTTAATCCTGGAAACCTGGGGCAGTGCCAAAACCTTACGCCTCCTCAGAAGAAGCATAAGGAGGAGACATTTTTATTTCTCCTCATTTTTTCCTCTTTCCATGTGTGCTGCAATCTGCAGCACACATAAAAACAGGAAAATGCATCTTGGGATTGTTTATGTGCAAGAAGGTGCCCGTCCTGCACAAGAACAATCCTGCCTGAAATGGAGGCACCCTTGCACTATGGTGCGAGGGTGCCTACATTGGTGCTAGGCAGCAAATTGTGCACCAGCACAGGGGGAAAGGACAGGAATGCACTGTATTTCATAAATACGGTGAATTCCTACCCTTTCACATTGGCGTGGGACAGCCCTGGAAGAAGACTTGTGGCACTGCCCAATGCCAATTCTTCATAAATGAGGACCTCAGTGTATAACCGATGTTGTCTTAGTCATTGAAGGAGTTCTTTTATATGTTGTCTGTGTTCTGGAAGAAGATTGGAAAAGATCAGCATGTCATCTGTGTATAATATATTCAAGATGTCATAAAGGACATCATTTGTAAACAGTTGGGAGATGGTAAGTGCATTGTAAACGGCATTCGATTAGTCTGAATCCGATTCAGAACCTGCTTTTAGGACCGACCCGGACACGGCTCCCAATGAGCTATTACGGTGGCTGGTAAGTGTTCGAACTGTCCGACTCAGTTCCAAAAGGCATTGGGAGTAACCGAGTTGATAGAGCGAAATGTTCTTGTGAATTGTAGGGGTGCATCATAATCACTGATAGGCCGCACCCACATGTATTCAGACATATATTTGTTTATATTCAGTTGTATACTCATGCATGTTTAGTAAAGAATGAATAGTTCGCTGAGAGAAAGTGAACTCAGCAGCATAATGGTGTTAGGATAACGATGTAATGTAATGCTTATTGAATTGTGTGAAAATAATGCATAGAGGAATTAGTTTGTGCGTAATGTAATTGCAGTAGTTTAAACGTGCACCATATTAAAGTTGCACATGTAATTCATTGTTTGCATATGAATCGTAATGAAAATGCTTATAGGGAAAAGTAAGATGTGTGTTTAAAAGTTATATGTAAAGGCCTGACTACATATATGCTTAGGGAAGGCCTGGTTTATTCTTATGTTAGCTTATTTTGTAGGCCGAGAAAAGTTTCTCTTGGTAAGGCTCTCTGGGCACAAACGGTAGATTTAATTTGCACAGTAGAAGGTTTCTGTTGAAAGTATCTTTTGTTGCAGGTGCAAGGACACATGTCTCGTTAGTAAGACTAACTCTTTGTTTTCGAAAGCTAGAGAGAGGGGAGGCATGGTACGGGGAGTGAAATGGAATTTAGGGATGATACTTTCAGCGGAGAAGGTGCCTGGGACTCAAGGTCATCGCAACCGTCCAGGATGAAGTAACCGTTTCGATGGAAAAGCACAAGAAAGAAGACCTGGCCAAGGAGGCGTGACAAAGGCGTGTACAATTGTATTGTGGTTTTGTATTAGGGATAGTGCCCTGAGGGAGGAGGCCAGAGAAGAGGTAGGGGAGACCAGAGAGAAGGACAGAGCAGAGCTTAGGTATTATGTGATTGCACTTCTTAGGAAGTCTTCACAGCTGACACCTTTTATTCTTTCTTGCCTGGGAAAATCGTTATGCAGGGATGTCACTTAGCGTTAGTGTAGGGACAGCAATTGATTTTAAGCTTGTTTAATCCAATGAAGAGCAACTTAGAAATTGGAGCAATCATAGTCTGGTTGATCCTTCTAGAACTTTCTATTCTCCTTATCCTGAGTCGGATGAGATTCCTGCGTAGATTATTATTTGTATTAGTGCCCATCTATTTCTTTAACCTCGTGTTGAGGTGCTTGCACGTTCAGTTATTTTTGGCGATAATAAATTCTCAAACTTGAATTCGGAGTCAGTGGTCCTTTCAGACAAAATGAATGCTGATATATAACCTGATGAGATTCTCTCCTTTACACTATTCAACAGGTAAAAAGATCTTGGCGACCAGAAGGTTCTTATAGATAATTAGATAAGAATCGGCGTTATCAGTTGGTAGCAGAGTAGGATGGTTACCTTTGATGGTAAGGGGAGATCTAGAGCAAGATAGGAGATTAAGTTGCCCCATAGAGCCCGAGTGACGCAGATCCAGAGGACCGCGGGAGAAGGATGTCGGAGGTCGTGGAAAACTGACGGAGAGTGCCGGTGCGGCGGAAGTAGCAGTTCGTAGTAGAGTGAGTATGAAAAGAGTGATGTTTGGTAGATTGCGGTGTTTTATTGTTGTGTGATGTCTTGCGGAGTTGGAACGAGAGTTGTGTGATTGAGAAACGGACCGTGAGTGCGCGCGGGACTGGAGGATTTATTGTGGTGTAGAATACACCCAGAGTTGAGAGCGTTGACCAGAGGTTGTGGGGGTCACGAGACGTCATTGACAGACCCACTGAAGATAGGGAACACATGTGTGAGTGTGTGAATAACCAACGCAGGTCGTAGGTTATTGTGTGCAGAACATCGAGTGATTGAATCCTATCGAGTGTGTTAAAGGCGATTGTCCGGTCGTTTCGCGGACAGACGATTGCCAGATTGAGGTCAACAAGCTCAAGAGGCTGATCGGTCATTGGTAAGACTGACGGTCAGAGAGGTAATTGTTCGGTAGGACGGACATTATTTCAGAGTATGATTGGGACAGGTGCGAGCGAGAACGAGTGAATTAGAAAGGAGGGGAACTGCTGCGAGCGGAGGAAAAGTGACGTCAGACAAGTGCCGCGCTGCGATAGGCCGGTTGGTGTGAGCCGCGCTGGTATTGGTGGAGTGAAATCGAGAAGCAAGAGCTGACATTTTGAGTGCAAATACGAAGTTGATTCATCATGAAATGTTTTAAAGCTTTACGGGAACTTTGTAGAGGTGATAGACATGTGGTTGTTCGGGAGGGAGAGGAAGCTCCTCCCGAGGATACACCAGCACATTATATGGCAAAGAATGTAGGATTGCATACTATAATTTGGCTTGAGAATTGGCATAAAATGACAGAAGCAGAAGGAGAGTTGTCGTTCCCTCGATATGGTACTTTCAGGATGGAGGTATTATACCAGCTAAAAAGCGTAATGGCTTCATTACGACCACTACCTAGACCGACACAGTTTGAGGCATTACATGCGTGGATCAGAGCAGCACACGAAAGGAATAGAGACAAAAGTCAAGAAAGGGTGAAGAAATCGATCAGGGCATTTCAGGATGCAAAGTGGGATGCACTGGAGAAACGGTGGAGGGTGGCAACGGTTGAAGTGGACAAGTTGTACCCATTGTTAGTACAAAATGGGAAGATAATAAGAATCGATGAGGACGACAGTGATCTCGATGACAGCTTGTTAGATAGGTTGTTGGCAGAGAGGCCACCACCATTTAATCCAGATTCAGAAGAGGGAAAGCCGACCCCAGCAGTAGCAATAGTTGATGAGAGCCAGAATCAGACTAGCATGAGAGTAGTGGGAAGGATTTCCACAGGAACAGAGGGGGCAACGGCGTCTATGATAACACAGCCTCCTGTGGGGAACACAAGATTACCGGACTCCTTGACAGTACCGGTTACCATTGGCCCTATAGTACCGGTATATGACCCAGACCGAGTGAGAGAAGGGGGCTCCGTACAGATGGGAAGGGAGGAAGGAACCAGTGAGAGTGGGAATGGGTTCGGAGTAAGAGTGGTTCATTTCCCAAGACCAATAGACACAAGTACGCCGTTACCGGCTACTGCAGACTCTTCCTTTAGACAAGAAGAGGAGAGACCAGCCAGACCGAGGTCCTTGCAGGAATCTAAGTCAGCGTTGAGGATGTGGACACCAACAGTAACCAACCAAGAGGATAGGATGCAAGGAGATAGGGTACAAAACGTCTCGGAAGACAGACCAAGTTCCAGGAATATGATGGAAGGGAATAGGTCACAAGGACAGAATAGTGACTGTGATGAGCGGGATGGCTCGGGTTGTCGAGATGTACTGAGGGGTGCGGTACAGGCAAGGTTGCTAGATGTAGTGAGGCTGAAAGCAGAGGTAGACGAAATGATCAGTGGGGGTCTGCCTTTGGAAAGGATAGAAATTTATGGATCAGATGAGCTGCTGTTTGTAGCAAAGGATGTGACTCGAAAAGCTAGAATGGCACATGATAGATTGAAGGAATTGGCCAAGAGATATGAGGTAGACCTGAACAAAACTAAAGCGTTGCAGGGACCACATAGATTGCATTACAGTGATCAGGAGCTGGAGGAGAAAAGACTAACAGGATTAAGGACACATACCAGAGATTTGATCGTAGGGATGAGGATATGGATTTTGTTGGACAAATGGGAAGAAAGGTGGTCCAAGAAGAAACCAGCAAAGAGAGCTGAAGGGGAAACGCCGCCTCCAGGAGGGGGGCGACGGGTGTTGGAAATTTTCCTTTACGGGAAGTACAGAATGGAGGGTACGTGCATGTGCCATGGAATAGAGGTGATTTGGCTGCATTTACAAATGATTTTCCTCGGCTGAGGGAGAAACCAGTAGAGTGGTACAAACAGGTTGAGCGGTTTGTGAAAATTTCAAAAGTATTGTGGATTGATTTGAACACTTTGTTTGACATAGTGGTACCGGGAGATTTGTGGACAGCTTGTAAAGTCGCTATTGAGTGGCCGACTTCGGAACCGGATAGAGAGGCGGTTACAAATGGTCCATCACCCCTAGTTATGAAAAAGTATGAGCAGGTGATTACATGGTTGAAACTGAAGATTTCACCTCAGGATATAGATTGGGTTAAGATAGATCGGACTGTACAGGAACCCAAAGAAACGGTGCATGAATATTATGAAAGACTTCTGCAAGCTTTTAAACAGTATAGTGGGTTAGATATCTTGGACCCCAAGGATATGGGACAGTTTGTCTCAAAGTTTGTACTGGGTCTGAGAATGGAAATCAGCCTCATGATACAGCACCATTTGATCTGCTGGCAGAACAAGCCACTAGATGAAATTTTGCGGTATGCGAGATACTGTAGTGATGAGGTGGAATCGAAACATCGACAGCTAAAAGACAAATTGATGCTTGTCCAGATGCAGACAGCACAGAGTCAGCCTAGTGGAGGGACCTTAGGAAGAAAGCAAGGAAATTTCCAGGGAAACCAGAATGGGCAAGGCCAGGGAAAGGGAAAACCAGTAGACCCCAAGACAGGAGTGGACGTGGCCACATTGAAGAAGACCACTGCGTGTCATCTTTGTCGCCAGGTCGGACATTGGAAACGCGAGTGTCCTTTGAACCCAGCTAATCAGTTACAGGAAGAGGAAGAGGGGGCTCAGGCACCCGCGCAAGAGGTAGTTAACACAGTGACGAGGCCTAGAACGATGAAAGGGGGGGTTTACAGTTCTCACGCCCAGGTTCCCCAAGCTCCACGGATTTCACAAGGAACACGAACGTACCAACAGATGCCCCTGTTCGAAGATTATGACGAGAGTAGCTCAGACCCTTTATCCTGACGGTGCCTGAGAGGGGAGGAAGACTGCACACTTGGAGCGGTCTTGGAGGTAGACCAGAGAGGACCTTTTGTGGAGGCAGATATTGAGGGTCATCCTGCCACACTTTTGGTTGATACTGGTGCTACCCGTTCTACTGTAAGATCAGCAGTAGTCCCTAACCTACCCCTCTCGGGACAATCAATCCAGGTTGTTGGAGTAGCGAACAAGAGAATAAGCAGCCCATTGACAGAACCGATACTAGTAAAGATAGGTTCCTTCCAAACTAGACATCAGTTTGTAGTATGTGATACGAGTCCAGTTTGCCTTTTGGGAAGAGATCTGTTGTGCAAGTTGAACTGCACGATTTACTGTACACCACGAGGAGTGGAGGTCCAGACGAGAGATGATGATGCTGACTTTAAAATTACCAATCAGCATCTGTGTATAGATCTGTACCCAATGGTGACAGTGGAAGAACTTCCACCTGATCTGAGAGACGCAGTGTCGTCTGTGGTGTGGGATTTCGCAGGCGACGAAATAGGTCTAATCAGAGGGGTTGAACCAGTGCGGATTGAGGTGAAACAGAATGTTGATTTCCCCAGAACACCTCAATACAACCTGTCGCCAGAAACGATTGCAGGGATAAGACCTGTGATCGAGACTTTCATTGAGAAGGGTATTTTGAAAGAGATCAGAGGTAGCCCCTGTAATTCGCCCATAATGGGACTACAGAAACCGAGCGGGAAATACAGGATCGTGCAAGACCTGCGAAAGGTCAACACGATAGTTGTCCCTTGTTGTCCAGTGGTACCGAATCCTTCAGTAATACTGTTCCAGATCCCATGTGAAGCCGAGTGGTTTACGGTTATCGATTTGTGTCAAGCCTTCTTTTCGATACCGCTCCACGAGGAAAGCCAATTTCTTTTTGCGTTCAGGCTAGAAAATCGCGTGTTAACATGGTGTCGTATCCCTCAAGGGTATACGGAAAGTCCATCGATCTTCAACCAGATCCTGAAGAAGAACCTTGAGAGTCTCGTGTTGCCGCAGAACTCGGTTCTCGTGCAATACATAGATGACTTGCTCATTGCCTCAGAAACAGAAGATGCTTGCAGAATTGACACTGTAGCTCTGTTGAACCACTTAGCAGAGAACGGACATAAGGTGTCCCCGAACAAGCTGCAGTACTGTTTGAAAGAGGTACAGTACTTGGGACACAGATTGGAAAAAGGCAAGAGGAAGGTGTCACCCGATCGAATTGAGGCAATAATGAGCATGGCAGTACCCACCACACAGAGAGAAGTTAGGATGTTCCTAGGAATGGTTGGCTACTGTCGAAAGTGGATTCCTAGTTTCTCCTTGAGAGCAAAGCCTTTACAGAGGCTTACGCACAAGGATGTGAGTGATCCGGTACCATGGGACGAGGAGTGCTTGATGTCATTCCTGAAACTGAGAGAGGATTTGTGTAGGGCTCCGGCACTGGGAATGCCTGATTACAACAAAGCCTTTTCATTGTTTTGTTACGAGAGGGAAGGATGTGCATTAGCAGTGTTAGCTCAGAACCATGGAGGTGTCCGTAGACCAGTGGCATATTTTTCAGCTACTTTAGATCCAGTAGCTTCTGCGTTGCCCGGATGTCTAAGATCCGTTGCTGCAACAGGTGTCAGCATTGAAAGATGTGAAAGCATTGTAATGGGACATCCATTGACTGTACATGTGCCACATTCGGTTGAGTTATTGATGACCAGGACCAAGACACAGCACCTAACGAACAATAGGTTAACAAGGTACGAGCAAGTCATACTTGCCGCAGAGAATGTGACTCTGAAAAGGTGCTCTGTCTTGAACCCTGCGACATTGATGCCTACACCGAGCACGGATGATGAAGATTGTGCGGACCATGATTGTCTCGATGTGACCGAACTTTGCACCAAACCGAGACCTGACATTGTCGATGAACCATTGGCCGACCCAGATGAAATTTTCTTTGTCGATGGTTCATGCTTAAGAGACAGTGTGGGGCAATTGAGAGCAGCGTTTGCTGTATGTACCATTTCAGGAGTGGTCGAGGCTGCTTGCCTAGAAGGAGTACGCTCCGCGCAGGTAGCTGAGATCATTGCCTTGACCCGTGCCTGTTTGGCCGCTGATCGAATTCGAATCACGATTTACACAGACAGCCAATATGGGTTTGGCGTGGTGCACGACTTCGGGCAGTTATGGTCTCAGAGGGGATTTTTGACATCATCTGGCTCACCCATTCGTAATGGAGAATATGTAAGACAATTGTTAGATGCATTACAGCATCCGAAAGAAATTGCTGTGGTAAAGTGCTCAGCCCATGGGAAGGGGGAGGACTTTGTATCCTTGGGAAACAATTATGCGGACGAAGTTGCCCGTTTCTGTGCAGAACAAGGATGCACATTCACAGAAAGAGAGATAGGGGAGAGCCAAGAAGGAACCGAGCTCAGCATAATGTTGACCATGGCAGACACTTGGGAAGAGCTTAAGCGATTGCAGGATGAAGTTTCACACCAAGAGAGAGAGGGATGGATCAAAGCTGGTTGTGAGAAAGGAGATGTGGATGTGTGGGTATCCAACGATGGGAGAGCCGTGTTGCCTGAGGAATTGCTGAGTCCGATGGCAAGACTGATACATGGACAGGCACACCTGGGTAGAGACGCAATGATGAGAGTGTTTAGACAGACGTGGTATAACCCACGGTTCCGAGCAATGGCTGAGACGGTATGTCAGAGGTGTGTTACGTGTCAGCAGATGAATGCTGGAAAGAGAACTGTAGTTACGTTGAGTCACATTGGAAGGTCAGGAGGGCCCTTCAATAGAATACAGCTGGACTTTGTGGAGATGCCTAAGTGCAATGGATTGAGGTACATTTTAGTGCTAGTATGTGTATTCTCACGGTGGGTGGAGGCTTACCCCACACGCAGGTGTGACACTCTCACAGTGGCTAAGTTATTGTTGAGGGAGCTCATCCCTAGATTCGGGATCCCGACCTCTTTGGAATCAGATAGAGGAAGGCACTTCCACAGTGAAATCATGAAGTTACTTTGTGCTGCATTGAACATTGACCAGAGACTCCACTGTAGTTACAGACCAGAGGCTTCTGGGATGGTGGAACAAGTTAATGGAACTTTGAAGGCCCGGATGGCAAAAATGTGTTCTTCGACATCCCTGAAATGGCCCGACGCTTTGCCGCTCGTGCTGATGAGCATGCGAAGTGTCCCAGACAGAAAGACCGGGTTGTCCCCCCATGAGATATTAATGGGAAGGGCAATGAGATTGCCAGCAGTACCAGCTACAGCCTTGATAAGCATCACTGATGATTTGATTCTCGATTATTGTAAAGGACTCTCTGATGTGGTCCGTTCTGTATCCCAGCAGGTGCAAGCAGCAGTGGTCCCAGCCTCGAGTGATCTGTGCCACGACTTGTGTCCCGGTGACTGGGTGCTCGTCCGGAAGCACGTGAGGAAGAGTTGCTTGGATGCCCGCTGGCGTGGCCCGTATCAGGTGATACTTATCACGAACACAGCAGTGAAGTGTGGAGGATTGCCGAACTGGGTGCATGCTTCCCATACCCGCAGAGTTTCAGCACCCTTGGAAGAAACAGCTCCTCTCGTAAATGAAAATCCAGCTGATGTGGCAGGGCCACATGGGAGGACAAGTCAAGCTGTAAGGGTCGCTGACACAGCTGGTGGTGCACTAGAGCAAGCTGAAGGGGGTTTCCACAGTTCGAACCCTGACTCAGACACCGAAGACGGAAACGGTGCAGTGGGCGGAGAAGAGTCAGATTCAGCAGAAAGAGGAAGTAGTGCACTGGGTATAGAAGGGGAAGGCAGACGAACGAACAGAAGTGCAGAAAGTTGGCCTGAAAGACAGAGGCGACTGAACCTGAGGTTAGCACCTGAAAGAGACCTTGCTCCAGTGTCTGAAGCATCTGAAACGGAAGCAAGCGACGAAGACCAAGCACAAGACAGTCGGCGAAGGTCAAAGAGAACAAGAGTGCCTTGTCGCAGATACTCTACCCCTGAGTGGACTTACACTGTGTTTGATGCAGGGGGTGGTGAGCACGGGAAGGCTGAGGTCAGTGCAGGTGGTCCGTCGGAGCCCGAATGTGGTGGTGAAGGTGGTGCTGCTGATGCCAGGGCTCGAGATAGAAGGAACACTGACCCTCACGGTTCCGAATCCCCCGCTTCTGAGTGAAGTCCGAAACTTGGTTCTGCATCGACTCGAATTCCCACCTTTTGGAGTTGAGCCGTTTTCACATGAAGTGCTGATTTTGCGTCTTGAACTTTTGTATCACGTTCTGGTATTGCTCAATGAGGATCTCATAGTGGATCAACTATAAACTGTAAATAAAAGTCCAAAAGAAGAAGATAACCTAGGTCCGAGTGGAAGAAGAATACATTTAGGGACTTTCCACAGAAGAGGAATGAAAACTAGGGAAGTCTTTTTCTGGACTGTGTAAATAAGATTGTGATCGGAAAGGGAAAGTCCGGAGATTTCATGGTTGCTCGAGCTGGTTAAGCAAGTTACAAATAAAGGACAGAGACTTTTTCAGGGTTCTTTGCGATAACCAAGACTTTTGAGAACTTTCGAAACCATGGAGCCGGGAGATCCCAATCGTAGATCAAAGTGGATTGTAGGCATTCTTATAAGTAGTGTAATAATTTCTATAATCATAGTAGTTGTAGTCTCATACACTGGTTCGCACGAGCAAGAAGTAGAGGAGGTGACAGGGACACCTACACCTATCACACCTAGTCAGAAGGGGGTAGACAGGGCAGCTGATAGAGCTTTGCTATTAGAAGAAAGTCGTAGATTACATGTAGATTTATCTAAAGGTGATTTTAAGTTGAATGCATATGCTAAGTTGTTGTATGAGTATGTTGATGTGATGGATGCGAAAGGTTGTTATGTGTGTATGCAGTTGCCTACTTCGGTGGATGAGGGTATTAGGTATCACCATCTTCCACTGACTTATGGTATTTCATGTAGTCTTTTGCTTAGTTTATTTTATGAGAGAGATCAGTTCGAGTATTTCTTTTCCAATTTCGACGCAGTACTTCCTGAAGTCCCAGCTTACAAGCATTTGAATAAGTATGACTATTATAAGACCGAAGACAGACTGAGGAAGTACTTCATACCGAGTTTGGAATTGGATACAGCATTCGCACACAGACACAATCTGACTTGTTTGATGTCGGATGTAGAGAGAAAGTTTGTAGATCAGGTTGAGGATAGGTATAGAAAGCTGACTCACTCCCGAGACTTGGGGCATCACAGGACAGATTGGACGGAGGAAGAACAGTTGCATAAGACCAAGGGAAGCTATGGTCCTATAGCGTTAGATAAGGAGCAGAGGGGTAAGTTGTGTATAAGGCGTTATCAGACTTACTACGAAAAGGTAGCAGTGGGACAGAGTACTTGTGATCACGTTTTCACCATGGCAGATGTGGCAAAGGATTTTCTCCAAGGTCCTGTACAAGTGATACCAACGGTGTATTACGTATGTGGGAAGAATGCTTATGTGAGGTTGCCTGCAAATTGGTATGGAACATGTTATTTGTCAATAATATTTCCAAAGATTTACCATACAGAAGATTTAGATCTTCTAGAAGGTGGAGAGCATTCAAGAACGAGAAGAGCTGCAAGTGCAGGAATCGTTGTGGGGGATATCTTTGGAGCTATGATACCCAGTCTGGGAGTAGTCTTGAATGATGTGAAGATTCGGAGGTTAGCGACTGTGGTGGATGAATTTTCGATGAATACAGCAAAGTCGTTGGTGTTGGTGGAAGGAGAGATGTTGTCGATAAGGGGAATGGTTTTGCAGAATCGCCTTGCTTTGGATGTCCTATTGGCAAAAGAGGGCGGAGTCTGTAAAATGTTGAAGGTTCAAGAGTGCTGCACTTATATACCAGACCGTAGCAAGGATCTGGAAAAATATATAAGTAACATCACTACGATCCACACAAAGATAGCAGATTTGACCGAAGAAGGGGCCTGGGAAAAGGTCGGCAAGGGTTTTGGTCAAGTGGGAGGTTGGTTTGCGAACCTAGGAAAGGGATTCCTTGGGTACTTTCTGAGACCCCTCCTTATTTTGGTGGTTTGTGTGGTTGGGTTGTGGATCTTGATCAAGGCCTACAAGTGGTATCGAGCAGGCCGAGTCAAGAGAGCTTTGAGGGAAAATGACATGAGGTTGGCAAGACTGCAGGACAGTCAGTATCAAAGGCTCAAGAGCATGGAGAAATTTAGATCAGGGAAGATGGCAACAAGTTCTGTTTAGGTCGGTTCCTTCTCCGAGGGAGTAGAATGAAATGTGATGACAGGAGTCATCAAAGGGGGAACTGATAGAGCGAAATGTTCTTGTGAATTGTAGGGGTGCATCATAATCACTGATAGGCCGCACCCACATGTATTCAGACATATATTCGTTTATATTCAGTTGTATACTCATGCATGTTTAGTAAAGAATGAATAGTTCACTGAGAGAAAGTGAACTCAGCAGCATAATGGTGTTAGGATAACGATGTAATGTAATGCTTATTGAATTGTGTGAAAATAATGCATAGAGGAATTAGTTCGTGTGTAATGTAATTGTAGTAGTTTAAACGTGCACCATATTAAAGTTGCACATGTAATTCATTGTTTGCATATGAATCGTAATGAAAATGCTTATAGGGAAAAGTAAGATGTGTGTTTAAAAGTTATATGTAAAGGCCTGACTACATATATGCTTAGGGAAGGCCTGGTTTATTCTTATGTTAGCTTATTTTGTAGGCCGAGAAAAGTTTCTCTTGGTAAGGCTCTCTGGGCACAAACGGTAGATTTAATTTGCACAGTAGAAGGTTTCTGTTGAAAGTATCTTTTGTTGCAGGTGCAAGGACACATGTCTCGTTAGTAAGACTAACTCTTTGTTTTCGAAAGCTAGAGAGAGGGGAGGCATGGTACGGGGAGTGAAATGGAATTTAGGGATGATACTTTCAGCGGAGAAGGTGCCTGGGACTCAAGGTCATCGCAACCGTCCAGGATGAAGTAACCGTTTCGATGGAAAAGCACAAGAAAGAAGACCTGGCCAAGGAGGCGTGACAAAGGCGTGTACAATTGTATTGTGGTTTTGTATTAGGGATAGTGCCCTGAGGGAGGAGGCCAGAGAAGAGGTAGGGGAGACCAGAGAGAAGGACAGAGCAGAGCTTAGGTATTATGTGATTGCACTTCTTAGGAAGTCTTCACAGCTGACACCTTTTATTCTTTCTTGCCTGGGAAAATCGTTATGCAGGGATGTCACTTAGCGTTAGTGTAGGGACAGCAATTGATTTTAAGCTTGTTTAATCCAATGAAGAGCAACTTAGAAATTGGAGCAATCATAGTCTGGTTGATCCTTCTAGAACTTTCTATTCTCCTTATCCTGAGTCGGATGAGATTCCTGCGTAGATTATTATTTGTATTAGTGCCCATCTATTTCTTTAACCTCGTGTTGAGGTGCTTGCACGTTCAGTTATTTTTGGCGATAATAAATTCTCAAACTTGAATTCGGAGTCAGTGGTCCTTTCAGACAAAATGAATGCTGATATATAACCTGATGAGATTCTCTCCTTTACACTATTCAACAGGTAAAAAGATCTTGGCGACCAGAAGGTTCTTATAGATAATTAGATAAGAATCGGCGTTATCAGAGTTGTTGGGAGCAGAATCGTAGCAGTCTATGGTCGCGTTTACAGCCAAGCGATTAGGATGTCAGATTCGGACAGCCTTTCCGAATTGGTTGTTCCAAAACAAATCGGTTGTTTGAATCTGAGTTTGGGGGCCCGTAGCAGGCTCCCCTTCACTCAGGGCCCTCCGAGTCGGGCCTGTTGGGGTACCCATGGGTCCCCCCTACCCATGCATGCACAGTGCGGTAGGCACCATGGGGTGCTCGCCACAGGGTGCAAGGTTTTCCCCAACCACCCCTTTTGTCAATGGAAGCCTGTGTTCTCGTTCGAAACACATGCTCTCATTGAAGTCAATGGGAGTCCGACCGAATCATATCCGGAAACATCTGGATGCATTGAAATCACACAGTTGATCTCCCTGGATCCGAGTCGTTCGGAAAGCATTCCGAAGCTGAATCAGTCGGAATGCTTTCTGGCCGAGATTGTAATCTGCTCCTAAGTGTTAAATGCTGTCCTGCATTCATTCAATACCTTCCTGCATTTGTTCCAAATTATAGGCACCCTGAAGATCTAACTTTTTGATCTAATAATGAAGAGATGAGAGGTAATTGATGTCTGCTTCGAATTGATCTAAAATAAATTATCCTCAGTATATGCAGGGACATAGTACGACACAGGGTTTAAGTACTAAAAATGTGGCTGCTTCTGTCAGTGAAGTTGAGTGTTGTATAAACCATTTAGATATATTTTCTTGTATATAATTACGGAATTCTTCCTCTTCTTTTTGTGTCAGGGCATATACACGACCATGGGGAAGTTCATAGCTCAGTCATAATGTTGATATGGTGATAATTGTTCTGTGCCTGTCTCACAGAATATGTCTGCAAACTTGTGATATACTTTAGGCAGTTCAGGGTTGTTTAACAGAGCAGCATCAGTACTACTCATATGTTCATAGTCGCCCCTCGGAAAAACACGATTGTTGACTTCTAGGCGTGGAGAAATTCATTTTCTCTTTGAGCCAGTCAATGCAGGCTTAGGTTGCCAAAACCAAGTGGTCCCTAATATGATGCTAAATAAAGTTGCAGAGGTGACACTAAAGGAAATAGAGTCTAGCTTCCAAGCAAGTGAGACCATGAAGACCTTGATAGATTCTTGAGTCACATCTACTGACGTCAAGTATTCGTCAGTATTCCAACCACTGCTCGTATAGGTTCAGCATGTGGTTTCTTTAGTAATTTAATATCATAATTTTATGAGAAGAAGTAATCAATAAAAATCCCCCAGGGCCCCAGAATCAATGAGAGCAAAAACTGAAAGTGGTCTCTGGGACAAAGAGAGAACGATCTCTATACAATATGATCCAATCTTTTAGCAGATCTAGCCTGTAAATCACTTATTCCAAGTCTGCCAAATTTAGAGATCACTACTGTCCTAGCAGTCATCTCTGTACCTTGACAGCAATTCCTGTCATGGTGGTTGCAACCAAAGTACAAAAATGTTGGTGGACAGCAGCCATTGGTTTTGACGGATGTCCACCAAACTTTAAAATGTTTTTATTTTCCGAAACCAAACCCTCAAAATGTGAGTTTGTTATTGAAAAAGAAAAAAAACCTGCTGACCCTCACACCTAGAGGTTTTTCGCTGGGTGTTGAGTGTTATGGGTTGTATTGCCAACAGAATGGTAGGTATGTGATAGTGGAGAATTTTGGGGGGAGATGCTAGGTGAGGCAAGGAGGATGGCAGTTGGAAGAAGGTAGAGACGAGGAAAGACTTGTGCTGCCTTGCTGTGTAACTCCTCATGCTTGTTTTGGAATACACTTCTTCGAAACGTGTAGGGACCCTGCCAGTACTTCCAACAAGTAGCTATGAGCTGAATTGCCTGAAGAAGAACCCATGCGAGGCATTCTCAAAGCCCTCAAAGCAACAGAACATTGTGGTCGATATTACACATTTAATTTCTTACTACTTAAATACCAATGCAGTATTACCTCTAGCGCTGTATTGCATGCTTCCATACCAGTTTTGGTGAATATACAGTCAATGCAGCCCCCTTTACTTCTACGACGGGGGATTCAAAGAATACTGGCATGTGCTGTGAGTTGAACATATGTTAAGTCAGATGAACAGTGCTTGGATTGGAACGGTGCAAGCGCTGCAGCTGTGCGACATTGTTCAGGAGAACCAGCATGTGTAACACTACATCTTCACTCAAGGTCACATTGCATGACCTTACGTGCCTCCATTTAAAAAAATATTTATTACAGCGGACTGTTTGTGTTTGCTAGCTGCAGCATTTTGGATATCAGGAAGAGTGCGGTGACCTCTGCGCCCCTATCGGCGCTTTTAACACGAAGGAAACCAAAGTAAGAACATGATCCCTGTGCAGGGTAAGTCATAAAATTCACATTCCGTAGATTTTGTGTGCATTTTGTTGAGCACTTTTATGGGTGGCTTCATTGGTAAAGTCTCTTTAGAAAAGTCAGATGTGGCGTATACTAATTTCAGCACTTTTGTGGATACTTGGTGGAGGCGTAAGGACAGTGGACTAGTCCAAATCGTTTGGTGAAGAGTGGGCACTGTACAATTCCAATATTCTTTTCTAAAAATGAGGACCCAAAATTTCAGCCTCGGTTCACCTCAACCATTTTGACCTTCTGGTGCTGCACCTACTTTAAATTATTTAAAAGCCATGGATGAAACTAACCAAATGTCTGCTGATCAAAAGAAAAGGATTTTGTTACATTCTATTGGGCTGTAAGGTTTAAAAGTAAACTGTCAAATAACTAAAGCTGTAATTATAGGTGATGCCAAAGTATTTTGTGCAGCTATTCATGATTTAGACATATATTTTAAACTTAAAGTATGCATGGGCATTAAAAGATTCAAATTTTTCCAGCATAAACAGGAAAAAGATTAATCTATTGATGATTACATTACTGACTTCAAGAGATTAGCAATGGATTGTAGATTTGGCATTTTGCAGAATGAACTAATACAGGATCAAGTAGTTCTGCATACTTGCAATCCTGCAATTCAAAAACCTTTATGGGTCAACGGGGATTCTGCTCTTGAAAATGTTTTGGCAGTAGTACATAAGGCTGAAATTTCAAGCAGATGTGCACTAGCTTTAAAGAAAGATTCTAAAGAAGGGGACACAATTTGTAAGCTAAGAAACAAAACATGCGAAAATACTTCACTACTAAGGTAAAAAATCTAAAGACCAACTTAGATGTTATCACTGTGATAGCAAAGAACATTTGGCTTTTAGAAAAAATTGCCCATGGGCCAAATAGTAGTGCAGTAATTGTAGGATTGAAGGTCACCATGTAAACGTGTGTAAGAAGAAGAAGAAGGGCATCAAATGTGTTTGTGAAGTTGATAGTAATGAGTGTGGAGAATTACCTTCTAGAGGAGATGAAAATTGTGACACATGAGCTAGTTTATGCAAGAACTTAGCTTTGAATATTCATAGCGAATCTTCAAAGACTAAACCTGAATGTTGGATGATCATTGGAGGAGTACCACTAACAATTTATGCTGATTCTGGATCTCCATTTCCATCATTAATGAGGAGTTACGGAAGAGAAAATTTGTTGGCACGGTTGGAGAGCAATTATTATCTGCTGATATCAATCCAGGAGGATTTAGTGGTGAACGTATAGATATACCTGGGTGTAAATGGTTTTGTCAAGGCTCACCACGAAATGCACAGGAGCAGAATGATGCTAGAACCCAATGCCCCTTTCCAACTTCTCCCGTCGTCAGTTTTAAAACTTGAGCAACAGGGAAACTCAAAGGGGGAAAAGGGGATAGGGACAGAGAAGAGACAGCCAAGACTTCCTTTTAGTTCTTTTCCCTTCTTCCTTCACTCCACAAATCTCTTTGTCTTATCTTCGGGTGCACTTGTAAATGGCGAGGAACTGCAAATAAACATGTACAACTTACTTCAACAATTCTACTCAATTCTCTTCAACCTTTAATATTCACTATTACATGCATTTCATTTTCTTACATACCCAGAATTGTCTTGACTATTGCCTCTCTTCTTTATTCTCTGAATATATGTTGTACGGTGTGAGAATTGACTTAGTAGTAATTTTGAAAATTCAGTTCTATAATTATGTGGTGCGAAAAGAACTAATTTAATTTGTGTTCTGCTTTTGTATACATTAGGACTCTGCGATTCACTGAAGGAACAAGGAATACAAGAGTTCCCAGGACTTCTAGCTGCTAATCAGGTTAGTGGTATCCAACCTTAAAATGTGTTGTGTGTATGAAAATTAATGAAGCTCTATCAACCTTTTCCAAAAAGAATACTATTCACCATTTCTCTGAAGAGCCTTCACTAAAATTCGATGCACAGAGGGATTAATGCAAGGAGAGACTTCACAAACATCCTGTGCTGACTCTGGTATTTACTTTGTGTCACTTGCCTTGCGTTTATTCAAAAACACTACTCGACAGGGACGAGCTACGCGTTACCCAGACGCATTTCCAAGAAAATCCTTTCTTCAACAGATTAGTTTGTACTGCGCGTGCTCCGAGATGTGACACTCGTCGGAGACGCGTACTACATTAACTGCGCATGCACTATGGTAAATGCGGGTGTAAAAGCTACCACATTCAATGCGCATGTTCAGCATATAAACATTGAATACAAACGCGCACCAAATACTAAGTGCACACTCAGCGTCGAAACTCAGGGCTAAACTCGTACCTCAACACTGTGCACACTCCAGGCTACTGATGCTGAGAGGAAGCACAGACTTTCTCAGGTCTAAAAAGAGAAACTAGGAAACATTACTTGAACTTCACAGTCGAGACACTAGTCTCCAGGAAACTCCAAACCAAGCGCGACGAAACTAATACGTCAGTAATATACACGACGCACCAGCCTGAGTAACTTTTGCGCCGATTGCAGGGAACGTGTCCTTCTCCTTAGGAATCTCAGGTGAAGTGCGAAGTTCCAAAGGAGACTCCTTCAAACATTCCAAACCAGTTCCCACAGTTGCAACACTAGAGCGCTGCACTGTGTTCCGCTTCTTTGCGGCCATCTTGAAGTCCTTTTTGTATCTCTTCTGTGTTAACAGTGTCTTCCTCTTAAATTGAAGGGGAGTCAGTATTGATACTGTATTCACAGACCCACTAACCTGACTACGATGTTGTAGGGTTCTGACAGGTTAACATTTATATTCAAACACAGGTCGACACGTGGTACATTGTATGCAACAAAAAAGGACCCCCTGTTTTTGGATGGTTCGATCAAAAGAGCTTACCCATTATACTTGACCCTAATAGTAAAGAGCAGGTACTAATAGTTGATGAGGGTGTAAATATGGGGAATAACATGCAAGCACATTTCCCTGGTGAAACTTAATGAATCTGAACTCAGGATTCTATTAAAGGAACATGCCAATCCTAAAATTCACAAGGTGAGGAATGCACCATTCATGATCTGTGAAAAGATTTCCGAAGAATTTAGTAAACTTGTGTCTTCTGGTGTTATTGAACCAGTAGAAGCCTCAGACTGGGTATCTCCATTGGTAGTGGCCAGACAGAAAAATGGCAAAGTCAGGTTATGCATTGATTTATGTCATCTCAATAATATCATAATCGTGGATCAGTTTCCCATACAGAAAATAAACGAGATGGTAACTTCTCTTAAAGGTACTAAGTGGTTTTCAAATATCGATCTTTCATCCGCATACCATCAGATTTCCTTGTCCTATGAATTGAGAAAATATACCACATTTGTTACACCTGAAGGGTGTTTTCAGTTCAAACAAATGCTGTTTGGATTTGCAGCAGCTGTGTTTCAGCGGTTGATGTTCAGTTTATTTTCCAAGCAGATTGGAGTGAAATTTTTCCAGGATGATATCTTTATTTTCAGAAACACAAAGGAGGAACATGATGAAAGGTTAACAAATGTCTTAAAAATATTAGAATCCGAAGGGTTTACTGTAGAATTCTCAAAATGCAAATTCACAGAAAACAAGGTCACTCACCTGGATCATGTGATTGGTGAGGATGTCGTTAGACCAAAACCATCTTTAATCAGAGCCATTGAGGAGGCCTCAAGGCCCACTAGCAAGGATGACATGCGTACATTCATGGGCTCAATGGAGTATTGTGCCAAATTAATCGCTAAGTTCACTGAAAGAATGTTTCACATACGACAATTGTTAGAAATGGGGGTCTCTGGTTAGCAGGTTTCTACCCTGTCCAAGTAGGTACCCTTCCTTCTAATCGGGGTAAAGGGGATTACACTTCTAAAATAATCCCTGCTCACCCCCTTGGTAGCTTGACACCAGCAGTCAGGCTTATCTCAGAGGCAATGTATAAAGCATTTGAACATAACACACAGTAATACAGTGAAAACACTACAAAAGGACACCACACCAGTTTTAGAAAAATAACCAATATTTAACTGTGTAAAACAAGACCAAAATGATAAAAATCCAACATACAGTAATCTAAATATGCATATTGCAAGAATAACCTTAAAATACAGTTCCTTGAAGTCGATAGCTCTGTCCTAGGCTATCACGGCATCCTGAACAAACACATCCAACAGTTCAGGCCAGCCGCGATGTCAAAGGCCAGCTACAGTGTCGGGAAGACCCGCAAACAGTAACTTGCAAATTCAGGGCATTGTGGACCTTGCAATGAGCCCCGAAGAAGCGGTGTCGTTGGCGTCGGTTCCGGAGGTCGGTGCAGGAGTCATTGGGCCCTTGATGTTACGCGCGTTGCAGATCAAACTCCGTAAGGTTGAAGTCAGGAGTGCTGGTGTCGGCTGGCATCCGAGCTGTGGTGGGCAGCGGAGCGGTGCCGGTGTCCAGTGATGTCGGTGAGACCAGGGCTGTGGTGCGAAGGGGTGCGGTGCTCATTGCTGTGCTGACAGGTCATGGTGCAAGCAGTGGTGTCGTTGTTGCTGCAGCACTGGAGGTGATAGCGCTGGTGTCGGTGGGCAAAGGCTGCAGTGTGGGACGGAGCAGTGCGTCAAGTAACTTACAAGTGTTGTCCCCAGGCCACGGTGCAGGCAGCGGTGTCGATGTTGGAGTGGATCGGCGTTGTCAGGGATACTAGTGTGGCGAAGTTAAGTGAGGCGGTGCAAATTACGGTGCCCTCAGGTCACGGTGCAAGCAGCAGCTCAGTGGCATCATCGTTGTTGGTGAGACCAGGGTTGCGGTGTAAAGCGGGCAGTGCTCTCTGTGGTGCCAACAGGTCACAGAGCCGGCAGCAGCATCGTTAACGGTGTCAGGTTTCTTTTTCTTCTGATGCAGGAACAAAGCACGGAGTTCCTAGTGCTGGTAGCAGATGATATTGAAGTTGTTGCAGGTCCTGAGACTCCTTGAACAGGGGGCAAGCTCTATCTTAAGCTCTTGGAGAAACTCAAGAAAATAAGTTGCAGAAAGTCCGGTCCAGTCCATTCACTATGCAAGACAAATGCAGCCACTGCAGGCCAACACAGCAAAGCACAAAGCAAAGTGGTAGCTCCTCCTGACAGCTTCTCCAGCTCTTCTTCTTGGCTGGTTCCTTAGTCCAAAGTTCTGGGTTCAGGGCCCCAATATTTATACTACTTTTCCCTTTAAAGTTTTAGACAGGAAGTTCCTCTTGCTCAGTAGAAACTAGTTCTGTCCTCTCTAGTCCAGCTTCAGTACAGGAGGTGAAGACAGCATTGTGCTGAGTAGACACAGCCTATTCAGGTGCTAGTGAAAACACATCCCACCACTCAAAATGCAGAAAGGTCTATTCAGCCTGGCTATGAGTCACACAGGAAAGGCGGTCACCTCAACCCCCCTTGTGACTGTCTAAAGTGAATGCATATCCCCAGCTCCTGTCACTCCAAAACCAGACAGTGAATACAAACAGGCAGAGGCACACAGAATGGCTAAACAAGAACATGCCCACTTTCCCCTGATTAAGGGCAGTAGGACTTCGCTCAAGTTCCCATCATGAACAAGAGTGTGTCCCCATAAAAACATACATCCAGCATTGTGGAAGACCTTCGAGAGAATAAACAGGCCCATTGTGAAGGTCGAAATGCGTCGACCGTATTATCATTGTGGCCAGAGGGCACACACCCTTCAGAAATTGATTTAGGAATGGGAAACCCGAAGTGAATTTAGTTATCCTTCAGATTACTCTGCAAAGATATCCTGAACCCTTACCTCGACTACATAGGGCCACGTGATTTTCAGAGGATTAAAAAATTAACATATCGAAGGGAGTACAAAAGTATAGTCTAGAATTCATCCCTGTCTGAATGTTCCAAGTTGGACACTTATGATTGTATGGAATGGTTTTATTTGTTATATATATATATATATATATAAATATATATATGTCATTTCATGTCATAAAATGTATGTTTAAACTGTATGATGTCTTAAATGTGCATACATTATTTGTTATTTCACATGAAGAAAAACTAGACCAATAATGATGAAAAATTTGATCTAGACCAAACATTATGACAAAAAAAATTGAAAATTTTTATAAAAAAGAATTGAGAGATAAATCAACACGTGTTATATTATATGTATGTTTATTTGTTGATGTCTATACATTTGCAGTTTTGATATTAGGGATACACATATAAGATACACATATATACATTAAAAAAAATTAGTAGTAGCCCTGGGGTAAGGACAGGAAACACACAGAATCAGAAGAATAAGGGAATACATTGTCCAACTGGACTTATATAGGTTATACGTTTCATGAAATAAAACGCACATCAATGGTAGAAGGGGTACTAGTGTGGTATGCATAACACTTTCTAAAAGTGGCATTTTCAAACACACAATTTAAAAACCATCTTTACTAAAAGATGTGTCATTAAATTCTGAGCTTAGGGAACCTAAACTCAATTACTCCATCTTTTCCCAATTGAAAGTTACACTTGTAAAATGTTACAAAGTTAGCTCCAATGCTCACCTGTGGGAAAGACAGCCTTTCAATAGTGAAAAACGAAATGTATAGTATTTCACAATCAGGACATGTAAAACACACCAGCACATGTTTTATCTTTCACATACACTGCACCCTGCACATGTGGCTACCTTGGGCCTACCTTAGGGGTGATGTACATGTAAGAAAAGGGAAGGCCAGAGCTTGGCAAGTGAATGCATTTGCCGGGTCGACATGGCAGTAAAAGATGTGCGCAGACACTGCAGTGGCAGGTCTGAGACACCTTTAAAGGGTTACTTGTGTGAGTGGCACAACCAGTGCTGCAGACCCACCAATAGCATTTGATTTACAGGCCCTGGGCACACACAGTATACTTTAGTGGGACTTACCAGTAAATAAAATCTGCCAATCATGGAAAACCAATCATAATACAATTTTCACAGAGAGCACATGCACTTTAGCACTGATTAGCAGTGGTAAAAGTGCCCAGAGTCCTAAAACCAACGAAAAATGGGTGATAAACAGGAGGCCAAAAAGCAGAAAGTCTGGGGGGTAAACCCACTAAAAATGCCAGATCTAACAACTATTGTTAAAAAATAAAAACACATTTTTTTTTCAAAGCTTTATTGCTCAAAAAACAAAGAGTTTACATGGTAGATTTGCAGCCCGACATGTCGGCACCACACTATAACAGGCAAGACATCTATGATTAACTACTCCAGCAGCACCCTCCCATCCCACCACTCTCTGAAGTTCAAAAAAAGTTACATATGCAACATAAGTCTGCTGGTTAGCAACAGCCACTCACATCCCAGCCCCTCCCGTGCTCCATCCGGCAATATCCTATTCAGCCTGTAATGGCTCATTTGTTGCCATATCAGCTCTGCCTCTAAGGTATGTGGTAAGGGTTTGCATAAGTTCCCAGTATGTGCTAAGTTGCTCCTGGCAGCGGGTAGCATCCAATATCCACGCAGTGTGAGTGGGCGTTGGCCTTCGGCCCCAATGTATCGCAACCCTGCGCTTTGCTAATAAAAGCAGCATTGTCACTAGACGGCGGTGTACAAGTGGTATCCCTCTTTCGTAGCCCAGGAGACACATCACAGGGTCCGGCGGCAAGTGACCCTCAATAATGCAACTAGTTGTAGTACACACCGTCTCCCAATATTGCGTCACCCCAGGGCATCCCCAGGCCAAGTGGAGAAACGTGACCTCAGCCACACAGCAACGGCTGCAGCTCGAGGTCTACCGCAGCCCCATTCTGTGCAACTGTAAAGGCGTGCAGTACATTCTGTGAATATACTTAAAATGAATCAATCGTAGCCTATAGTTTGGGGATAAGCGCTCTGTCTGCCCACAGCAGTATTCCCATCTGTCTGCTGGGATCTCACATCCCAACTCCCATTCCCACGCCTCCCTTGCCCCAGAGGTGTCCAGCTGAGAGGCCTTCATTGTAAGCATGTAAAGCCTAGTAACAAGTTTCCGGGGGGACGTCGTGCTGTATATGTGCTCTACCGCCGTGGAGGCAGGGGGGGGTCAGGGAAGGTATCATATATCACATGGCAAGTCACTCTTAATTGGTAGTATAGCAGCTTATCCAGCTCATTGGGCCCTTGCACAGAGAGGTTGGCTAGCGATGCGATAAACCCACCCTCTGAGACAAGTCTGCAAGTGTTTTTACTCCCAGTTCAGCAGCTCTGTTAGCCGTCCTGCAAAGGGGGGAATAAGGTATTTTCGGTCAGCATATAAAAAAATAAAAACACATTTGAATGATCACAGGAATGTGAAAAGGAATTTTGCGATATTAATTCTGCTATTGCGAAAGCTTCTTCTTCGAATAGTTTCCACCCATCTGCTGATAGCATTGTTTCTACTGATGCTAGCAGCAAGGGGCTTGGTTCTGTTTTATCTCAGATCGATAAAAATGGAAAGGAGGATATTATTGCTTGTGCATCCATATCTTTATCTGCTTCGGAGGAACCTATCCCACTATTGAACGTGAGACCTTAGCATGTGCGTGGGCTTTAAAACATTTCAGAACTTTTGTGTGGGGAAATCCTTGTACAATATGGTGTGACCATAAATCGCTTGTAAAAATGTTGACAACAGAACGTACTGTAAAAGCCTCTGCAGGAATTGCTAGATTATCTATGCAAATGTAGGACTATGTCTATAAGATAACATAAGTGTCAGATAAGGAGAATGTCATCACTGATTTCCTTTCAAGAATGCCAACACAAATGGAAGAACGTGAGGATGAACTATGGAATGGGTTTCAAGTACCGTTAGTGCATGATTGATGAATGGAATTCGGAATTCAAAAAGACAGTACCCTACTAAACGTGTTAAACTATGTAAATAGTGGATGACCAAAAAGGAACAGTATGGTGGATTCTATATGACCTTTCTGGGGAATCAAATCTGAACTACCAGAAAACAATGGTACACTTTGAGAGGTGAAAGAGTGATACTTCAACACAGGTTGCATGAAACGGTTATTAATTTGGCACATGAGGGTCATTTTGGTATTGCTAGAACAGCATCTGTAGCAAAAAAATTGCTCTGGTGGCCAGGTATGGACCTTGAAGTGAAAAGAATTGTGAGAATGTGTACTGCTTGTGTATGGGCAGACAAATCGTTGTAGACTCTTAGGCCTCCAATGTGTATTGGTTTGAATCCTAAGAATCTGTGGGAATCTGTACTGGTGGATATCATGGGTGCCATACGTTCTTCACAAAAAAACGTATTAGTTCCAAATTGATTTGTTTTCAAGGTGGCCAGTAGTTGAAATAGTTGATCAAGCTGATACTGACTTGGTTTTAGAATTCTTGGATCAAACTTATGCTTCAAAAGGTATCCCTGCCACAATCCTGAGTGATAATGATGTACAATTCATGTCTAAAATAGCTAAATTGTATTTTGAAAGAGTAGGTGGGCGCCATAGGACTACTTTGTTATTCAAGTGGTAATGGCATGGTTGAGATATTCAACCATGTGATCAAGGGAGCAATTCAATTGGCTATTGCTAGTAACAAGAATTGGGTCATTCAACTGGGAAAGATGGTATGGTCACACAAAGTTACCATCAATGAAACCCCAGGCGTGTCTCCTTTTGTAATAATGAGAGGGAGAAACCCTAGAACTAAGTACAATGCAGGATGGCTATTCCGCACTGGGATAGAGCAATGGTCTGTAGAAAATGCCTGGGACAGGATTGTTGATGGTCAAAAGAAGAGTAAATTGTATTACGATTCCAAGAACGGTGCTAAAGTTGCTGAATTAAGAGTGGGCGATTGGGTTCGGGTCAAGAAACTAGGTTGTGCTGTGCAAGAACAAAGCAGATTTCAGGAACCAGAGGAAGGGATTGAGGTCCTGAAATATTCTGTCAGGTTGAGTAATGGAAAGGTGTGGAATCCCAACAGGATTGCACTTGGACCATCATGGCAGAATGAATTTCTTTAGTGGATGTACCTGATCAGGGAAGCAATTCTGGCGAAGTTTCGCAAGATATGACAACTGATGAAAGCATTACAGGTCCTCTTGCTGGGACGTCTAGCTCAAAGTCTAACGAAGGTGAGGTCATTCATTGTTTATTTTTACCGCTCACCACCAGATTTCACCTGGTGGTAATGGACAGAAAAAATGAACATCACACTGTCCACCCTACTTAAGGCGGGCAGTGTAATGTCCTTTCTCCAATGGCCCCTACTCCATCCAATATGTCGTTATAGGAAGCTTTTGATTGAAGAAGCCCACTGGGCTCTGTCAATGGAAACCTGGTGTTCTTCCAACTCTAAGTAGGGCATGAGATGATCAGTTTGTGGACAGGGAACTCAGTCACATTTGTGACAGAGTACCCTGTGTGCCAGACTTGAAATCAGTTTCCAACCCTTCTTCTGACCTTGCCCCATTGGTTCTTTTGCTGTGTCCAGTGACTAGAGGTAAAGAAGTACTTGTAGATGTTGTAGAACAAAAGAACATGTTGAAGCACTGAGTTTCCTGTCTCTTTTCTTTCAAACGGTTAACCCATTGTTGGTCAATTTGCAGGACCAGATCAATGAGAGCAGTTGCAGTAGTGGGATTGTTAATTACTATTGAGACAGGACATTTGAGATCTTCTCTCAATCTATGCCAGAAAGACTAACTAGCTACTTCATCAATCCTTGAAGCCTGAGAAAAATACATTTTGTTAGAAATTGGGTCTCTAGTTGGCAGAGGTATGCACCATGTCCAAGTATGGACCACAATCCTAGTCAGAGTAAGTCAGTTACACACCATAAATTAACCTGCCCTTACACTGTGGTAGCTTGGCACAGAGCAAGCAGGTTTAAGTTAGGAGGCAATGTTTAAAGTATTTGTGCAACAGTTAATACAGTAAAACAGTGGAAACACCACACAAAAATAATCCATACTAGGTTAGAGAAATAGAGCTTACTTTAATGAACAAAACAAGACCAAAACAACAAAAATCCAATAAGTAGAACCGGAGTTATGAATTTTTTAAGAATATCTGCAAATATAGTGTTAAAAAGCATAAAGCACCAACTGAGGCTATCTGATCGCGCTTGACCTTGGTAAATTCAAAAGTTCAGGCCGACCATGATGGAGCGTGCGTCTGATTCAGGGACCAACCTTAGCCCGCTGAAAGAGTATCTTGGTTGGAAGATGTGTCGAAGTTGAAGACCGGATGCGGGGAGCAGAGGAGGCAATGCATCGGCATTGATCCCTTCAGATGTAGGCTATGCGTCAGTTCTGATCCATGTGGTCAGAGATGAGTCGTCGGTGAACCCTTTATGATGAAGGCGATGTGTCATCATCAAGCCGCACAGCTGGGGATTCGATGTCCTTCTCCTCGGCGGCAGCAGCGATGCTTTGGCGTCGAGGGGAAATGCGTTGGTTTTTATCTCCACAACGACGGGGATGCATAGACTTTCCAGATACAGCACAGGAAAACCCACTTTCAATGGCCCAGGACTGGATTGCCACCACTTGGCAGGGCAGGGTGCACAGTTGCCAGAGTCCAGAGGCAGTAGAAGGGTTGTTGGAAGTCTTTGATGTCCCTGAGACTTCAGAACAGGAGGCAAACCAGCAAGCCCTTGGAGTCACTTTGGTTCTTGGGATCTAGAGATGCAAGTCCAGTCCTTCTCATTCATAGGCAAGGAGGGCAGCAGGCAGAACGGCAGGCACAGCAAAGCAGGAGTCCAGCAAAGTCCAGCAGAGTGACAGTCCTTTAAGCAGCACAGCAGTCCTTCTTCTTGGCAGAATGTCCTCAGGTCCAGATGTGTATTGAGTTGGTGGTGTCAGGGGTCCAGTACTTATATCCAGTTGTGCCTTTGAAGTGGGGGATACTTCAAAGAGAGGCCTTTGAAGTGCACAGAGCCCCTGCCCTTCCTGCCCGGGCTACAGATTCACCACATGGGGGTATGCAGCTCTTTGTGTGGGGACAAGCACAGCCCATTTAGGTGTGGGTGCCAGCTCTTCCATCCCATCCTGCCCAGGATGACCCATCAGGATGTTGATGGCCTATCAATCACACCTATGCTCCCTTTGTGCGTGGCTGTCTGGAGGGAATGCACAAAGCCCAGCTGTCACCCACCCCAGACATGTAGTCAGAGACAGGCAGAAGGCACAGAACTGTTAAAGTGAGAAAATGCCAACTTTCTAAAAGTAGCATTTTAAGACTTGCAACTTAAAATCCAACTTTACCATAAGTTGTGATTTTAAATTGTGAGTCCAGAGACACCAAACTTGAAAAGTCTATCTTTTACCAATTGTAAATTACACCTATGAAATGTAATAAGGCAATTTGAATGTTAACCTATGGGAGACATAGACCTTACAGTATTGAAAATCGAAATTAGGAGTTTTTCAATACCTGGACATTCCAAACTAAAAGGCACGTGTCCAACTTTAAAAATACACCACACCCTGTCTTTGGGCTGTCCTGGGCCTACCTTAGAGGTGATTTATATAAATTAAAAAGGAAGGTTTGGGCCTGGCAAGTGGGTTAACTTGGCAGGTCGACATGACAGTTCAAAAGGCCTGAGACATGTTTAAAGGGCTACTTAAGTGAGTGGCACTATCAGTGCTGCAGGCACACTAGTAACATTACATTTTCACATGTAGTGCACTTTACTAAGGACTTAAAAGAAAATTAAATATGCCTATTGTAGAGTAGTCGATGTTACCATGTTTAAAGAGCAAATGCACTTTAGCACTGGTTAGCAGTGGTAAAGTGTCCAGCACCCTACGGCCAACAAAAACAAGGTCAGAAAAAGGGGAGGTGGAAGAAAAATGTTTGGGGGACCTTGCAGAAAGGGCCATTTTCAGTACCTTTGAAAATGGGTAACGTCAGATATTAATTCTTAGTAACCTTGCTGTATTGATAGAAAACCCAGTTGAGACCCAGGGGTGAGTTACATTTTTTTTCCATAACTTGATAAGCAAGGATCATGTTTTATGTTCATTGATTTGACCCAGTTCAAGGCAGTCTTAACATAACATAAAAGAGACCTTTGTTATACCTGCATTAAAATACTGGGGTATTTGCATCGAATGTGGTTGGCACTGTACACAACATGAAAACGTTTATTCAGATTTTTCTGTGCACCTGCAAACCTGTGGAGTTTGAAATGCAAACTTTGATGCTTGTTTTAGGGTGAACAAAATTCACTCATTAGAAATTGCTGACCTCATGAAACCCTTCCCAGTTACATCTTCTAGGCTTTCCCCTTTAAACAAGTTTGACCTTCAGAAAGGTTTCAAATTCTGAAGGCAAAGCTTATGCCTGGTTGATACATCAATTTGTACCCAGCTGTAGTCACTCAGAAGTCAATCACAAAGGATACATAGGTCCCACTCTACCACATGTTGCGGAATAGGACTAGACTCTTGATTTCCTATTGTTTTTAACAGAATATGCTTTGTTTTTGCTATAACATTTCATCCCTACCTCTTGTAATAATTATCCTGGTGTGGATCTTTGCAGATTTTCATTTCCTAACAGTAGTGTCACTGTACTTTGTAAATGCAATATCCACCAAGTGAAACTTTGACCACATCTATCTGGCTTTTGCAAACTAGCCTTTCCATCTGGGAAATTTACTATAACTGTCCAAGCTCCTGCTTGTTCTTCTGGACTGTGGTGTCTCAGCAGTACATTTAAAACTCCTCTTGAATTGAAACAATCTTTTACTGGTGCTCTAGTGAACGTTTGGAACTCACTCATTCCTCAAATAAGAAAAAGTGCAGGTGGACTGCTGGCAAGTACACACCATACCTAGGCCATACTTTATTGTTATTGTTGCCCTTTGACCCTTCTTTCTAGCTGATGTTTAGCAACTCATTTCCCAGCAATCAAATCTTTTCAAGAGTAGTCTCAATATTTAAATTGTATGCCTTTTGGTTTCTCTGGGCCCACACACCATGTCCTAAGCTCAGATTGAGGTTACTCGCCTCATCAATTGTGTTTATTCTGCCTTAAGTCTGAAGATGCTGACCAGAGCATCTAAATCTCCCAGGTCGTGAGATGGCTCCATTTTAAGGCACTAGGGAGAATCCTAGACTGAGAGCAGGTTCATCTTCCTGGCCTTTCTACTTCACGTCTTAGATACTTAGCCATACACCCTTTCCTTGCAGGGCTGCTGTAGCAATGCTGTGTGATTTGCCACTAAATTGCTTTTGCTGTGTTCACTGTCTGTGATCATCAGGAAATAGATTTAGGATTGTGAGCCTCCATTTTCAGTTTATGATTTGCCATTGGGTTGCGATTACAAATGCTACACATTAGCGAACATTGTATAAATCATCCTATCGTTTTATTGCAACTTCATTATTTTGCTTTTATGTTCCTTGTTTTCTAGAGTCTTCTAGGGTCTTCTAGTGTGTGCCGGTGTCTAGTGAGCCTGACGAGTATATTGTGTTTATATTCAGGGGCCTAGGTTTAATCAATGTATTGTTGTGCATCAACTTTTTTGTAGTGTACAGAGAGTTGTGTTCTTCTTGCTATTTGAATTTCATTTTTAATGTACACAAATGTATGTATTTAGGTATTATTAAAATGCTGGTAAAAAATTCACAACCATGCCTAGATATTTACATATTTATTGGAACTGTGATAACTGCGTTGAAGTGAGGCTGGACTCTAGCTCACCTCCTTGACTGCTGACTACATCTGCCTGAAGTGCCATGGGGTCTATAGAGGACAACTTTAAACACATGGGGGCATATTCTCAAGGACTAATCGCCGATTTATTGGCACTTTAGCGCCGCAAAAGTGGCGATAGATTTATCGCCCTATTCTCAAGCTGATGCAAACTGCCAATATCGCCAGTTTTCCAGCGATAGCTGCCGCAAAAAACATCGCCACGGATGAGAGCGACAACTAACGCTAATGATATGCAGAGTAGGCGTTCCCGTGCAAAAACACACGAAAACACCACTTCGCGATATTCTCAACGACCAGCCAGATTGGCGAAACGATCCAAAAACAGGCGATAAGGCGCGTTAGCAGCAGGGACTTAACACCTGCTCTTTACTGGTGTTAAGCAGCACGACAACCTGCAGTAGAAAGGGAGCCCAGCCCAGACCCACATCTGAAGACCAACACAAGTCATGGAGCTACTGATCATGCAGCTCGGAGACGCAAGAGGGCCACAACACCCCCCGCCACCACCCCCAGGCCCCCCCGGACCACCCCCCCCGGACTACCACAGAGGCAGCGCAGAACAATTCATCGTACCTTCTGAAAATGCACCAGCCTCACAGACTTAACGCCAGAGAATGTCATTGCCCACTACAGGCTCAAAAGAACAACCATCCTCCGCATCCTGACCCACATTGCCCACAGGCTGACAGTACCAACACAGCGGACAACCAACATCCCTCCACAGACAAAGCTGCTGGCTGTGCTGCACCTGTTGGCCTCTGGTACCTTCCAACCAACAACTGCCAGAGTCAGAGGAGTCTCACAGCCAGCTCTATCAAAGTCCCTCACACCTGTCTTGGATGCCATCATCAGCTTGGTACCCCAGCACCTTCACTTCCCCCACACTGCGCAGGAACAGCTGGAGACCAAGCAAGGCTTCTACGCCATAGCTGGCTTCCCGCACGTGTTGGGGGCAATTGACTGCACACATGTCCTACTTGTGCCCCCTGCCGACACTGCACACAATTACCGCAACAGAAAGCACACGCATTCCATCAATATGCAGGCAATAGTGGACCACCGGGGACTCTTCACCAACGTCGTCGCCAACTACCAAGGCAGTGTGCATGATTCCTACATCTTCCGACAGTCCATCATCAACCAGCTCTTCCAGGATGGCATCTATGGAAATGCACTGCTCGTTGGTAAGTACCAAATGAACACACCACACATCTCAACTCCACAATCATGCAACTCACAACTGTGGGAATGCACACGTTACAAAATCACATACAACATGCCAAACAACATGCCCACCTACCAGACACGACAACACAAGTAACTGTGGTAACCGTGGCCAGCCATGTAGATAAACCATCCACGTCACTTCTGCCACACAATTGCAGAATGTGGGGAGAGGTGGGAACCAAGTCTGTGCGAAGGAAGCAAGTGACCCATGAATAAGAATGTACACAATGCCAAGTGTGGCGGTGATGTGCTGGACAGACTTCAGTATGCAGAGCACAGACATGTCCATGTGGACATATAGTGCTGGTGTTTGTAGTGTTGTGGACAGTGGACGCAACCATGTCACCTCAGGCAGTGGGGAAGACCTTGGACATGTAACTATGTCATCCCCCCCTGTAAGCGTAAGCGGAGTGGGCTGGGCTGGCGTACGCCAGTCCAGAGTAGGAGTGGGAATAAATAGCCCGGGGCTCTGGGCGTGGTTCACTTCCGGTATGTCCACCAAAGTAAATACTGCGTGTGTCTCTGTGTCCGCCATATCCTGACCATAGGCCTACACACACGTGGCCGACCACCTTCAATGGCCAATATCACAGTGTCGTTGTCAGGCTTTTGGACATGCGCATACAGTCATGACAATGGTGTGTCTTAGGAGTGCAAGTGATGCAACCGTGCAGCGCACACAAGTAAATAGGCTCAGGGGGAGTGAGAAGCAGCTGTGAGGCAACGTAATACACATGGATGCCGCTCATTTGCCACAAGCAATACATGTCAAACATGAATCCCAAAGTCGCACACATCACACACCACTGAACTAATAAGCCTGCCAACACAGAATGCAGAACCACCGATTGACACATATCTCTCTCCCCTGTCACAGGTGATCATGGATATGCACTCTGCCCGTGGATGATGACACCCCTCTGAGACACGAACACCCAGGCCCAGAGGCAGTACAATGCGGCCCACAAACGCACCAGGGGCATTGTGGAGCACTCATTTGGCGTGCTAAAGTCACGTTTCAGGTGCCTGGACATCACAGGTGGAAGACTCCTGTACAGCCCGGAAATAGTGTGCAAGATGATCATTGCATGTTGTGTGTTGCACAACATATGTGTACGCACCAATGCCCCATGGATCCGAGTGCCAGATGCACCGGACGATGATGATGAAGATGAGGCAGGTGGACCACACCCCAGTGCAGCTGCAGCAGGATTAGCCCGAAGGAACACAATCATTAACAATTTCTTCACATGAGCACGTCACATTGTGACTGTCCTTAGCAATCATGGGGCAGGACAAAATGACCACAGGCACAGCATGTGCAAATACATTAATTCCAACACACATTCCCTGTGTGCATGTCACTCCTCTGCATAAGCACATCACTCTGACAAGTGTAAGTGCAACATTTAGTGCTAACAATCTCACAAATGGCAATTAGATGGTGGGTGTGTCACCTCTGTACAGAGAGGCTGTTTAGGGTGTCACGTATTCAAAATGCCATTTGAGGGTGTCAAAGATAGTACATAATCCCACTTAGCAGCGTATCACATGTGTCCAAATTCATGACATAAAGGCTGTCATTTGTGACCAAGAAAAGACAACAGGGCGTCTTTTGGGATAAAATATGTACCACCATGATGCAGAGAGTTGCACCCTGTGACTCAAGTCCCACAACATTAGCAACATGGACGTGAGGGGGAATCACTGCCCCTACATTCATCCATACTTTCATACTTGATTGAACATAGACATGACACATCTGTGTGAATTAGAATGTTTTATTCACAATCGGTGGAGAGTTGAAGCTGGAGCAGTACAGGGCCATGCAAACCCCACTTTACATTGTTGCCCTGTGGAGGGTGAGCCAGAGTTCTTTAGGGATTGACAAGTTCATCGGTAGAGGAAGAGTTCAGTCCGCAGTCTGATTGCTGTGTCATTGGTAACCAAACAGAATATGGCAGTCCATGTCGAGGTCCAAGGTGAGTGTCGCAGAGTGTATCGGGGGACAGTGGAAGGTGATGATGCAGAGGGCAAGACCAAGCAGAAACCGGCCATATGGCGTAGATGAATGCTACCGCTTCCTTCTTATCACTAAGGCAGAATCATCCGCATCTTCGTCCTCTGATGTTTCATGTGCCTCACATGTGGGTGGTGTTGTTTTGTTTGCATCACTGTGTGGCAGTGACACATCAGTGGCCGGAGGTGGATTGGCTGCAGTACTGTGTGTCACTGACACATCAGGGGGCGGAGATGTGGATCTAGAAGCAGCAGCAGCATTCATCGGCACCAGGCCTTGTGGCGGCAATGCCATGATGAGGGTCTGCAGGGCATGGAAGAACCCAGCTACATCTCGCTGGTGTGCAGCCGTGGCAGCCATTATTTCCGCCTGCACCCGCTCCATGTTCTCCATGATCCTCCGCATGTGTTCCAACTCCCGGCTGACATCGCTGGAGCCACTCTGACTAGACAGTTGTCCTTGTCTCAGAGTCAGGACTCCAGCGATGTCAGCCATGGATCGTTGGAGAGCATGGAGCGGAATGTGGGTGTCAGTTAGGGACTGTAAGTGGTCCCTGATGGGACTTAGACACCCACGTATGGCATCTAGTTTGGCTGCCATGAGGTCGAACCCCACCCGCACCTGATCAGCCATCTTATCCTGGCACCCTAACACACGGCGTTGGAAGGCCATGTGTTGTTCGTGGGGGTCCTGGGAGACAGCTGTGGTGGTGGGTGCTTCCTGCTGTGTGGTCTGTGCAGGGGGTGAGGTCTCCTTGATGCAGCTGGGCTGCCCTGCTCCAGGAGGTGAGGTGCCGAAGCTGTCCATGAGCTCTTGGAGGGCGTCGGGGTCGAAGGTGTGGAGGTCCTCTTCGTCATCAGTGAAGAGATGTTCGGTCTGCTCTGCAGGAGGTGTTGATTCTCCCTCTGCAATGTGAAGGGGAGATGCAGTTTAACATTGTGTTCACATGTATGTTGACGCATTGTACAAGTTTACATACAGACTGCATGACAATGTACATTGTGACTGTTTGGGAGGAGCTGCCTATTTGATGCGGGACAGTGGACATTTCGACAACATCACGGATGTGTGTTTGTACTTGTAAATTGTCATCTCACATTTCCCTGCTATGTCAAATGTGATTGGCCAGTTTCTACACACAAGCGGCACCAGTTGTGTCCTCTGTTCTGTTGTGAACGTGTTGCAGTTTGTACCACATTGTTGTCAATGTTGATGTGCTCTGAATGTTATGTGTGTGTGCTGCATTGTGGAAGAGTCGCCCCTGCAGCTCTGATTTTGCTGCCCCTTAACCCTTTCAGGTGGTGTGCCTTTGACTTCTGTGCTTATACAGTGCTGAGATGTCGCATACTTGGGTAAATTGGGCTCTTGGTGGGAGTTGGGAATCTGGGGCATGGTTTGTCTACAGATGTGTTGTTGATGTCAGGGGTTGTTTGTGCACGTGGATGTGTCAGAGTGTGACCTGCTCCTTTACGGATGTGGTCCATGTGAGAAGTTGGCCTGGCATATGCTGTCCACTAATTGTAGTGGGCACCTTGCACCAGTCCAAATCGACTCTTATTGTAGGTAGGTTAAAGACAACCTTATTGAAAGCTATCCTAGTGGTAGCTATGGAGAGCAGCCTTCAGGCTAAGTCTTGAAGGAATGTAAAGCAGCTTGTTTTACCAGTCTATAATCTCTTGAGTGACCAAATGAAAGAGCACCACACCAGGTATATATTCAAAATATATGTATTTATTACTAAACACACCCCTCTAGTCTCTTTATGAGGCTAGAGTTCGAAGTACATAGGTTATAAGTTATTTAAACACAGTAATAGCACAAATACACGTTTGGGCCCTAGGGGCGTACTCAAACCATATACCAATAAAGTGGTATAAGAACCACGACTGAACTAGACACTAGGCCTAGAGCCTCTAGAAGTGCTTGGACCACAAGGAACCACCCAAGGTAGTGACACAGGGGACCCACGGGGGACGCGTGCAGTGTAAATACACAACCGCGATACGCCGTTTACTTCTATGGAGAAAGTCGCGGTCAGGAAATTAAAGGAAAGGGACACTTAAAAGAGGACTAGGACAAAACCCTTTGAGATCTAGGACTTTGAAGAGTCTCTACCCACGGGAGCACCGGAGTACTCGTGTTACCTCACCCAGGGAAACCGGGTGCATAGGTGCCTTTCGGGGTCGGGTTTCGTCGTCGTTTCTTATGGCGATCTGCTGCAAAGTGCTGCTGGCGACCAGGAGAAAAGTGTCCGGGTGGATCCAAGAGTGGATCAGAGTTCTGAAGAACCTGAAAGCAGAGGGGACAGAGTCTGGGTCACTAGCCAGTGACCAGGAAGGCGATGGACAGATGCCCACCGATGTCGAGTGCTTCAGGTGCGTTGACGGTCGTCTCGTTTCTGCAGCCACGAGGTCCAGGAGGCGTTGTTGGCGACCAGGAGCAGGATTCGGGCTGGTACACGATGTCTGTCGAGTGCTGCGGTGTCGGCGACCAGATTGGACCCAACAAGCCTTGGCAACGGCAAGTCTCGATGTAGCTGAAGATCGTCGATGGTGCAGACCAGCAAGGTCTGGGGAACTCACCCAGCAAGGGTAAGTCAGGGCAGGCCTGGAGCAACCAGGGGAGCCCTTTGGTTTCTTTAGAAAGTCTTCTGGGGACCCACGAGCCGGCTGGCAAGGGATCGCGAAGACACCTCGGGCGGAATCACTCAACAGGGGCCCTCGGTCACTCAGGACGGTGTAGGCCTCTGATCTTCGGAGGGATTCCTGCTGGAGGTTGGGACCACACGTGGTCCAAAGCACAGGTTCGTAGAACGTTGTGAAGGGGTTGCACTCGATAATAGTGCACGGTACCCAGGGGTCACGGTTCCTCATCACTTGTGGGGTCCACTTGCCTCAGCTTCGCTGGGGACTCACGATGGCCTTGGAGAAGTCAGGAAATCCACTTCTTGGGCTGCAGGGACTTCGGACTCCGGCGGGAGCGGCATAGTTTGCGACCGTCGTTATCGTTTTTGGTGCCTGCCAAGCAGGGGAGTCACTCCTTGACCCCAAGGGAGATTCTTCAGTCCTCTAATCGTGATGTAGAGCGTCGAAGGTCCAGGATTCAGTTTCAAAGTTTAGTCCAGGGATATCTAATCTTGCTGTGGCAAGGGTTCCCCATTTTAACTAGTAAAACAGGGAGGGACTAACTCTATGACCCCACCTATGGGAGGGTCAAGGGAGGGGTGGCTACACCCACTTCCCTTTGTCCAGTTTCGTGCCAGAGCAGGGGCAGGTAGCCCCTGAGCTGGTTTGAACTGGCATATGCACAGAGGAGCCTTTTGCTCCCCCAGTGCAGGACTTCAAAGCACTCTAAGAGTGCACCCACCCAGCCCCAATACACATTATCCTGTCTGGGGAGGTGGTCACACCTCCCTGCAACAGGAAACCTATTGTCCAGGCCTCCCCTGCCGGAGTTTCGTCCAGCAGCAGGAGGCCAGACTTGTGTCTGTGGCAGCAGCATCCATTTTGTGATGCCAGGGCTTCAGAAAGAAGTTACCGGGTAAGCCAGAGTTAACATGTCTTTCCCTCTAGAAGGGTGGAATGCTACCCCCGCCGCCAGGATTGGCGGGGGGTAGTATTCCAAGATGTTTGACACCAAACACGACATGTTTAGGTGCAGCCATTCCAAAGTTAGCATTTTACCGCGAGGATATAATGCGCTTAAGAGTATATGGTCAGGCTGCACTACAAACAGCATCAGAGATGGTCTCCGAACGCTGCAGAGGGGCCCTGCTCATGCAGGGGCACCCTCTCACATAGGAACCATGCACTCTGCCTTTAGGATTGATAAGGCCTGCCTTAGGAGTGACTTATAGGTTTCTAGGTGTGTATGTATTTCGTGATATAGGTAACCTATATCACAGTAAGGGGTGCATGCACCACCTTACCCAGGCTGCAGTAGCAGACCTGTGGTGTCAGTTTGGATGGCCTTCCAGGGGTGGCATAATACATGCTGCAGCCCCTGGCAGGCCTCTGAGGTACCTATGCCCTTGGTACATAGTATACCATATACTAGGGACTTATAAGGGCACTCCAGATCCCAATCAGAGATGTGCCTAAGGCACATGGAATCCATTTTACAGAGAAAGCAGATAGACTGGGGCCCTGAATAGCAGGATCCCAGTCCAACTAAGTCATAAACCAGCAAAACACCATAAAAAAAGTGGGGGCAACCATATAGTCAGATTCCACCTTCCTACATAACCCCCCAAACGAAAGGAGATAAGGCTAACCTTGGCCAGTTGAGCCTATATTGACTAAGTGGCCATATAAGGAAGCACCTGCACTAGCATGGTTGCCCCCTATGTTATGGTCCACTAAGCAATCCCTCACCCTAAGGGTATGAGAGGGTCTCCACCATGGGGAATCACTACCTCTGGTGTGCTTAGGTAAAGTACAAGGCTGGTGAGGTGTCTGAGTAGGGAAGTGAGGCCCTAGGAATGTTGGCCTCAGTTTCCTCAGATCACTGGTCACCATGTATGCCTGTCTTTCCATGACTGAGTTGCACTTTGCTCTAAGGGTCAACCTTTGGCTGCCTACAGCTGGGGGTTGGGTCCCTTTGGATGGAACACTGGAGGGACATGGCAGGTTTGGAACCTTCTGGTCCCAGGTTTGCCCTTGCCTACCAGAGTCCTTCTGGGGGAGGTCCCTACATAAAGGTATGGGGGATCCCTCAGTGTGTAGAGGAATTTTCACCTGGCTAGGGCTACTAGACTGGCTGCCCCTAATCTGCTGATGGGGGCTTCCTCTGGACAGGGGGCCCGGGGGTCCACTGACCTCCCTGACCTCTGCAGCCCTGGGCTGACTGAGGCAGGGTAGAGAGGGGCAGGTTACCTGCTCCAGACTGGGTACCACCGTGGAAGGGTCCTCTGCCATCAGGGGTGTGGCCAGGCCAGGCCTGACTACCTCTGTGGCAGTTCCTTCACTAGGGGTAGGGTCAGTTCCCTGAGGAGGCTGACCCTTACCTACTGTCTGGGGGAAGAAGACTTTTCTTCAACCCTTTTGCTCTCTTTTGGGGGAGAGTGGGCCATTCTTTCAGGCTCCATCTCTCCAAAGTCTTGGGCTGGGGCTGTGGCCATCACAGCCCCACTAACCTTTGCAGGGACGCCCAACATCCTAAGATGGGTTTGGTGTTCAACTTCAGCCCAGGCTGAAATTTCCAAATCATTGCCCATCAGGCAATCTACAGGTAGGGTTGGGGACACTGCCACTCTTTTGGGCCTGTGACCCCCTCCCAGCTGAGATTGACTATGGCCATGGGGTGATCTGTTCTGACACCATCAATGTTGGTCACCTGGTATTTAAACTCAGGTAAAAGCTGGTGAGGGGGACTAGTTTCCCTGCCACCATGGTGACACTAGCCCCTGTGTCCCTAAATGCCACAGCTTTCTGACCATTAATCATTGGCTCCAATCTGTACCTGCCCAATGCTATGGGACCCATGGTAAAGGTGGCAAATCCTATACCACCATCAGAGTCAGAGGAGTCTGTTGAGGGGTCCCTGTCTAAACTAGGGCCCACCTCTGTTCCTCTTGCAAAAGCACCTAACTTTTTGGGTGCACTACTCCCAACTGGAGGATTACTACTGGTAGTACCAGGAGGGGTGGTAGTAGTTGTGGGAGGAACATTTTCTTTATTGCCAATCCTGGGGCAACTGGGATCAGTTTTCCAGTGCCCAGGCTTTTTACAGACATGGCAATAGGGTTTCTTTTCAGGAGAGGAAGGAGTTTGGGACCCACCCCCAGAAGAGGAATTTTGGGGCCCTGTAGGGGACTTATCCTTAGATTTATCCCCACCTTTCTCTTGGGACTTAGTAGAATCTTTCTTCTGGTCACCACCCTGATTTCTAGTTTTTACTCTGGTTCTGACCCACTTGTCTGCCTTCTTTCCCAATTCTTGGGGAGAGGTCAGATCAGAGTCCACCAGATACTGGTGCAAAAGCTGGTTTTGACAATTATTAAGGATCTGCTCCCTCATAATCAAATTGTACAATCCTAAAAAGTCCTGCACTTTGTTGCCATGTATCCAACCTTCCAGAGCCTTTGTAGCACAATCTACAAAATCAACCCAGTCTTGAGTCTGAGCTTTTTGGGTGTCTCTGAACTTCAACCTATACTGTTCAGTGGTTAGGCCAAACCCATCTATCAGAGCACTCTTCAAGACTGTGTAATTGTCAGCATCCTCTTCTCTTACAGTGAGGAGCTTGTCTCTACCTTTGTCTGCAAAGGAGAGCCACAAGATTGCTGCCCACTGCTCCTGAGGGACCTTCTGTACCTTACAGGCCCTCTCTAAAGCAGTTATCCATTTGTGGATATCATCCCCACTCTGGTAGGGAGGGACAATCTTGCTCAGGTTCCTATGGTCATAGGACCTTTCCCTATCTCTAGGGATATGGCTGCCACCATGGGACTCTAGTCCCAACTTTCTTCTCTCTTTAAGGAGATCTAGGGACTCTCTATCTAAAGCCAATTGCTTCTTCCTGATCTCCAGTTGAGTTTCCTCATACTGGACCAGTCTCTTTCTTCTCTCATGAGAGGATTCCCTCCTGTGAGAAGAAACAGAGCTCCCTATTGAGGTGCCAGAGTGGTTAGACTCCTGAGAAGGAGACCTAGACTTTCTGAGCACACTCATAATCCTTCCTGGGGGGACAAAGGTGTGGTTCTCTAGATCCTCATCTTCATCTTCCCCAGAAGGGATTGGGTTTTCCAGGTCAGGGTCATTGTCACCCTCCTGGTCAGTTTCAGAGGGGGGCTGGGGGTAGTAGTACCCCTGGCCCCTTCCTCATCTGCTGGCCCACCCTCTGCTCCTACCCCTTCAGTCTCTGAGGACTTACTAAGATCATAAGCCACCAACATCTCCTGGAGGTGTTGGGTGGTGGGACTTTGGCCTGTCCTTAATTTCCTCACGTTACACAAAGCTCTCAGTTCCAAGAATGGGAGTGTGTCATACTTGGAGGGGGAAGCTCAATGGCTTCCTGCAGGGCATCTTTAGATCCTGCTTTTAAAGACATTACTAGTGTGGTTGTATGCACTACCTACTCTAGTGTGGCCTACTAAACTCTCTTGAGTTGTAGAAAGGGTTGTGCTATCCCTTAACACACAACTCTAAGTTCAGTAGAACTTACTGATATTCTAAGCTTAAATTATATGTACCTTAGGTACCTTTAGTGGTTTTCAGTTGATCAATTCAATTGAGATTATCTGGTAAAACAATAGCAAGCTGGAATCCCACACGCTGCACACCAATGTGAGAAGTTGGCCTGGCATATGCTGTCCACTAATTGTAGTGGGCACCTTGCACCAGTCCAAATCGACTCTTATTGTAGGTAGGTTAAAGACAACCTTATTGAAAGCTATCCTAGTGGTAGCTATGGAGAGCAGCCTTCAGGCTAAGTCTTGAAGGAATATAAAGCAGCTTGTTTTACCAGTCTATAATCTCTTGAGTGACCAAATGAAAGAGCACCACACCAGGTATATATTCAAAATATATGTATTTATTACTAAACACACCCCTCTAGTCTCTTTATGAGGCTAGAGTTCGAAGTACATAGGTTATAAGTTATTTAAACACAGTAATAGCACAAATACACGTTTGGGCCCTAGGGGCGTACCAAACCATATACCAATAAAGTGGTATAAGAACCACGACTGAACTAGACACTAGGCCTAGAGCCTCTAGAAGTGCTTGGACCACAAGGAACCACCCAAGGTAGTGACACAGGGGACCCACGGGGGACGCGTGCAGTGTAAATACACAACCGCGATACGCCGTTTACTTCTATGGAGAAAGTCGCGGTCAGGAAATTAAAGGAAAGGGACACTTAAAAGAGGACTAGGACAAAACCCTTTGAGATCTAGGACTTTGAAGAGTCTCTACCCACGGGAGCACCGGAGTACTCGTGTTACCTCACCCAGGGAAACCGGGTGCATAGGTGCCTTTCGGGGTCGGGTTTCGTCGTCGTTTCTTATGGCGATCTGCTGCAAAGTGCTGCTGGCGACCAGGAGAAAAGTGTCCGGGTGGATCCAAGAGTGGATCGGAGTTCTGAAGAACCTGAAAGCAGAGGGGACAGAGTCTGGGTCACTAGCCAGTGACCAGGAAGGCGATGGACAGATGCCCACCGATGTCGAGTGCTTCAGGTGCGTTGACGGTCGTCTCGTTTCTGCAGCCACGAGTTCCAGGAGGCGTTGTTGGCAACCAGGAGCAGGATTCGGGCTGGTACACGATGTTTGTCGAGTGCTGCGGTGTCGGCGACCGGATTGGACCCAACAAGCCTTGGCAACGGCAAGTCTCGATGTAGCTGAAGATCGTCGATGGTGCAGACCAGCAAGGTCTGGGGAACTCACCCAGCAAGGGTAAGTCAGGGCAGGCCTGGAGCAACCAGGGGAGCCCTTTGGTTTCTTTAGAAAGTCTTCTGGGGACCCACGAGCCGGCTGGCAAGGGATCGCAAAGACACCTCGGGCGGAATCACTCAACAGGGGCCCTCGGTCACTCAGGACAGTGTAGGCCTCTGATCTTCGGAGGGATTCCTGCTGGAGGTTGGGACCACACGTGGTCCAAAGCACAGGTTCGTAGAACGTTGTGAAGGGGTTGCACTCGATAATAGTGCACGGTACCCAGGGGTCGCGGTTCCTCGTCACTTGTGGGGTCCACTTGCCTCAGCTTCGCTGGGGACTCACGATGGCCTTGGAGAAGTCAGGAAATCCACTTCTTGGGCTGCAGGGACTTCGGACTCCGGCGGGAGCGGCATAGTTTGCGACCGTCGTTATCGTTTTTGGTGCCTGCCAAGCAGGGGAGTCACTCCTTGACCCCAAGGGAGATTCTTCAGTCCTCTAATCGTGATGTAGAGCGTCGAAGGTCCAGGATTCAGTTTCAAAGTTTAGTCCAGGGATATCTAATCTTGCTGTGGCAAGGGTTCCCCATTTTAACTAGTAAAACAGGGAGGGACTAACTCTATGACCCCACCTATGGGAGGGTCAAGGGAGGGGTGGCTACACCCACTTCCCTTTGTCCAGTTTCGTGCCAGAGCAGGGGCAGGTAGCCCCTGAGCTGGTTTGAACTGGCATATGCACAGAGGAGCCTTTTGCTCCCCCAGTGCAGGACTTCAAAGCACTCTAAGAGTGCACCCACCCAGCCCCAATACACATTATCCTGTCTGGGGAGGTGGTCACACCTCCCTGCAACAGGAAACCTATTGTCCAGGCCTCCCCTGCCGGAGTTTCGTCCAGCAGCAGGAGGCCAGACTTGTGTCTGTGGCAGCAGCATCCATTTTGTGATGCCAGGGCTTCAGAAAGAAGTTACCGGGTAAGCCAGAGTTAACATGTCTTTCCCTCTAGAAGGGTGGAATGCTACCCCCGCCGCCAGGATTGGCGGGGGGTAGTATTCCAAGATGTTTGACACCAAACACGACATGTTTAGGTGCAGCCATTCCAAAGTTAGCATTTTACCGCGAGGATATAATGCGCTTAAGAGTATATGGTCAGGCTGCACTACAAACAGCATCAGAGATGGTCTCCGAATGCTGCAGAGGGGCCCTGCTCATGCAGGGGCACCCTCTCACATAGGAACCATGCACTCTGCCTTTAGGATTGATAAGGCCTGCCTTAGGAGTGACTTATAGGTTTCTAGGTGTGTATGTATTTCGTGATATAGGTAACCTATATCACAGTAAAGGGTGCATGCACCACCTTACCCAGGCTGCAGTAGCAGACCTGTGGTGTCAGTTTGGATGGCCTTCCAGGGGTGGCATAATACATGCTGCAGCCCCTGGCAGGCCTCTGAGGTACCTATGCCCTTGGTACATAGTATACCATATACTAGGGACTTATAAGGGCACTCCAGATCCCAATCAGAGATGTGCCTAAGGCACATGGAATCAATTTTACAGAGAAAGCAGATAGACTGGGGCCCTGAATAGCAGGATCCCAGTCCAACTAAGTCATAAACCAGCAAAACACCATAAAAAAAAGTGGGGGCAACCATATAGTCAGATTCCACCTTCCTACAGTCCACACTCAGCCACCTCAGTGTCGTGGCGTGCAACATGTCATGATATATTGACTGCAGCCATGCTATTCGTCATGCAGTGTCACTTAAATTGTCAGTGTGGCTCACAGACACGCCGCTTTGCTGGGTTTGGCACATGTGCATGGGTTGGTTGTGAGATTGGTGATGTGTGGGAAGGGCCCCTCTGGGCACATAGTCGACGGGGGCCTACTTGCTGTTTCTAGGTGTGCTGCAGTGTGCCAAGGGGATCAGGGACATGATCCAGAGTCATTGTGGGTGTGCACTGTGCTATACTTAATTGTGCATGTGTGACATTGTGCCCATCTCCCGCCGTCCCCCAGTCCCTGGTCGTTACTCACCCTGTTGTTGTTGGGTCAGGTCATGTTGAGCAGTGTCCGGTCCCCCAACTCCTGCCACCGTCTGCATACTGATGACTGTGGACACCATTTCCTCCATCTCATCCAGCTCCTCCTGTGGCGCTGGACTCCCACCTCCAGTCTGCATTGCTGCCTTCTGGTTGTTGCCGAGTTTCTGCTTGGTTTTGCGCTTCACATCATTCCAGCGCCTCTTGAGCTCTTCCATTGTCCTCCTCAGCACTCCGACTGCATTCACCTTGTCCACGATGGACTGCCATATTGCATTTTTGTTGCCAATGACACAGTGGAGGTGACGAACAGTTGTTGATGGTGTTCTATCACCTCTGTTATCAGGATCCTGTTTTCCTGCGGACTGAACCGCGTCTTCCTCTTCTTCTTCTCCTTGCCCTTCCCTGACCCCGAGGTCCCAGGGCTGGTCCTCCGTGGGGCTTGTGGGGTTCTGGTTGTCCTCTGTACCTGCTCCGGCTACCTCCATTGTGCTTCGCAGTTGTTTTGGTTTTGTTTTCTGCTTTTATAGTGATTTTTCCTGCCTGACGTGTGCGAATTGCAGGTCTGGCGCAGCTTATCGCTGATTTTTTTATCGTGGTTGGGCCCATCGCCACTTTTTTCACGTTCGGCTTTAGATTTTTATCGCCATCCCGGTAATTTTATCACGGACATTTGACGTGTTATCGGGAAACTATCGCATGTTACCGCCGTGTTGAGAATAGAACGTTAACACGACGTTATTTTCCCGCGTTAGACGGCGATATGAAAAATTGCGTTAACCTATTTTGGCAATGATTATCGCACGTTCTTGAGAATATCCCCCATTACTCGCTGTTCCGATTAACTGGAAAAACACAGCAGTTGCAACTTTGATAGTGCTTGACTGTTTCAGCGACTTCAAGGTTGAAGGAAAAGCCTGACTTCATGTGATAAATTGATCACTATTGCATGATAGCACACTAGAGAAGAGAGTGATTGATACAAGTGAATAGAGAGTAAACATTGACACTAACTACAAAACGATACAACCATGCTTTTCATGTTAACAAATGTGAATTCACTCAAATCTAAAATGTAATAAATGCGATACATTGAAAATGAAGAAATAAGCAGGAAAGAAATTAGATATTAAAAACTTCGCAACTGAAAATTATCCGGATCAGGCCCGGCACTCACAGACTGACTGAGACTTGAAATGTGAAAAAGTTTATGGAAAGTGGAACTAGAGACACGCATGCGCACACAGGATTTAGGGTGCTATTATACCACGTTATTAGTCCGCCAGAAGTGAACAGAGCTGGGGGTGATACTTCTCAACATCCCGGGAAGTGTGTCCTAGATGTTTAAGTGACAGTCAACAACGTTTCTAAGAGAGACCTTGTGTGTCTTTATTATGTACCCAGTGTCTTCTGGAGACAGGAGTTCAGCTCATGCAGAAAGTACGCAGCAGGAGAGCAATTATAAAGTGATGGAGATGACAGCCTCAGTCAGCAGCAAAAGGCTGCGTGAGTCAGGCACTTGTATCCCAGACAGGCATACCAGCCCACGGGGAAATCTCCCTGCATCCTGTCCTGCCCTGCTTACAAGAAAATGTGTTGTCTGGTTCCAGGGGAGCTATCATTAGGCACAACCTTTGTAGTTAATTTATTGCCGCACGGAATATATACGGTTCAGTAATTCAGCGCCATCACCACAGTAGGGATCTTTGTTTCAAAGATTTTCAAGCCACTGTGCAGGAGAAAATAGAAGCTGATGAATTCAGGTCAATGGAGATGTGATCCGAAGTTCACTATAATATTGTTTCTCTTATGAGTGGGCCGTTTTAGGGAGGACTCAAAAACAAAACATAATCTAACAATCATAAAAATAACAGTAGTACTATTCACAATAATAATAATTAATATTATGATGGTTGTAATTATAATTATAATAAGTATGGTTCTTGCAGACACACTGCGGTTTCGTAGCTGATAATAATTTGGTTTATTTCAATGGCAATTCATTGACATTCGAAGGATGAAACCTGAGAGGTCCCATGCTTCAAACCTAAACCTGCAGGTGACACTGAGATCTCTGCATTGAGCAATAAATGCATCGAGTCAGTGTGTCACATGATTGTAAATTGCATTGTTTTTGTTTACGTGCACAAGATGTATGTTGCTTATTTTAAAAGTGTTGATTGCTATATCATAATCTCGTAAATAATGTAGCACAGAAAGTAAGGCATACTGAAAAACATTTCAAGTGAAGTGTGTAGGTGAGCAATATATTAAAATACAGCACACTTGTTTAAGTTGTGCTACTGCATTCTTTCCCTCCTAAAGAGTGTCCCGTTACATTCCCGGATGTACGGTTACCCCTGTAACTGCACATACAAGAATTATGAGTTTTGTGGCTAGCACAGCACTGCTGTAATGTTGCCCAGTCAAATTTCAGCAGATTTGACTGGCTCGAGATGAAAGAAGTGTGGGGGTGGGGTCTCTAAAAGGGGCAAAGCCTTTGTAATTAGGGGCACGACTTAAAAATTAAACAACATTTCTTTGATTCCCATAGTGTGCCACCAGACAGGTATTATTGGCTCCTCTCTGAGCTTTCTGTTACTGCAACCAGATATATAACACAACAACTGACATACACCTAAAATCAGCCAGGACGATTGGCTTTCTCAATGGTTATTGTTTAGGATAAAGGAGTAATAATCATTTTGCTGTAAATAATTAATATTGAAAATGTTGAAATTGTGAGACTGACTACAACATTACTTTTACTTTCTTCTTGGCAGTCTTTTGACAGCTGTATACCTCCTTCATATACATTCATACACAATCACAATTGCAACTGGAATACATGACCACTGCAGTGTGCTTTCTGCAGAGAGGCCAAGGGTTGGATGACTAATATTCTAAACACCTTTTGAACCAACTGACAGACGTTGTGAGAAACTCACACTACCTTCAGTCACAACTCCCGAGCTCTCAAGCATGGGCCGTTATAAACACCTGTAGGTGATTCAGTACAAAGTATGACCTATAGAAGAGCTATGTGCTTCATGAAAAAAAAATAAAGAAACACAATATCCTGGAAATAGCAAAGCTAGAATACTCTTAGGGAATACAATTATTAAGTAAAACATGTGAAATATCAACAGGAACTGTATCACTGAAATAGATTTCAGCAGGACTAACCTGGTCCCTCTATTCTTCCTGTGCTTCATCACAGTCGGCCTGAACTTGTGACTTTCACCTGGTCTCGCATGACCTGATAACAGCGAGTGGCACTTTACTTACCTGAAATCTTCCAAATTGCATGTCTCAGGTTCTTTTGATTGGCTTTTTGTGGTTTTGGTCTCAAATAATTTATTAAACTTCACTCTACTTTTCTAAATCGGTGTGGGATTTCTTTTTTGTTGTGTTTTCACTTTATTACTATTTGAAGTACTACATGAACAGTTTACATATTGCCTCTAAGTTAAGCCTGACTGCTTTGTGGCAAGTTACCAAAGGGTTGAGCGCAGGTTAATTTGGGGTTTACTACTGAAATGGGTGTATAGGTTTCAGGCTCTCGTATGGATATCACAAACAATATCATATGTCAAATTTCATTTTTAGCGGTGCCTTCAGAATGGGGAGATACATCCTACTTCCCCCAATTATCAATCCAAGATTGAAATAAACAATTTGCAAGATTGGAAGCACACGTTCCTCAAATCAAATTAACGTATGATACACTTTAAAAAGTATCATGACACAACACAAAGACTTCAGTATCTTCCGTGCGCTTTTTTATTCCATCCACTTCTTTTAGCCAACGCGTTTCGTCGCAATGGGGTAATACCCCTACGACTTCCTCAGGGCTAAAAGTAATACAAATACCAATGTTGTAATACACACAGTACAATATGAATACATAAAGTATACATTCCCTGTGCAAGATTCAAATAATGACGTGTTGTAGGAGAGCCAGAAAAAAACACATAACATAAAATATGGAATTTATAATATCAGAACCACATTTTGGTCAAGAATTGCAATATTAAAAAATATATATGAATCCCTATATAGGGCTTACCTTCTAAAATCCGTTTTGATTTTGGAGGTCAATTTCAAACATCCTTTATAAAAATAATGTCTCCGTTTTGGAAATGGACTCCGAAGTGCTCTACCTGAATATAAAGGTTAAGTTAGAGCCTATTCTCATTGGAGCCAAAGCTATAGAAACGTTTAAAGAAAAAGCAATTGGGAACTTACCCAATGAAATTAAATGCTTGTCTCACAGTAATGAGCGATTCTTTATATATCAAATTCAAGTTGCTCTCATGCTATAATCAGGTCCCAAATCGGGGTTACCTGTGATTAAAAGAAAAGTATACCAAATTTGTTATACCGGACTGCCTGTGCCCGTGCTAAATAACTACTATCCTTATGATGTTACAGCAGCCTTACCTGTTGCCTTGTTGCTGCTGGGGTTCGCGTTGCACCGGTACCCGAATACAGGTAACGTGCACGACGACTCTCGACTGAATATCACGATGAATACCAAAAAGCGAGGTAGGACTCACCATGCGAGTACTATTAATGAGCGCCATTTTGAAAAGGTAAATCGCTTGCAAATAATATTACTTGCGATTTAATGTTTCTCCTAATACTCCCCAAAATTAAAATCAAGACATTCCAAATTGAATTCTAAAGGTAATAATATTATTGATCGCATAGTGAATTGCAAAATAACATAGGTGTTATACTGTTATAACTGTAGTTGCCGAAATCAAAGTAGGACTCACTTTGTATGAGCACCATCTTAGAAAAGTAAACACCTAAAGTTTGATGCCACTTTCAGTATACTATTAATTCGAATGCCTGCCACAATTAAACCTGAGGCATTTGGAAATAAAATAAAATACTTGAGGTCAGTCACATAATGACCTTAAATACAATGAATCGATAATAGGGGCTCAAAACGGAAAGCAAAAAATCTCTAATGTTCCCTACGAGTATGGTCTCAGTAACCACGAATCTGCTCTGAAGGGCGGTGTGTTCAAATAAAAAACCCTACTTACTGATAGTAAAAGGGTCCTGCTACTCAAATAAAAATAGGAGTTACACAATTGACTCCAACTCATGTGTTGAACCCTACTATATTTGCTCAACAGAATGACAGTATTGTCCCAAAAATTATTTTATGAATAGCCCATGATTAGTCACCCAAAATTTATTGCAACTCATGATCAAAATTAAGACCGTCTTCTACTGCCTTAAGACGCATTATCCATTTAGCTTCATGTCTTCGCAATTTGAGCTCTCTGTTACCTCCGCGTGGGTCTCTTAGGACTTGTTCAATGCCAAAAAATGTCAAGGTTGTGTTGGGTCCTTGTTTTGCACAGTTGTGTACATGCTCAGCAATCGGGTATCTGATATCATTTATTTTAATGGCTCTCATGTGCTCACTGATCCGAACTCTTAATGGCCTTATCGTGCTACCCACGTAACTTTTCCCACATTTACATGCAATAACATAAATAACAAATTTGGTGTTACAGTTGATATTAGTGAGGATCCTATACATCTTGTTTGAAACAATGCCAAATTGTTTCGTCTTATCCTGTGCCCACCTACACATCCCGCAGTGGCCACATTTATAAAACCCTTTAGACAATTGTGTTAACCATTGTTCTTGTTATACTTCAACTGGATAACTGGGGCTTAGTATAGAGTCCAATGTTTTGCCTCTGCGGCAGGTAACTTGCGGTTTGATGGTGATAAATCCCTCTAATGTTCTGTCTGCTTGCAGAATATGCCAATGTTTATTAAGGCTCTTACACAAGGCAGTGCACAAATGTGTGTAATCTGTTACTATTCTAATCAGTGTGGGGGATTGTTGCTTGTCAATGTTAGGTTTCAATGTAGTTACACGTTTTGTCTTCAAGGCCCTTCCCTTGGCCCTCAATACATCGTGTCTGGGGTAGCCCCTTTGGGCAAATCGTCTCTCCATGTCATGTATACAAGTCAAGAAGTGAGACTCCTCACTGCAATTGCGTCTGGCTCTAACCATCTCCCCATAGGGGATTGCTTTTATTTGATGGTGGGGGTGAGCACTTGTAGCATGCAGAAGGGAGTTACAAGATGTAGGTTTGCGATACATCTTGCTATGTATCTGATTGTCTTTGATATATAGTTCCACATCCAGAAATACCACACTGGTTGTACTAGAGTGGGTGGTAAATCTGATATTAACATCATGGTCATTGAGTTAGTTACAAAATTCTTGTAGTTTTGGTTTTGAGCCTGTCCAGATCATAAAACAATCATCAATGAATCGCCCCCAGTAGAGGATGTGTTCATTCCAATGGCAGCCACCTGGGCCCCAGATCATCACCTCCTCAAGCCAACACATAAAGAGATTAGCATAAGCAGGCGAAAACCCGGAGCCCATGGCTATACCTTGTATCTGCCTAAACCAGTCTTCTTTAAATAGAAAGACATTGTTTTGCAATATTAACTCAGTCATGGCTAGTAACATCTGTGTATGTTCCCATGGACTAGCTGTCCTCCTTGCTAAGAAATGACTCATCGCTTTCATACCCAACTCATTACGAATGCTTGTGTACAATGACACAACATCCAGTGTCACCATAATCATTCCTGGGTCCCACACTATATCCCCCAGTATATTGAGTATATGTCCAGTATCTCTAATATATGAAGGTAAATTCACCACCATAGGTTGAAGAAAAATATCCACGAATTGTGACAATCTCTCAGTTGGGCCTCCAATGCCTGATACAATAGGCCTCCCTGGTGGAAATGGGAGGTCCTTGTGTGTAATGTGTATAAGCACGGGTATCTTGGGCGGTGCACCTTGAGATACAAGTACTCATCATCATCTAATAAGAAGTTATCATGCCATCCTTTCAGCAACCCATATATTGTGGTCACCAATGAGAACATTGGATTATGAGATATTCTTTCATAGCACTGAGTATCATTCAGTTTGGAATAGATCTCATGTTTGTAGTCCAGTCTTTTCATGACTACTATGTTACCCCCATTGTCAGCCTTCTTGATTATCAGTTCATTGTTTGTTTGTAAGGATTTGAGAGCATTTTGTTTATTGGAAGTCAGATTGTCCTTTTTGATCCCCAAAGAAGAACCATGTTTGTCAATATATTCATCCAAATCCTTATTCACTAGTCTATAGAAAATCTCAACATTGTTGCCACTCAACAAATTAGGAGACCAGCATGACTTGGTCTTGAGGCCGCTGGTGACTGTCAGGTCTGCTCTAATATCCAAATGTTCCAATACCTTAGCCACTGTAATAGGGTCTTCTTCCAATTCTGTAATTGAAAGTAAAGTTACAGTATCATGTATCTCTTGTATTGTCGATGTACTGGACACCACACTGTTTGCTAGCACAGTTTGATCTTTATTCTGTTGTGGGTACAGTTCAAAGTGTTTCTGGAACTTAAGTTGTCTTATAAACTTAAATAAATCTATCTTCATGTCACAAATGTTACCTCTATAAACGTCTGGAACGGCAGTGGAGGGCTAACTATTGTGAGGCAGCCAAGATCACATATAGAAATGCTCTGAAAGTATTGCACAACCTGATAAAGGTAGCTAGGAGGGACTACCTAGCGAGCTGCATTTACAAGGCGGCGAACTCTACCAAGGAGGTGTTCAAGGTAGTTAACTCCTTTCTTAAGCCTACAGCTCTAGAGATGGATGTGCAACCCTCCCTCTCTCTGTGCGAAAGCATCTCCGTCTTTTTTGATAATAAAATTCAGAAAGTGTATAAGTCATTCTCAGCAACTTTGGAGACAGAGAGATCTGACAGTAGAAAAGGTTGCATCCATGAGCAGTCATTCACTGACTTTACCCCTATCTCCCAGCAGGAGGCGCTGGCAGAAATCTTGAGGTGTAAGTCAGGGGCACCAGATGACCCATGTCCTCCCAAACTGTGGAAAGTGATGGCTCACTCCCTAGTACACGTGCTGACGCACAAATGGAACTCATCCCTTGCGTCTGGCACCTTCCCAGAAATCTGGAAACATGCCACACTACTTCCCCTGAGGAAAAAACCTAATGGGGAGCCCGGGGACTTGAATAATTACAGGCCTATCTCTCTGCTACCAGCACCAGCCAAGATACTGGAAAAACTGGTGCAGCGACAATTGTCAAGTTTTATCGAGAGTAAGGGCGTCCTACACGATACCCAATCGGGCTTTCGTTCGGGCTTTAGCACCGAGACGGCCCTTTTGGAGGTGGCGGAGTCAGTGCGACAGGCGGTGGATTCGGGAGCATCCGCGATGCTGGTGTTCCTGGATCTATCGGCGGCTTTTGATACCGTCGACCACATCTCGCTGTCAAGAAGACTTCAGGAGATGGGAATTGGGGGTATGGCACTGGCCTGGCTTATCTCCTACTTAAATAATCGCTCACAGAACGTTGCACTGCAACCTTTTGTGTCTAAACCTAAACAGCTTTGGTGCGGAGTCCCTCAGGGGTCAGCGCTGAGCCCACTCCTGTTTAATTTGTATCTGGCTCCACTGTTCTCGCTGATAGCCAACTGGGAGGTTCAAAGCCATTTCGTACGCTGACGACACCCAGCTGGTCTTCACCTTTAAAGAGCAGACTGAGGTTGCCTTCAGGAGTTTCAAGGGCTGTCTGAGAGATATAGCATTGTGGATGAACAACAATAAGCTTAAGCTCGATGCAGGAAAGACAGAGGTGATGTTCTTTGGTAAAGAGCCACCCCCAGCACCAGCTCTATGGTGGCCAGTGGAAATGGGACCTCCCCACCCCTACAAACTGTGTAAAAAATCTTGGTGTGAAGTGGGAGCCCGATCTCTCATTTTTAGCACAGATACGGCAGATAACAGCTACATGTTTCTGTAAACTAAGAAACTTGAAGAAATTCCTGCATATGCTGCCAGAAGAATGCAGAAAAACCATAGTCCACGCAGTAGTAACATCTAGATTGGACTATGCGAATTGTCTTTATCTTGGCCTGCCAAAGTATCTAATTAGACGTCTTCAGATGGTTCAAAATGCGGCTGCGAGACTGATTAGGCGGGTCCCTTTCCGCGAACATGTCTCTCCGCATTTAAAGGAGCTCCACTGGCTTCCAGTGGCCAAAAGAATTGAGTTCAAGGCCCTGAGGCTGGGTTTCCGAGCCACACATGGAAAATGCCCCAACTACCTAAAACAAAGATTACGCGGTTATAAGCAGTCTAGATCATTAAGATCCAACTCTCAAATGCGTCTCTGCACACCTCGTTTAAGAAGGCTCGCATGGGGGGCAGATCCTTCACGGTCGGGGTGGCCAAATTATGGAACGCCTTGCCAAATGATTTCCGCAATATTGACACAGAATCCCTTTTCAGGAAACTGGTTAAGACCTGGCTCTTTAGGGCAGAATAATTGGGCCGGGGGCCTTGCCATCCACGAACTACTAATCGCTTTAGCGCCGGGACACCTCTGTTTGAGGTAGCTGTTGCGCTCTATAAGTGTCTGTATTATTATTATAATCTGGACAGAAACCCAATCCCTTTTTAAGTAAAGAAATCATATCATCAGTAAGTGTCTGGTCAGATAGATTAACAACCTCAACATCGTTACTACCATCTTCCATTACTTCTTTTTGTCCCATGATCTGGTCTTCATTCCTAGTCTGTCTCCTTCTGCTGCCTCCCCTTTTGCCCCGCCTGTTTTTCTTGTATTTACTACTCTCCGTGTTTGCTCTCTGTTTCCCCTCTTGATTCGGTTTACTTCTTGTAAGAAGGAAGAGTTCCCCAAAGGGTGCAACTGCCTGGCTGATGTTCCCAATCCACCATCATTTTCACTCTCACTTGTAGGTATCGTACTAAGTGAAGTATTACTAGAGCTAGCCGATGTAGGTTCAGATGTCTGTTTATTTTTATTACTTTGGACTAGGTAATCATATTTTTTAGAGAAAGTAAATATTCTCCCACTATTATAGTACAATTCGTCCCTCTTAAGCTTGCGAGCCTTCCTTTGTTTAATATCATTTTGATGATTGGACAATACTGTCTTCAAAATATCATAATTTTTAGTAGTAGCCTCAGGTAAATAGAAGGCTGCGATCTCACCCTCCAGTTGTTGAAATCCTGCCTGAAGTCTTGTCACCTTACTGTCTGCATTTTCTATTAAAATGTCTATCAATTTAAATGAACTAGATATCAATTCTTTCTCCCATAGACTCAAGAGATCCTCATCCAGATCGTCGTACGTGGGGATGATCTGAGATCTGAGACCCCTTGGAATTCTGTTCAGTTTCATGTATTGTCCAAGTGTGGCCCCATCCCACCACTTAGACATTTCGTTAAGTTTCAATTTCTTCAATCTTATGAACTTCTCTCGAAGTCCCTCATTTTTTGGTGGGTTCCCACTCCTAACTGCCTCTGTTACAGTACTACCTTTGCACAGGTTTTCAAATAGTTCTTCCACAAGTCTGTCTTGGTCTAAGTTATCACTCATTTTGTATATTTCTTAACGATAATGTGCCTATACAGCTGCCTGTCCCTCTAGTGTATAGGTTTCAGACGCTCGTATGGATATCACAAACAATATCAAATGTCAAATTTCGTTTTTAGCGGTGCCTTCAGAATGGGGAGATACACCCTACTTCCCCAATTATCAATCCAAGATTGAAATAAACAATTTACAAGATTCGAAGCACACGTTCCACAAATCAAATTACAGTATGATGCACTTTAAAAGGTATCATAACACAACACAAAGGGGTCGATTCCGATTCGGGCCGGAAAAAGCACCGACCGACTCGGAGCCGGAAAAATTACCGACCGACACGTACCAGTGGCGCCCGACACGCCAAGTACGATGCAAGCCGCGATAAATCCGACCGACACGTCAGGAAACCAAGCCGACCGACCGAGCCGCTCGGAAAATAGCAATCCGGCCGGAAAAACACGCGAATCCAACCGACCGACACGCACCCGGAACAAATCCGACCGAATCGTACCCGCCAACTCCAACCCGCAAAGTACGATGCAAGGCGCGAAAACACGACCGAGTCGGACGGAGGACAAGCCGTACGACCGACACGCATAAAAACCGAGCCGAAGCAACACAATACACCGCGACCGACGCGTACGCAGCATACAAAACTGCACAAACACAGCGTGAACGAAACAGAAAACACCGTACGAGACCAATGCAGGGTCCGACTCGGTCACAAGAACGTTTCCAACATACACAAACAGCACAAAGGAAAAATCAACCAAAAAAGGCCAAACAAGCAATTACCAAGCCAATAAATACTGGGGGGTGGGGACAGAGAACAAAGACACACCCACAACTCCACCTATATAAAGGACACAAATCACTACCATGAGCCTTTGCAAATGCCATTCCACTGCCAGCACCCAAGAGAAAGCAACCACACACCCACAGCTCATCCCTCACACAAGCCACACACCAGCAGCACACCAACAAATACCTACCTCACATACACCCAGCACAACACACACCCACACACCCTCACCTGCACACCAACACACACATCACCCACCATCACCACCCATCACCATGCCCCCCAAGAAGAATCACAAGTTCCTAGATTGTGAATTGGAAGTCCTGGTAGACGAGATCCTCAGGGTAGAGCCACAGCTGTTTGGCACATTGGTCCAACAGACCCCCATGTCGCAGAAAACCAAGATGTGGGAGAGGATCATCAACAGGGTGAACGCCCAATCACCATGTCGGCGCACAAAGACCGACATCCAGAACAGGTGGTATGACGTGCGCAGGAGGGTACGGAAACTGCTGAAGCAAGACTACATCAACAGCCAACACACCGGCAGTGGCCCTCCTGCCAAGCCAATATACCTCAGGCCCTGGGAGGAGAAGGTGCGGGCCATCCTACCGCCAGTGAGCATATATGGACTAGAGGACATCCCAGAGCCTGGTGAGTACACAACAAATGTACACAATATACTGCCACAAAACACACACATCACTGTCAAGGGGAGAGTCAAACCATGCACTCATAGCAATTACACAGCAACTAGAACAGAATCATCCCAAAATGTGTATGTCAGTCAGATAAACACAACACATGCCATCAAAAAAGTCACATCCAACTGTGCCAACACATGTACAAACACAACCACAACTACAGCTAGGCAGTGGCACAAATAGAACTAACACACACATCCACACATGTAGCCACCACAACAACACCAACACACAGTGAAGACCACTCAAAGGAAGGAATTCTGTGTATGCTGGCCAAGTCAGTGTAGCCAATAGCATCATGGGAGTCGCAGTCACACATATTGCCCCCCACAACTGTCCCATCAACACCACCATGAACCATGCGCACATCACAGGGAGTGGAGAAGGACTCACAAGATGGCTGACACTGGCTACTGCTGTGAGGAGCACAAGGCCCTGCTGCCAACTGTGCACCAACAAACAGCAGGACACCACTGACTGACATCCTGAGAGACAACTTACACTCCCTGCAATGCAAGCACGTTCCATGGTGGGATATCTGGCTGGCTGGGTGGGAAGGGGGACTTGCAGCACTGACCATAGTCACCAGCACCTCCCCTCACACCCCCCCAACACAAACTCCACAGTACCCACCTGGTAGAATGCAATGCCCTCCATCCTAACACAAGATCCCACAAAGCACCACCACCCTGGGTTATGTTGTGTGAAGCACAGGGACACTCTTGGGACTCTTAGCCAAACAACTGCCAGGACAACACTCCCAGCCATCCTGTCAGCACAGCCAGCCCACCCCACAGGGAAGCAGAGTCAAAAGGAAGGAAGCATGGGCATGCTGGGAAGGGGGTGGAGGCAATAGCATGATGGGAGTCGTAGTCACAGACATTGCTCAGCCTCACAACTGGCCCATCAACACCACCCTGAACCATGCTCACATCACAGGGAGTGGAGAAGGACTCACAAGATGGCTGACACTGGCTACTGCTGTGGGGAGCACAAGGCCCTGCTGCCAACTGTGCACCAACAAACAGCAGGACACCACTGACTGACATCCTGAGAGACAACTTACACTCCCTGCAATGCAAGCACGTTCCATGGTGGGATATCTGGCTGGCTGGGTGGGAAGGGGGACTTGCAGCACTGACCATAGTCACCAGCACCTCCCCTCACACCCCCCCCCAACACAAACTCCACAGTACCCACCTGGTAGAATGCAATGCCCTCCATCCTAACACAAGATCCCACAAAGCACCACCACCCTGGGTTATGTTGTGTGAAGCACAGGGACACTCTTGGGACTCTTAGCCAAACAACTGCCAGGACAACACTCCCAGCCATCCTGTCAGCACAGCCAGCCCACCCCACAGGGAAGCAGAGTCAAAAGGAAGGAAGCATGGGCATGCTGGGAAGGGGGTGGAGGCAATAGCATGATGGGAGTCGTAGTCACAGACATTGCTCAGCCTCACAACTGGCCCATCAACACCACCCTGAACCATGCTCACATCACAGGGAGTGGAGAAGGACTCACAAGATGGCTGACACTGGCTACTGCTGTGGGGAGCACAAGGCCCTGCTGCCAACTGTGCACCAACAAACAGCAGGACACCACTGACTGACATCCTGAGAAACAACTTACACTCCCTGCAATGCAAGCACGTTCCATGGTGGGATATCTGGCTGGCTGGGTGGGAAGGGGGACTTGCAGCACTGACCATAGTCACCAGCACCTCCCCTCACACCCCCCCCAACACAAACTCCACAGTACCCACCTGGTAGAATGCAATGCCCTCCATCCTAACACAAGATCCCACAAAGCACCACCACCCTGGGTTATGTTGTGTGAAGCACAGGGACACTCTTGGGACTCTTAGCCAAACAACTGCCAGGACAACACTCCCAGCCATCCTGTCAGCACAGCCAGCCCACCCCACAGGGAAGCAGAGTCAAAAGGAAGGAAGCATGGGCATGCTGGGAAGGGGGTGGAGGCAATAGCATGATGGGAGTCGTAGTCACAGACATTGCTCAGCCTCACAACTGGCCCATCAACACCACCCTGAACCATGCTCACATCACAGGGAGTGGAGAAGGACTCACAAGATGGCTGACACTGGCTACTGCTGTGGGGAGCACAAGGCCCTGCTGCCAACTGTGCACCAACAAACAGCAGGACACCACTGACTGACATCCTGAGAGACAACTTACACTCCCTGCAATGCAAGCACGTTCCATGGTGGGATATCTGGCTGGCTGGGTGGGAAGGGGGACTTGCAGCACTGACCATAGTCACCAGCACCTCCCCTCACACCCCCCCAACACAAACTCCACAGTACCCACCTGGTAGAATGCAATGCCCTCCATCCTAACACAAGATCCCACAAAGCACCACCACCCTGGGTTATGTTGTGTGAAGCACAGGGACACTCTTGGGACTCTTAGCCAAACAACTGCCAGGACAACACTCCCAGCCATCCTGTCAGCACAGCCAGCCCACCCCACAGGGAAGCAGAGTCAAAAGGAAGGAAGCATGGGCATGCTGGGAAGGGGGTGGAGGCAATAGCATGATGGGAGTCGTAGTCACAGACATTGCTCAGCCTCACAACTGGCCCATCAACACCACCCTGAACCATGCTCACATCACAGGGAGTGGAGAAGGACTCACAAGATGGCTGACACTGGCTACTGCTGTGGGGAGCACAAGGCCCTGCTGCCAACTGTGCACCAACAAACAGCAGGACACCACTGACTGACATCCTGAGAGACAACTTACACTCCCTGCAATGCAAGCACGTTCCATGGTGGGATATCTGGCTGGCTGGGTGGGAAGGGGGACTTGCAGCACTGACCATAGTCACCAGCACCTCCCCTCACCCCCCCCCAACACAAACTCCACAGTACCCACCTGGTAGAATGCAATGCCCTCCATCCTAACACAAGATCCCACAAAGCACCACCACCCTGGGTTATGTTGTGTGAAGCACAGGGACACTCTTGGGACTCTTAGCCAAACAACTGCCAGGACAACACTCCCAGCCATCCTGTCAGCACAGCCAGCCCACCCCACAGGGAAGCAGAGTCAAAAGGAAGGAAGCATGGGCATGCTGGGAAGGGGGTGGAGGCAATAGCATGATGGGAGTCGTAGTCACAGACATTGCTCAGCCTCACAACTGGCCCATCAACACCACCCTGAACCATGCTCACATCACAGGGAGTGGAGAAGGACTCACAAGATGGCTGACACTGGCTACTGCTGTGGGGAGCACAAGGCCCTGCTGCCAACTGTGCACCAACAAACAGCAGGACACCACTGACTGACATCCTGAGAGACAACTTACACTCCCTGCAATGCAAGCACGTTCCATGGTGGGATATCTGGCTGGCTGGGTGGGTGGGTGGGAAGGAGGTCTGGCTGTCAACCAAACACAATCAATGCAGACCATGTTCACACCCCAGAGAAAACATAGAAATGCCCAAATAATGCAGGACAATGTGCCACACCAATATCAACCCCTGACTGTGACGACTTAGGACAATACAATGTACAGGCCCGCACCCCGAGGCACAGTCACAACTGTCAGGTGTGTCAACCACTGATGCCTGCAGAAACATGACACACATTGTTTGTGTCTCCCAAAAACAGGTGATGATAGGGACACAGCAGCAGACGCTGAGGAGTCCCTGTCCCAGGCTCAAGAGGATGCCGAGCTCACTGGCGTCGTACAGCCTCTGTCCTCCTCGGACGATGAACAACCTGGCACATCCGGTGCAAGTCAACATGCTGCACCAGCAGGACCACCAGCTGCAGCACCAGCAGGTCCACCAGCTGCACCCCCTGCACCCACCCCTCCAACGACTGTCACCACGAATACCATCCCTGCCGACATGGACAGAATAAGGAACAACACCAGCGCAGTGACCCTGGACCAACCTGGGGCCATGGACACCACCACCACCACCAACCCCCAAGGTGGACCAGGGTTATCTGTGCGTGCAACTGCACACACTGCACATGTCAGCAGGGGTGGTGGGAGGGGTGGGAGACAGAGGTCGCTGCTTGCAGACGTTGCTGGTGTGCATGAAGACCCACAACTGGTACGCATAGCTGATGCGTACCAGTCCAGCACCGGAGAGCTCAGCCAGGTAGTGGGGCTCCTCAGAGACATCAAACAGCAGCAGGCTGCCCATCATGCCCGCTTGGACTCCCACATGTCCCACGTGGAGTCACACATGTCACGTGTGGACTCCCACATGTCACGTGTGGACTCCCACATGACCCGCGTGGAGTCCAAGTGGGATGTACTACATGAGATGACGGCGGTGCACAGGGACATTTTACAATGCCTCCGCCAGATGAACAGCAACCAGTCCACACCTCCCTGTGTGCCAACAACATCTGGTACCGAACAAACTGCAACTGCCACAGGGAGGGAGGAGGACTCTGGCGGAGAGTCCCCTGCACCGCAGCAGCCTGCACTTGAGGGCCCCCCCCAAGAAGAGGGGTCGTCCGAGGAGGGGAAAGTGAGAGGCTGATGGCCAAGCGCAACTCCCAGGAAGCCTGAACCTGTTCTGGATTTTCGCCTTTGTGCACAGACTGTTCACCCTGTTGATGGCAACACTACTCCCACACATTGCATGGGGAGTACAAGTTGGAACAATGTGTCAGACAACTGTGGCCCCGATACTGGGGATCCTGTCTACCTGGACTTTCTATTCATCTAGGAACTTGGGATTGCAAGATTCATGTACAGCACAATCCATCCTATGCACTATTATCACAGATGTATCACAATAAACACAATAATACACCATACTTGCCTCTGTCGTGATTCCAACGTGGGTGCTGTTATGGGGATGATGAACAGCAAAATTACACTGTGTATGCGAACTGCAACAGCAAGGACAACACAGGCATGTGAGTACAGGCAACGTGACACATATGAGGGAGACACACCACCAGGGCTACACAACACATACACACCTAGGCCATCTGACTCATTGCCTACACTGATGTTGCCAGGGAAGACGGTGCAATGCACAGACACCACACCCATTCCCAGTTGTAGTCAAGTAGCCCACAGGTGCAGTAAGCAAATGGCAGTCAAATGTGTGACCACAGACAACGCACATCACTAAGTGAAGCACAGGTTTATTACACAGTAGCAACATGCCGTAACCACTACAGATGCAAGGTAACCCCACCTGGTAGCGGGCACACAGTCAACAACTGTAGACAGAAGGAAGTCCATGGGTGTGGCGCACATCACCTGTAGGGACACAACAGCTACCAGCCTGGATGTGCAATCACGTCGTCGGTGGACACAGTTGACCAAACGAATCTGAAAGTACCCTGTGAAGGACAGAAATGACACACAGTCAAAAGCAATGCAGTACAGGACAGAACAGCAAAACTCATGCACAATACATGTTACAAGATACCCACCCAGAACCAAGTTAGCATGTCAACACTGTTGGGGAGTACAGCCCACCTGTCACCACACATCGCAACACACATCCTGTCAAGTAGCCCATGGACACACTCCAACAGCACCAGAGCACCACCCACACATCATGCCAACTCACATCATTCACATGACACCTCAGGATACTCACATTCAGCTAAAGAAGTTGGTGATGAGCTGTGTGCGGACATCACCATCACCATCATCATCATCGTCGTCACTGGCATCGTGGTCCAGGCCAGGATCCTCCACAGGTGGCGGATGTTGGTCATCGTCATCCTGGATGAGAGGCAACTCCTTCCGCACTGCCAGGTTGTGGAGCATGCAGCAGACGATGATAATCTTGCACACTTTCGCAGGGGCATATGGGAGGGACCCTCCGGTCTTGTCCAGGCAGCGGAAGCGGCTCTTCAGGAGACCAAAGGTCCGCTCAATCACTCTCCTGGTCCGACCATGTGCCTCATTGTAGCGCATCTGGGCAGGTGTCACAGGGTTCCTGAGGGGTGTCAGCAACCACGGCATGTTGGGGTATCCCGAGTCATCTACGGACAGACAAGTGCACATCAGCTGACTTGGAAAAGTGGGCGGAATACTACAGATCAGATCACACACAATGGCACAAAGTCAGTACACACCGACAAGCCAGGCACGCTGGTTCTGCATCTGTGCCATCAACCTGGGGATGCGACTACTCCTCATCACAAAGGCATCGTGTGCTGAACCAGGGAAACGGGCACACACGTGTGTGATGGTCATGTCTGCAAGACACACCACCAGTGCATTGACCGAGTGGTAGTGCTTGCGGTTCCTGTAGGCCTGCTCCTGGGCCTGTGGTGGTACCAAAGTCACATGTGTCCCATCAATGGAGCCAATGACATGCGGCATCCTCCCCAGGGCATAAAAGTCACTCTTCACGTCAGTGAGTCGTCGCAGTCTAGGGAAATAGATGTACCGGTTCAGGAAGAGCAACATTGCCGCCAAGAAATCGCGGAGCACACGGCTGAACATGGTCTGTGACATCCCACCAGCAGACGCCACAGTATGTTGGAAGGTACCGGTGGCAAAGAAGTGTAGGGCTGCCATCACCTTCACCTTGGGGGTCAGCGCTGTAGGATACGGCCGGCCAGGCTGCAAATGTGGGGACAACTGCACTGCAAAATCCTCAATCAGCTGCCTGGTGAAGCGGTACCGTCGGATGCTGTCCCGTTCCACCATCGTTGCCAGGTCTGGGAATGGCCGATGGACAGCAGGAGCCCTGCAGTGCAGAGGAGAAGTAAGCAAGATCGTCAGTCACCCCACATATGCGGCATTGAACACACTCAAGATCCCAACATACATCATCATGAGGCACAACTACATGAAGTGTGCAGTACCGGAACGACATGTATGGTACATACATGGCCAACATCTGTCAACACGGTCCTACAGGTGGCATCAATTTGTCCCAGGTTGGCCCATTGGATATCATGATGCTGTGTCACAGTCACCCCCCAGTGACATGTGAGGACAGATGTGCCCCAGGCACCACAGCTCAACGACAGGCACATTCCCAGGGACCCTGTAATGCCACATGGACACTGGCATCACCTGGAGTATCATGTGTACACCACAACAAAACAAACATGACCCCCACAGGTAGTGGCCACACTTGCCATGGCAGGAGAGCCATGGACGTCTGTGACACACACGCACAACATCAGAGTCCATGCACACACAACGTGGATGTGGAGACTGTCTCCCATTGTGCACATGAAATCAGAGACATTGTAAACACTACATGCACAAAGACTGTGGAGGGCCATCACTATTGTGCCACTGGGACACCCTGGCTCAAACATACCGTCCCACATGGGACTCACGGGGTATGTGACATGACATACACAAACACCACTGTGAAATGTGACCATGGCACATGCACAGATATGAACAGTTGCACATCACAGTGGTCACGTACACGTAACACCCAGGATCCTGTCCCCATGAACACGTGCACAGCCTGGGGGTGGCTGCCCACAGGTGACACCCACAGGACAACATGTACACCAACATACACACAATAGGAAATGCAGCCTTACATGCCTTATGATAAGGTTTGGACAGGCTGTCGTGATGTAGGTGTGCCCCTCACTCCCTGGGAGCTATCTGTGGCTGGCATATGTCCATCTGAGACAGGCATGCTGACATATGCCAGTCACATGTACAGTGATGCGTTGAACAGCAATGGACCGATCGGTGCCTCCGGCCGGCCCATTGCTTTCAATGTGTGCGGGTACGCGTTGTACCCCTGTGCGCGTTGTACTGCAATGGACCGATCGGTGCCTCCGGCCGGCCCATTGCTTTCAATGTGTGCGGGTATGCGTTGTACCCCTGTGCGCGTTGAACAGCAATGGACCGATCGGTGCCTCCGGCCGGCCCATTGCTTTCAATGTGTGCGGGTACGCGTTGTACCCCTGTGCGCGTTGTACCTCAATGGACCGATCGGTGCGCACCCATTGACAATGGGCTTGCCTGGCAACGGACGCATTTTCGAATATTCGAACGAGTCGGTTGCTGGAAAATCAGTTGGTCACCCACAACAATGTTGCAAAATCATGTATGTCATGAAGTTGAAATTTTGAAGGATGCTGTGGGCGTGTTTTGGTGCTGCTATTCCATGGATTGGCCAGATTCAGAAGATGCAAACGACTTGGACCTATCACTTTGGACACAAGGGACAGTATCTGCCTCTCCAGCACATATATATTGCTGGCTGTTCCCCTGAGAGCCCACTTGCCTGCACTACATGCTCCAGGACGACATCTGCCACTGCACTGCTGCTGTCTCTGCCCCTCTGGACCCTGCAATGGCACGTACTGTGGAGAGAGCCCCAGCCTTCAGCCTTGAAGAGAACCAGGCCCTGCTGGACAGCCTACTTCCACAGTACAGCAAGCTGTATGGGACACCAGGGGAGCAGGTGAGTGTTCTGTGCACTGCCTTTCTGAATGTGCATTTTGTCTGACTAGCAAGGCTGAGAGTCAGCACACCACTGGCTAGCAGGCTCACTGAGTAGTTGTCACCCCCCATAGTGTGTAGTGACTTGCACTGGACAGGTATGGTGCAGTGACAGTGCTTCTGAACAGGGTTTTACTCCCCATGCAATGATACCATGTAGTGACTTCTGGAAAACTGTCCATGGGCAGCCGTGCACTGCCTGGGTACACCATGTGCCCCTGTGATTGCGACATGTATATGCAACTGTGTCATGCACGGATATGTTGCATGTGTAGTAATGGCCTTATCACTTTGTCATCCTGACAGGCTTCTGCCCATCGGAAGCATGAGATCTGGAAGGACATCGTCCGGGCTGTCCGGTCCGTGGGGGTCTACAAGCGCCGGATCCGCAACTGCCAAAAGAGGTGGCAGGACCTTCGGGGCTGGACCCGGAGGATTGCACGGGTCCAGCTGAAGCTGTCGCCTCCTCGCAGGAGGGGCGGAACACGGACCCTGACCCCCCACATGCTCAGGATCCTGGCGGTGGTCTTTCCAGACCTGGATGGGCAGCTGAAGGCCAGAGAGCAGCAAGGAGGGGTGAGTCAAAGACTGCACTGTGTACTCTGTCTAACATGCTATGTGCCCTCCTCGGGCCAGGTTGAACTGCCACAGTACAGCAGTCATGTTGTCCAGGAGCCATGTCCCTCTATTGTGCACTGCCCACTCCTCATCTGATACCCAGGTGTGGCCCTTACATGCAGGGAATTCTGTCACTTAGGACTGTGTCCTTGCAGTTTGCTTGACTCAAGGTGGGAGACAGCATCTGTTTCCCTGACTCTGTGGTGGGCATCATGGGTGGGTCCATTGCTTACACAATGCCTGTATTCTGACATGTATTCAGCGTGTTACTTTGATCTGTGGTCCAATTGCTGAGCTGATCCACCACATGTGGCTGGGGTACCTGGCACACACCCAAGCTGCGGGTGGGAACAATGTTTGGGCCCCAGGAGTATGTATATGACGTGTGTCACACATACTTAGCCAGCTGCCTACAGTCCAGGGCTCATCCCTCATTCATGTGGGGCTGGACAGTCATGCCTACTCCAGGCCATACAATACACTCTGTACTCCCACTCCCGTGTATCAGAGGACACATTGTGCACAGTGATTTGACCCCTCAGGTGTCTGCCTCTGTGTCAGTGTGCTGTGGATTAGTCGCCAGGACTGCTGTGGAGTTTCTTGGTAGGGGCTCAGCATGCCACTGGAGATGTGACCATAGGAGACGATACTTGTGTGACACATAGGTGTCTGATCAGCTGCCCATGCAGACTGGGGCATGTAAATGTGAAGTTCAGGCAGCTGTTCCCCATGCACAGCAGAGTGTGAGGGGCTCAGGTTCAGAGGGTAGTGTCACAGGTCTCCCATATGTCCAATAGGTATGACCTGGACAGATGAGGGTTAAGAGGATGTGTTGTGGGGGGGATGTACATGTGCACTTGTGCAGCTCCAGGACTTGCATTCCCCATGACCTACTATTGTGACACAGTGCAGAGTGTTGTTGTCTGGCTGCAAAGTCATACATCACTGAGACAGTGATGTATGACTTTGCAGTCATGCCTCCGCCATGGCATGTGTCTACTGATTGGTGATCCTGCAGGGGAGTGACATGTGCTACATGCACACCATAGTGGCGCTGGCTATCAGGACATGGGTGCATCATGGTGTCTGTCGCTGGTATGCATCACATGCATTTCCTATTTGACTCTGGGCATCCCTTACATCCGGAAACCTGTACTGACTCAGTGGCAAGAGCTGTGATGTGTCCACACCGTGTCCTCTGCACTGTCCAACTACTGTGTACTTGGTGCATGTGTCAACACTGGGGTGTTGCAATCCAACAGACACCAGACAGATGGGTGCAAGGCCATGTGGGATGTGAGTGCCATGCTTGGCATCAGACTGACAATTGACTTCTCCTGTTCAATTAGTGCACTTTTAGCAATGTACAACTAATGATGCCAGGGCTTGCTCTGTGATGTGCTGTGCTCACAGTGGTGTGTGCGTTATGTGCAGGTGACTGATGTCTGTCTGTTTCCCCATTGTTTGCAGATACATCCACGGCCACGGAAGGGGACAGCTCCACGGACCAGGAGGAGCCGGAGAGCCAGACTGGGTCAGCAGCCGAGGAGTGGTCGGAGGGACCCAGTGGCACGGAGGGCGAGGGGAGCCACACCGAGGAGTCCTCAGCAGCATCCACCTCAGCTGAGGACCAGAGCAACTCGGAGGATGACTCCCTTGTGGAGGCGGGTGTCAGCAGCCACCACACCCCAGCTAGTGTTGCTGTCCCCGCCACCACCAGCACCACCACCGCCCTCCCATCGGCTCCCATTCCCCAGGTCCGTGGAGGCTCCCATGTCCGGGAGCGTGTCTCCTTTGGGCCAGGCACCGCACCCCTGCCCCTGTGTCCCCTGCTGCCCTGAGTGAGGAGTCTGTGTACCTCCTTCGCCAGCTCCATGTAGGGCAGACAGCCATGCTGAGTGTCCTCCATGCGCACACCGCGCTGTTGACTCAGCTGGTGTCGTTCATGGAGGGCATCTCATCGGGCATGTCTGACCTACAGAGGGGCAATAGGTCCATGGACTCCTCCCTGACGGCAGCAGTGTCCCTCCTCAAACGGTCCCTCACCCCTCCTGCCTCTGCTCCATCCACACTCCCCAGCACCTTACCCATCCCAGGCACACACACACTGGCACAGGCACACACCAGCACACACACATCCAGCACACTGACACACACGCCAATGACAAAACGCACACGCACGCACATTCAGGGGACTGAAGCCAGACTCACAGGGGATGGGGCCCTGGAACACACACACGCATCCACATGCACTGCGCAGTCCTCAGTTCCCTCTCCCTCCAAAGCACCCTCCCTTGCCTCACCTGCAACCCCAAAGTCACAGCAGCTCTTCCTCTGTGACCTCGGCCTCTTCCCCACCGATGAAGCTGCTCCAGCATCCCGGGGGAAGAGGAAGCCCACCCACACGGAGCAGAGTGCCCCTCGCCCCCGGACACCCTCCCCCAGGCGCAGACGGACTGAGGCCCCCACCCGCAAGTCCCCCCGGAGTGCTAAGAGCAAGACCCCACCACCGCCCTGCAGCTCAGGCACAAGGTCTCCGTCCTCCATCCCTCAGGCCCCCACTGCACAGGTGCCCCCACCACACCCTGCCCCAGGTTCCCCCACCCACAGATATACCATCCCCAAGATGCTCCGGCCTTCTCCCCCTGCCACTTGCTCTCCCGGCACCACACCCCCCGCTGCGCTTGTCTGTGCCACTGATGTGGTGAGGGTGTCCTCCCCCTCTGTCCAACCCACCTTGCCTGTTCCCCATTCTCCTCCCCTGGAGGTAGGCACTGCAGTGGAGTCCACTACCGCCCTGTCTGACTTGGGCACTGCAGTGGCGGACCTGTCCACCCCATCTGCAGGGTCCACTGCAGTTGTGCCGGCACCCACGACATCTGTGTCATGCCCCCCAGTTGTGCCGGCACACACCATGTCAGACACCTCCACTGCAGTTGTCAGTGGCTCTCCAGCACCCACCACCCCTTCCCTGACTCCCCTGGTGAGCCCTGATCCTGTCCCTGCGGTGCCTGGCCTGCCCCCCGGTTGCCCCTCCTAGTGGATTGTCCCTGGTATTGTGCAGGCATGCGTAGGGTGACATCTGCCAGTGTCACCCTGTTTGAACTTTGACAATGGACTGGCCATTGGCCTTTGCTCTAATTTCTTCTGGACGTCGTTATCAGACAACACATATGCTGAATAAAGCAACTTTCTTTTCTCTAGTGCTCATGCTTCAGATGTACATGTTGTTGGTGCAGCTAACCATGCCCTTGCTGCAGTGATGGTGATATCTGGTCTCATGATTATGAAGTGTTACTGTGCAGGAACCCATGTGGTCCAGGGGGAATGTGTCCTATCATGTGGTGTATCCATGTCATCAATAGCAGCATCTGAGGGTGTCATGTGTTCAGTATTTGGCAATGGGTTTCCTACTTACATTGGCAATTTCATATCTGTGGCTTCCACCCCTGCACATCTGTTGTGCCTGCCATCGTTGCATTTGTCTACTTCCCTGACCGTGTTGCCATCTCCAGTGGACATGCAGGTTTGGGCATCAATGGGGAGGGACTCATTCGTGTAGTCAGTGCAACATTGCTATACAAGTGTGTTGGATCTGTGCTGATGATTCCGTTGGCACATCCATGACCAGGCTGATGTGATGGGAGCCCTCATTTGGTGCTAATTGTTGATTGTGTGACCAAGTGCTCAGCTGACATGATGGGGCCCTACTGAGGCAACATATGGCACAGCTATCCTCACACAGGAGTGGAGTCCCCTCATGGCAGTGTGTACACGTGTGACATTGCCTGCGCCCAAGGTGTGTGTTGTATGTGCATGTCTGTGTGTTCACTTTCATTCATCTGCGCATGCTGTGATCCCTAGTGTTGTACCTGTTTGTGATGCTTGCTGACTTGAGCTATGTTCCCCCAAAGTCTTCTCCCTGTGTTCTCTGTGATGTGGGTGCATGGCACATTACTGGTCATCAGGGTGTCACCCATAGGTGTGTTTGCTGTCAGGGCAGAGTTTGTGTGCTGACGCAGATGGGTCACAGTCAGGTTTCCCTTTGGCACTTGTTGTTTGCCCCTGTCATGTGATTTTCAGTTTGTGTTATCTTTCAGTGATTGTGACACGTTGTGTGTGTGACTGCTGGCACTCCTTAGGGTCCGGGCTGCAATGTTGGTTGTTGTCTATGTGTGTTCTTTGTGGGTGACCTTGGCTTCTTCATTGGTGTGTGACTGTGGCTGGGATCCCATTGGTCGGTGTGGTATTGCCGTCATGTCCATGTACAGCGTAGTGTGCAGTGTGTCAGACATTCAGGAGTCTTGTTGAGTGTCCATGTGTGATGTGTTTCTACACCTTGGTTCCCACCCACCACCCTGGAATAGTCATGGGTGCATGTGCAATGTCACCAGTGCATGTGTACTTCACTGCTGCACATTGTTGGTGGTCGAGGGGTGTGGTCTTGAGTGTGTGCAGATGAGAGTTGTTGCCCGGCTAGTCCCCTGCCTCCATGTTGGCCTTGGCTTACTGGCCATGCTGATTGATTTGTGCTTGTGTAGGTGTGATGGTAGTTAGTTGCTCAGGACACCTGACTGTGGTTCACAGTGTGAACGACATTTAGCTTTGTCATCACAGTGGTATTTTTATTCAGCCCAGGGTCACCACATTGTGGGGGCCCTGGGGGTGGTGCTGTGGTGTGTCTGTGACTTGCTGTGTCAGTTGTTGTTCCTACGTGCCTGTGTGACATGTGTGTTTTGTGCTCCCTCTCACCTGTCAATGCCTGCTTGCCCACATAGGGGATTTGGATCCATGAGTTACCTTAGTGTGGCAGTGTATGCACATCTGTATGATTGGTATTCAGCTCTCCTCATGTGTTGTGTTGTTGCCTGGGGACACTGGCACCCCCACCCCTCACCTGCTGTGTATGATGACAGTGTTGGTCTGCCTGTTTGTGTTTGTGCATCTGCACCACTGCATTGGCATATCTTGGGTGTGCCATTGGCTGTATGTTGTTTGGTGTGTTTCCCCTGCTGTCCCTGGGACTCCTAGGTCATCGGTCAGCACAGTGATCATGGTTTGTGTGTCCCATTGCTGCCATGGTATGGTATCTGTTCACCTCACATCTGCTGTCTCCACAGGGTATCTGCATTTGTGTGCCCATTGGTGCAAATATGTGGTTCTGCATTCTGATGGTCACTTCTGTCATTGTGTCATTGATGACTGTTGACGGTCTCAGCCCCCATGGGTGTTGTTTGTCTGCACATGGCCAAAGGAATGTTTCATTTGCACTGCAGTATTTGGCTCCCCCAATTTATGTTGCAATGGGACACATACACTACTTTGCCACAGATGAGTTTTTGGTTCTGTGACCAGGAATGATCCATGCAGTTTGGCAGTTGCAGCTCTTTCTTTGTCAACAATTACCTTTTGGTCACTGTGATGATGAGGGTGTAGACCCCATTGCCACAATGGTCAAAATGTGCTTCAGCTATGGACCCCACACTTACCTTTTGGTCACTGTGATGATGGGGGTTTAGACCCCATTGCCACAATGGTCAAAATGTGCTTCAGCTATGGACCCCACACTTGCCTTTTGGTCACTGTGATGATGGGGGTTTAGACCTCATTGCCACAATGGTCAAAATGTGCTTCAGCTATGGACCCCACACTTGCCTTTTGGTCACTGTGATGATGGGGGTTTAGGCCCCATTGCCACAATGGTCATGGGCTGCTTGCATTGTGGGTGCCACACACATATATGTGTGGCACATGTGCTAGGGGGTCACATTGTATGTTCAAAGTCATGTTCGGTGTTGTAGGCATTTGACACAGCCTGCTCACACGCTTGTCATGGTGGTGGGGGATGTCTTAATCTTGCATTCCCTAGGTTGTGGAGTGCTTGTTGTGTCATGCATTGTCCATCCTATGAGTGGGGGTGGTAGTAGTGGTAGGCATCCAGCCCCCTGGCTAAGGGTGGTAGTAGTGGTAGGCTTCCTGCCCCCTGGCTAAGGGTGGTAGTAGTGGTGGGCATCCTGCCCCCCTGGGTGAGGGTGGTAGTAGTGGTAGGCATCCTGCCCCCTGGCTAAGGGTGGTAGTAGTGGTAGGCATCCAGCCCCCTGGCTAAGGGTGGTAGTAGTGGTGGGCATCCTGCCCCCCTGGGTGAGGGTGGTAGTAGTGGTGGGCATCCTGCCCCCTGGCTAAGGGTGGTAGTAGTGGTGGGCATCCTGCCCCCCTGGGTGAGGGTGGTAGTAGTGGTAGGCATCCTGCCCCCCTGGGTGAGGGTGGTAGTAGTGGTAGGCATCCTGCCCCCCGTGGGTGAGGGTGGTAGTAGTGGTGGGCATCCTGCCCCCCTGGGTGAGGGTGGTAGTAGTGGTGGGCATCCTGCCCCCTGGCTAAGGGTGGTAGTAGTGGTGGGCATCCTGCCCCCCTGGGTGAGGGTGGTAGTAGTGGTGGGCATCCTGCCCCCCTGGCTAAGGGTGGTAGTAGTGGTAGGCATCCAGCCCCCTGGCTAAGGGTGGTAGTAGTGGTGGGCATCCTGCCCCCCTGGGTGAGGGTGGTAGTAGTGGTGGGCATCCTGCCCCCTGGCTAAGGGTGGTAGTAGTGGTGGGCATCCTGCCCCCTGGCTAAGGGTGGTAGTAGTGGTGGGCATCCTGCCCCCCTGGGTGAGGGTGGTAGTAGTGGTGGGCATCCTGCCCCCCTGGCTAAGGGTGGTAGTAGTGGTAGGCATCCAGCCCCCCTGGCTAAGGGTGGTAGTAGTGGTGGGCATCCTGCCCCCCTGGGTGAGGGTGGTAGTAGTGGTGGGCATCCTGCCCCCTGGCTAAGGGTGGTAGTAGTGGTGGGCATCCTGCCCCCCTGGGTGAGGGTGGTAGTAGTGGTAGGCATCCTGCCCCCCTGGGTGAGGGTGGTAGTAGTGGTGGGCATCCTGCCCCCCTGGCTAAGGGTGGTAGTAGTGGTAGGCATCCTGCCCCCGTGGGTGAGGGTGGTAGTAGTGGTGGGCATCCTGCCCCCTGGCTAAGGGTGGTAGTAGTGGTGGGCATCCTGCCCCCTGGCTAAGGGTGGTAGTAGTGGTAGGCATCCTGCCCCCCTGGGTGAGGGTGGTAGTAGTGGTGGGCATCCTGCCCCCTGGCTAAGGGTGGTAGTAGTGGTGGGCATCCTGCCCCCCTGGGTGAGGGTGGTAGTAGTGGTAGGCATCCTGCCCCCCTGGGTGAGGGTGGTAGTAGTGGTGGGCATCCTGCCCCCTGGCTAAGGGTGGTAGTAGTGGTGGGCATCCTGCCCCCCTGGGTGAGGGTGGTAGTAGTGGTAGGCATCCTGCCCCCCTGGGTGAGGGTGGTAGTAGTGGTGGGCATCCTGCCCCCTGGCTAAGGGTGGTAGTAGTGGTGGGCATCCTGCCCCCCTGGGTGAGGGTGGTAGTAGTGGTAGGCATCCTGCCCCCCGTGGGTGAGGGTGGTAGTAGTGGTGGGCATCCTGCCCCCCTGGGTGAGGGTGGTAGTAGTGGTGGGCATCCTGCCCCCTGGCTAAGGGTGGTAGTAGTGGTAGGCATCCTGCCCCCCTGGGTGAGGGTGGTAGTAGTGGTGGGCATCCTGCCCCCTGGCTAAGGGTGGTAGTAGTGGTAGGCATCCTGCCCCCCTGGGTGAGGGTGGTAGTAGTGGTAGGCATCCTGCCCCCCGTGGGTGAGGGTGGTAGTAGTGGTAGGCATCCTGCCCCCTGGGTGAGGGTGGTAGTAGTGGTGGGCATCCTGCCCCCTGGCTAAGGGTGGTAGTAGTGGTGGGCATCCTGCCCCCTGGCTAAGGGTGGTAGTAGTGGTGGGCATCCTGCCCCCTGGGTGAGGGTGGTAGTAGTGGTGGGCATCCTGCCCCCTGGCTAAGGGTGGTAGTAGTGGTGGGCATCCTGCCCCCCTGGGTGAGGGTGGTAGTAGTGGTAGGCATCCTGCCCCCCTGGGTGAGGGTGGTAGTAGTGGTGGGCATCCTGCCCCCTGGCTAAGGGTGGTAGTAGTGGTGGGCATCCTGCCCCCTGGGTGAGGGTGGTAGTAGTGGTAGGCATCCTGCCCCCCTGGGTGAGGGTGGTAGTAGTGGTGGGCATCCTGCCCCCTGGCTAAGGGTGGTAGTAGTGGTGGGCATCCTGCCCCCCTGGCTAAGGGTGGTAGTAGTGGTAGGCATCCAGCCCCCTGGCTAAGGGTGGTAGTAGTGGTGGGCATCCTGCCCCCCTGGGTGAGGGTGGTAGTAGTGGTGGGCATCCTGCCCCCTGGCTAAGGGTGGTAGTAGTGGTGGGCATCCTGCCCCCCTGGGTGAGGGTGGTAGTAGTGGTAGGCATCCTGCCCCCCTGGGTGAGGGTGGTAGTAGTGGTAGGCATCCTGCCCCCGTGGGTGAGGGTGGTAGTAGTGGTGGGCATCCTGCCCCCCTGGGTGAGGGTGGTAGTAGTGGTGGGCATCCTGCCCCCTGGCTAAGGGTGGTAGTAGTGGTAGGCATCCTGCCCCCCTGGCTAAGGGTGGTAGTAGTGGTAGGCATCCTGCCCCCCTGGGTGAGGGTGGTAGTAGTGGTGGGCATCCTGCCCCCTGGCTAAGGGTGGTAGTAGTGGTAGGCATCCAGCCCCCTGGGTTGGGGTGGTGGCGAGCATTCAGGCCCCTGTGTGCATATGTGGCATTGGTGATGGGCATCCCGCCCCTATGGTGCTGCTGTTGCTGGTGTAAGTATATTCAGATTCCCAGTGTATGTGTGTGATGTGTCGTGTACGTGTTGTATGTGTTTTGTGGTTGGTGTCTGACTTACCTTCTGCGCCGTACGCGTCCGTGCCTGTTCCGGTAGTAGATGTAGAATATTGGTATGATCGGGACGAAGGGATTCATGGTTGGTTCGTGTCGTTCGTCCTTCTGCGTTGCTTCGCGTCGTCCTCGTCGCTTGGCTTCGTCCTCGTCGCTTCGCTTCGTCCTCGTCGCTCGCGTCGTCCTCGTCTGTGCTGTGTTCGTCTCGTAGCCGTGGATCGTGTTGTGGCGCGATTCGGAGCTTATGTGCGCCTCTCCCGGATGCTTTGACGTGCCGTGCGTAGCGACGGGTTCGGCGCGTACGGAAAGCGCATCGTACTTGTCCGGCCGGACGGGGCTGCATTTTCCCTTCCGTGCGACTCGATTCGGCGTTTCCGGATTCGCCTCGGTCGGAGAACAGGACCTGGTTTGGGTGAGTACGGCTCGGCCGGAATTTTTGCTGTTGTGCGCATCGTACTTGCTCGTTCGGTGTGTTGTACGGATCGGTCGGGAAACTGGCTTTCGCATGGCTTTTTTCCCGACCGAATAGTATTGGGTGCGCCTCCGACCGAGATCGGAATCGGCCCCAAAGACTTCAGTATCTTCTGTGCGCTTTTTTATTCCATCCACTTCTTTTAGTCACTTCTTTTAGCCAACGTGTTTCGTCTCAATAGGGTAATACCCCTACGACTTCCTCAGGGCTAAAAGTAATACAAATACCAATGTTGTAATACACACATGGTATACAGTACGAATACATAAAGTATACATTCCCTGTGCAAGATTCAAATAATGACGTGTTGTAGGATAACCAGTGAAGTGGAATTTTGGGGGGTATTAAGAAAAACATTAAATCGCAAGTAATATTATTTGCAAGCGATTTACCTTTTCAAGATGGCGCTCATTATTAGTACTTGCACGGCGAGTCCTACCTCGCTTTTTGGTATTCATCGTGATATTCAGTCGAAAGCTGGCGTGCACTTTACCTGTATTCGGGTACTAGTGCAACGCGAACGTCAGCAGCAACACGGCAACAGGTAAGGCTGCTGTAACATCATAAGGATAGTAGTTATTTAGCTCGGGCACAGGCAGTCCGGTATAACAAATTTGGTATACTTTTCTTTTAATCACAGGTAACCCCGATTTGGGACCTGATTATAGCATGGGAGCAACTCGAATTTGATATATAAAGAATCGCTCATTACTGTGAGACAAGCATTTCATTTCATTGGGTAAGTTCCCAATTGCTTTTTCTTTAAACGTTTCTATAGCTTTGGCTTCAATGAGAATAGGCTCTAACTTAACCTTTATATTCAGGTAGAGCACTTCGGAGTCCATTTCCAAAACGGAGTCATTATTTTTTTATAAAGGATGTTTGAAATTTACCTCCAAAATCTAAATGGATTTTAGGAGGTAAGCCCTATATGGGGATTCATATATATTTTTTAATATTGCAATTCTTGACCAAAATGTGGTTCTGATATTATAAATTCCATATTTTATGTTATGTGTTTTCTGGCTCTCGCAGGTACAAATAGCTGAATCTTATTGAAATTTAAAGGTACAGCATGCCTCCTTGTTTTACCGTTTTTCTAAGGAGGTGTATATCCATAAATTATGGATTAAATACTGTATTGATCACAGGATATGGTTAGACTTAATAATCACTTCTGAATAGGGGCGTCACATTAAATATTTATATATTTTTGCTTATCTAGAGCTTCCAGGTGTGTCACGAGGCTTGTCACTAGATGCTTTTTAAATATGGTTGGTTGACACCTGTTTACTTGAACAACTGCATGAATAAGATGCTTTTGATTGTAATTCATTTCTTTAAGAGCTTGCAATGGTGTCTTCCACATCACTGGTTATCCTACAACACGTCATTATTTGAATCTTGCACAGGGAATGTATACTTTATGTATTCGTACTGTATACCATGTGTGCATTACAACATTGGTATTTGTATTACTTTTAGCCCTGAGGAAGTCGTAGGGGTATTACCCCATTGCGACGAAACGCGTTGGCTAAAAGAAGTGGCTAAAAGAAGTGATGGAATAAAAAGCACACAGAAGATACTGAAGTCTTTGTATTGTGTCATGATACTTTTTAAAGTGTATCATACTGTAATTTGATTTGAGGAACGTGTGCTTCGAATCTTGTAAGTAATTTGGGGTTTGGTTGGGTCTCACCTTGACAGGATTTATGGTTGCCACTTGAGAAGGGTTTCACCCCCTCCACCAGTAACCCGATTTCCAACACCAACTCTACTTATGGAATCGAGCACAGATCGAAATATTTTCTTTTTGAACTAACTCTAGGCGAATGAAACGCTGTGTCCTAAATGGTTTCTTTCAGCTATTGCTTACTTCTTATACCACTTTTAAAAAATACTGACAATCGCCTAATTTAGTTTCATGTTGAAACTAATATATTAATGATTGCACAAAACATTTTGTAAACAAAAAAAATCAACATGAGCAGAAAACATTTGTTAGGCAGTATACATCCATGCATGTAATTTCTTAAATGGAAATAAAGGTAATGCAGAGACAGTGATCTGCGCATGACTAATGCTTCCGTTGTGTATGTTATGGTATGCCGTTTGCATCTGCATTTCCTATGGTAACGTAAAGTCCATCAATCAGTTGTGATATTGTGTTTGATCATGAGAGACAAGTATAAATCTTTTTAAATTTGAAAGTGGTCTGTGCAGTGTAGTGTGAAGGTAAATCAGGTTCAATATTGGGGAATATTTGTAGAGTATTATGTATATGGTTTAATGTGCTGAAGGACTGTATTTTTTGCATTAGGAGATTACTTTTCCATTTCTCAGCTGAAGGAAAGTTTTCAATATCTGTGCATCACGGTTAACTATGAAATATCAAGCTCAGATGTGGAACACATGTATTTCCTCAGGAGTCTGTGGCAGACTCCAGAACAGTCTAGCAGCCTACATGAGAGTGACATGCAGTCTTCTGGTATAAGGATACAAATGTTTGATTCAAATTAAATAACATCAATTGAGTCATGTTGATAATTACCTTTGCATAAATAAACTCATAACGCTTGACTTTTGCAGATTCAACTGACTGCCCACAGCAGATGTTGGCAATGAGGCGTTACAGACAGTTAACAGCTGTACCCTTTCTCATAGGCTGTAGGATTGAAGTGAAAACTTACGGATAATGCATTGCTCCCATATCTACTGTAATCAAGTTCATCCTTAACTAACTGGCAGCTCTAATGTTTTATATGTACCTAAATTTGCATCCATACAAAAAGAAATGGCGCTTGACTACTATTCTTGCTTTTGTAACCTGAAAAATAAACATTTTGGGCTAGATTAAGCAAAACGCCCTGTGAGTTCAGTTGGGCATGCATCTGTTTAAGCATTACAGGGCAGTTTGGGTACCTCAAAAGTATCAGCAGCTACTTCTACAAACCCTCTGCAATAGCTATGCTGTGCCTCTGCACAAATGCCTTTCCAAACGCACCTTTCATATTACATAAGCAGGTTCATTGGAATAAATATCCTTTGGGGTTCTGTTTTATTTTACATCACCCAGGTGGTAGCACACATGCAGCATGTCAGTCTGGAATATCCTTTGAAAGTGTGCACCTAGTTTGCTAGAAACTCTGCGGGATCATCCCATGGGAGGTGTAGTCATGGTGTGTGCCCTCCATTGGACCTTTGACCATCTCTGAAAGGAATCCACCCTCATGGGTAGTTCTATTACCCTTTTCAATGGTCAGACCTTCACCTGCATATAAACTCGGGTGCTTATTTACAAGGCCCTTGCGCCACTTTTGCGTCATTTTTAACATGAGAAAAGTGACGCAAAAGTGGCGCAAGGGGCTTGTAAATCTGCCCCCCCGGTGTGGTGGGTGAACCACCTCGTCATGTGTCTGTTCTAAGTTGTCTCCAGCATGCTTTAATTAGGGCCGTAGACCTCATTGATTTATTTGATGACAGGGTGCATGGCCTCAATCAGCGTTGGTACTCAGAGTTTCAGTGCAGGGTGGGACAAAATGGGGAAGGGAACCCTAACATAATCGACCACCTGTATTTTGTATTTGCTTGTGACTTCTAATCCAATCACAGTTTGAAGTGTTGAAAAAAGAAATAGATTAACATAAACATAGAAATCAGAAAATAGGTTTCACTTACTTATGCCTTATGTAGCAAAGATTTGAATCTTTTATGTAGTTAAGGGCATATTTATGAAACTATCTTTCAGCACAGCAAGTCACCTTGCTCCGGTATGCTGCTTGATAGAAAGGGAAAGGGCAGGAATGGCCGTACTTAACAATATATGGTGTATTCCTGTCGAATATGACACGTTAGAACGCATGCGTTTACAATGCATGCCATTAAAACGCAGACCATTACAACGCACTCATTACGACGACTGCGTTGTTACTATGCATACCATTACAACGCAAGTCATTACAACGACTTGCTGTAAGGGGGCGCTGGAGTTTGGAATAGTATAATTTACTATTCCAACTCCAGTCTGTGCAACTGTAGGGAAGGTGTTGGATGTAAAATCCAACACCTTCTGCCCCCTACAACAAGCCATTGTAATGACTTGCGCTGTAATGGTATGTGATGTAACAATGCGGTCGTTGTAATGGTATGCGTTGTATCGCATGCATTGTAAACGATGTTTACCATTGCTGTCATTTCCAAGCACTGGCGCACAATGTGCTGCCTGGTCTCAGCACAGGCACCCTTGCACCATGGTGCAAGGATGCCTGCATTGTAAGCAGGATTGTTTTGTGCAGCAAGGCACACCTTCCTGCATAAAAACAATCATAAGATGCATTTTCCTCTTTCTATGTATGCTCCAGAATGCAGCACACATAGAAAGAGAAAGTAATGAGGAGAAAGAAAAATATTTCTCATTGTTACGCCTCACCTGGGGAGGCGTAGCATTTTGATGCATTCCAAGGTTTATCAGTATTGGTAAATCTGGGGATGCACCAAAATCCAGGGATGGATGCGTGGAACACCCATGCTCCGCCTGTGGAACACCTTCGTAGGGCAGAGTAATGCAATGCAGTGATTTGCGCTGCGTTGAGTTACTCTGGATTTATCAAGCCATTCAGGGCCACGCAAGATGGCCTTGCGTGGCTTGATAAATCCGACGTATGTTTTGCATTGCCCTTGCACCCTCTTGCGTGGCACAAGGGTGATAGAAAACCCTTCATAGATATGCACCTTATTTGATTTGCATCCATACTGCCTTCTTGTTGCACCAATTCTTGCTATATCCTAGGCACATCCATAAGAGACATTTTTTCAGTACTTCGTGCATCCCCTCATTCTTGAATCACATTAGTACATTATAAAAATATATAATAGGTTAAATACTCACATATTTTATTGTTGATCACTGCAAAGTGGTAATTTTTGCTCACTTTGAGGAGGTTGTTATTGATCACAATCATTCACTCGTATATGTGTGTGTTTGTGTGTGTGGTTGTGTGTGTGTGTGGTTGTGTGTGTGTGTAATAGGATGTGTATGTGTGTGCATGGGTACACTGGCCCAGCCTAGTGTCCAAGGCCCACTGCATCTGATCAAAGGCAATGCACAGCTGCTTAATTCCACAGAGGCATAGCTGCATTTGTGGCATAGATGCTGGTGCAGGGCCAACACGGAGTGGAAAAGCCCATGAATTTCTTTTTGCATTTACAACCTTGAAAATCTTTGAGAAAGCAAGAGATAACATTGAGTAGCACATTAATAGGTCTCCCCTCTAAGAAATAGCTCTGGTTAGAGCAAGAAAAAGGTGCAGTCTTTGTGAATTTCCAAGGAGACACTGCAACACATCTGACTGATTTACTTTTCATCATGGCTTCCATTGCTGCAGGTAAAGAGGTGGTTACTGTGTGAAATCTGGTTATTGGTTGACTGGTGTGTGAGCCCTGATCAAGCAACAGCCACAATGCCCGGCAGGGTGAGCCACAAAAAGTCTCTAAATTAACCTGTGCTTAATCATGGGTAGCTTGGCACAAAAAGCAGTCAGGCTTAACTTAGGGGCAATGTGTAAAGTATTTATGCAGCACCCAAACAGTAATAAAGTGAAAACACAACACAAGAAAAATCCCAATAAAATTTAGAAAAATAGAGTAAATTTGAATAAATTATTTGACATTAAAATAATAAAAATCCAATCTGTAGAACCGGAGGTGTAATTTGTAAAGTTATTAGTAAAAAATAGTGCCTAAAAGATCAAAGCACCATCCGCGGACATCTAGTTGCACAAGACTGGGTCAAAGTAAAAAAAAATGTCCGACTGCAATGGAGCGTGGGTCAGATACAAGAAGTGGATTGGGTTTGGTTGGTGCGTACCTTCGGACTAGAATTTTCCCCCAAAATTTCTGAGAAGGTAAAGTTCAGAGGGGCAAGGCTGCAGGCGGTGTCTGAGGAGGGAGCATTGTTGTCCGGGAGAATCTGGACAAAGTTGCAGTGAAGATTTCTATGTTTGGACTAGGCAGGAGGCAGGAGCAGAAGGCAGTTCTAGGAGGTCATGTACCCCTCTGGGGAAGAACCAATGAACAGGATTTGCTGCTGCAGAGAAGAACGTAGTGGGAGCAACTGCAAAGTCAGGCCAACCGGTGATACAGTTGTAAAGTGCACAGAGTCCTTGGTCTAAAAAACCAAATTTGGCAACAAAATGGAGGGAAAAGGCAAAAAGGTTTGGGGATGACCCTGCAGAGAGGACCAGGTCCAACAGTTACTCAGCAGGAGACTACTAGAGGCACATACTCAATGTCAGAACCAGTAGCTTGAACTTCTGCTGAAATTATTGACATAGAACACTTTAAAGAAGAGGGAGAAGGGAGCTAGGAGGACTGGCTCTGGGAGCATTTCACTTATCATACCAATGAGAAAAAGATCTCTGCTAGCTTTGCAACCAAGACCTTCACCTGGAAAATCTGGCAGATATTCATTTGGAACAACAACTTGGTCCTTTCGTTTAAGAGCAAGGTAGGATATCATCCATGGAGGGTCAAAGGGGCCCATGCAAAAAAAATAAGCACTGGCAAAGCCAATATTTCTATGTTAGTACATTAGAGCAAGACACATAGCAGCAGGCCTGCGTTGCAGCAGACAGGGAGGGCTGCATCTATAAAGTAGTCCCTCATGATGTTTAATGTAAGGACTTGAGTATGGAGGCTGAAGGATACACCCTGACAGAAAATAACATTTGTTGAGAGATGAATAGCCCACTGGGCTGAGCCAAGACATGATAATCAAAATCTAAAGGTAGTATATGAAAGATTTTGCTTGAAGAAAGCCAATCATTGAAAGTGGAAGGTGGGCCTATTTCACCGGTGTGTTGCTTAAACAAAAACCTAAAAAGGAAGGCCACCAAGTAGTCAATGTCTGAGCAGCGTTCTAGCAGAGATCAAGCAGTTAGAAGAAATAGAAATTGATCATGCAATGAAAAAGACAGGACTCTGCTGTGGTGAATGCAAACCTCTCATATTTTAAAAAGCAAGCAGCCGAAATAACATAAATAAGGAGATTCGTTCCATAACTGTTTTGCTCAATTTTTGCTTCAGATCTACAGTGATTGGTTACCACTTCATGCGAAAATGTAAACAAACAAAATAACAATGTAAACAATAACTTTTTCAAATATAACCATATTATTCATTATCCAAAGCATGTTACATTTTGAACCCTGGCAACCAAATAAAGCAAGTGCCAGTAGGTGAATAATATTAATGTTGAGTATGTACACCTACAGTATATACTCAAGACTGATTTGGTGAAAAGGCTCCATAGTGCAGAGCCATGGACAGCATGTGATGTCCTGCTGTGAAAAGGAAGGACCTTTACAAATGCTATCTGCATGCGTGCTGCATAAAACATTTCACTTTTAACAATTTAATTTAGTATGTTCAATTCGTTGTGTTTTTATTTTGTTATTTTCTACAACTAGAGTTGTCTCATTGTCCACCATCCATCTCTCACTCATTCATCCCGAGAATATTTGTTCTGTTTGTTTTCTTACTGAAAAAGCATCCTTAGAGTCATTTTATGCCATGGGTACAAATATTATTCAGCGGTGATGATCAATTTTACATGACAAAATGATACCTTGTCTTTTGAGAACTGTCTGAAATTGGGTTGCTGGTGTTATACAGTTCCTACAGATTTAGTAGGACTGTGTATTATGTCATCACAACTTCACAAGATAGAGACTGAGTCTACTAATATCATCAGTAAATGTTGTTTTTTGGCTAGCTCACAGTACCACATCTAAACCCCTAACCTTTCACAGTTATAGATCTTACTGGTAACCTTGAACATGATCACTCTTATTCCAAAGGAATTCATGGAAATAGATCAAGCCTTTTGTTTGTCACTTTTGCATGCCTACGATGCTACGAAGTAAAGAAACAATAACACATTTTCAAATTTTTATTGAAATGCTCTTATCCTTGTAAATGAAATGTGAACTGCGCTTCTTAGACAGGTGAAACACATCACTGTTATAAGCATTATTAGAATGATGAAAAACACAAACAATTCAACCATGTTAATTGTTCATAGTGTTACTAAGGTTTTCTCCTATTGATTACTAATTTTTCAATGCTAAAGAGAGCCCGTTGGGAGTAACAATATGCCAGACCTGTTGGAATAATCTAGCCCCATACCTTGGTGCAGTGTGTCAGGTAGCTGGCCTCAGTACATTAACAAATGCACCCCATCAGAGTGTGCAGGCCTGCACACTTCTCTGGCACGGCTATCTTCCTTCTCAGGTTGAAGGTCGGAGACAGCAAAGCTGCATCTCAGTCATTGCAGGTTTCATGTTAACTCTGGCAGGAAGTGAAGCACCTCTCATCAAATTTAGTATGGATATTGTTTAAATAATAAAACAGCATCCTTATCTTACTGTGCCAGTGGTGCAGAACAGAGTCTTTTGTTAGTCTGGGGAACAAGAGTCTTTTCCTACGAGCACAAAAAATATAGCAAAGGCATTGCGTTCTAATTGTGAGACCCTGGAACTAATTGTGCAGACTACAGGGTGACAATGCCTACCAGGAATAAATGTGTGCGTGTAGCACATTTCTTATATTATGGGAAAGCATTTGCAAACCACCATTAGAAAGAGATGCAAAGTTAATAAAGGAGAGCTAAAATGAATACTAAATATAAGTTCTACAACACCATCCCCTTGGTCGGATGAGACTATTTATATAAAAATAAACAATAGCAATCAATATATGTAAAAAAGCTTTGTTTCATATAAAAACTTTAACAGCATAAGCACATGCATTAAAGCCAAATAACATGCAAAAATAAAAGCCCACACAAACTAATAAAAAATTAATCTTTTTTTTAAATAAAAACCAATAAGTCAAATAAAGAGTCTAGGAGGCACCCGACGTGAAGGATGCCATTTCCAAAATGCCCACCACATCCACATCCAGAGTGGCATTGATGAAGAGAAAGGAACCCATATCCGCCGACAACACATTAACACAGGCCTGAAGAGCAAGATCCAAGGTACAAATATGGTCATTACCAGCTCATTCAGAAGAAGCCGAAGGCAATAGTGCCAGGAGTGCAGCCTCTGAAGAGGATCCAGTTGCCAGGAAACCTGAAGTCGAAGGAGAATTTGGCTTCAGCGTTGGCGGCTCATAGTAGGCATCTTGCAGCAAAGAAAGCATCCTCACAAGACAACACAGCCGATGCGACCGCAAAGGATGCACAAGCAGATTCATATCTCTACACTGCAACAATTATGTAGGAAGGCATGAGTCGAGTACACACAAAAAAGAGCAACATAGACAATGAAACACAAGCTGCACTCTCTGAAACCACACGGGCCAAAGGACAGAGACCAGTTCTCGTTCAGTTCAGATAACAAAGATACTCTTGTATATTTTAAATACCTTCTTTATGATTATAGAGATCGAGTTCAGGTGTACTTCATCCTTTAATGTCATAATATCATATTGTATATTCCTTCCCTTGTTCTTCCTTTCTTCCTGATCCCCTCCCTTCTTTCCTTTCCCTTTTTCCCTCAACTATAAATTGTTATTTGTTAACGATTATCATCTTACTATTTTGTATTACGTTATCTATGAAGTTTTCTTGTGTTTATTCAGTTTTCCTTAATAAACATAAACTTAAAAAAAAAAAAGATAACAAAGATACTCTAAAATACTGTATCATGCATTCATGGCACAGAAGGACATATGACAGTTCCATTACCATTCGGCCTTGTTTTGGGACATCCATTGCAGAGCAACAATAATAACACTAAACTAGCCATGACAAGAAACAGCACAATCAGAATGCTTCCAAAAACACTTGAAAACAATGAATGTAAAAAAGATGGTATAATTCCAAGCACAGTCTAAAACGTCGATTCAAATCTAGATCCAATCACTTAAAAAAGTGTGCCAGTCCAGCGGTGTTAGAAGCATTGAAAATGCAGTATATAAGCTCACAAAAATGCTGTTTAAATTGAATGTGTAACAGGGATTGTACCTCAGATGAGGAGCATGCTACTTGGGGATCAAAAGCTTCTCGGGCAGATGTTAGCACCACATCCTTTTGAAACAATAAGCCTTTCAGTCGACTTAATTTATCAAAGTTGGTTTCAGAAACAGGGTTTTTTTTACCACAAAGGTACTTCCCCGGTAGAATGTGTGGGAGGATATAATATATTCATAGAGAATATCACAACCTTGGAAACAGTGACTACATAAGGGACACCAGGTTTCATTCCATAGCAACTCTGATAATTTAAAATTAACATGCTTCCATTAGAAAGCAACAAAAATTCAGACTTTATTGATGTTATGTTATGTTAAGTGACATTTGTATAGCGCATAATCACCAATGGTCTCTTAGCGCTTATGAGAAGAATTACAGAACCGTACCCGCAGTTACCTATCACAGTGCCTACTCGGGCAGAGATTATCTTGTCCAAAAGCCTGTGTGAACAAGAAACTTTTTAGTTTTTTCCTAAATGGAAGGAGAGAGGCTTCGCTGCGCAAACTCCCCGGCAACCTGTTCCACAGCTGGGGAATCAGAACTGAGAAAGCTCGTCAACCCATGGTGACTTTGTCAAACCGTGGACAGGACAACAGACTTGCCTCGGTCGAGCGGAGGCAACATCCTGGCACGTATCTCAATAAGCGGTCCTTGATGTATTCTGGTGCCAACCGATACAGAGCTTTGTGTGCAATAAATAGGCCCTTAAACCTGGTCCTCTGCTTAATTGGTAGCCAGTGTAGTTGTTGCAACAGTGATGTAGCATGTGAATGTCTTGGGAGCTTGAAAATCAATCTCGCTGCGTCGTTCATTACTACTTGAAGCTTACCTAACAGCTTGTCCGGTAAACCCATGTATAGCGCGTTGCCGTAGTCCAATCGCGATACAATCAGTGCTGTTACCACAGTGCGCATAGTTGAAAATGATAGGAGGGGTACCAATTTCCGAAGTTGCCTCAGGAGGCCCGCACATGTCCCTATCACAGTAGTTACCTGGTTTGACAGTGATAGCTTAGCATCCAACTTAATGCCTAAACTCTTCAAGACAGGCACCGGTATAGTTGTGACGCCTAGCTCTTGTGGTCAAAAGAGGTTAGACCAGGGGTTGTCCCCCATTGTGATAGCCAGCACCTCGGTCTTATCAGGGTTTACTTTGAGCGAGTTAGCAGTCATCCAATTCATTGTGAACTTGAGGATGTTCTGTACGCAAGACTGTGCTTGAGGAGAATTAATGATCCGAAGGATCAATTGAGTGTCATCCGCGTAATTGAACACTCAACAGTCCATTTTTTCTAGTTCCACCACCAGTGGCTGGAGATAGATGTTGAAGAACAATGGGAGCACCCTTTAAATAACTCACTAGGTTAGCCATGGACGCATTACAAACTCCATGAAGTATAATCTCTTTGCACACGAAGGGGTGACCCAAAGAAGTTTCACATTCATGTAGATTAACAAAAACCTTGTTATTCTCGTTCATGCATCTGTAATGAAAAGGGAGAAATCAAACCTTTTGTAAAAAAAAGTGTATCTATTTCTTCAAATCTGTCTACTTGGAAATGTCTAAGACATGATGTGAAATGAAACATTGAAATGGGGTGAGAAATGAAACTGTGGATAATCCAGACAGCAGATGGGGTTTCAGCTACAGTAAACGGCAACTGCTCTAAATGTTCAGTATTAAGCATAGTGTCTATTGCATCTTTTTTAGCCATGCTTTTCTGCATGCGTGTCAAATTATAAAGCAAAAACAATTCAGTTGCATTCAAATAACTCCATGGCACTTGATTTGGTTTTAAAACCTGAGACATCCAACCTAATTGCAAAATCGTTCTCAATTGACTCTGGCCATGATGAAGCATAGACATGTCATTTTGTAGGATATCAAATGCAGATAAAATAACATTATTCAATTAATAAATGTGAATCGACAGTGTGGTCATGACATTGTCGACAACAAGTTTTCCTTATCAATTTGTCTTAATGGTTCAGCAGCTTATTGTTGAGAAATTCTCCAAATTTTATTGTAAGTGACATATACAAAATGTTTAGAATTAGGAGATTAAGGACCCAACAGAAGATCCTGTACATCGATATTATTAGAAAGGAGGGATAAATTGTCCTTAACTGCTGACAAGAGGGTATGTTCCAAACATTGCTGGCATAATCTTCCCAGGCTATAGGTAGCAGTGTTGTGACTAAATATACCAAGGTCTGGCCTGCTTGCCTTAAAACCTGTGGAGGAGTTAAAAAAACATTTAAATCTACTGGCCATAATAACCACCCATCTTAATCAGAAAGTGAAAAATTGTACATGTCATTCTTCACCATTTCACTAAGTTGTACCTTCTGTTAGATTAATAAACTGTTGCCAGTTATGAAACCATGCAACTGAAGGAATGCTAGGTGTATTAAAATGCTTGCATTGCCAGAGCCAAGACATGTAGTATGTTATGTTATATTATGTTAAACGTTTTATATAGCTTGTACAGCTACCCAAGCCAGGTTTCCCTTCGCTGACAGGAAAAAATAGGATCATGCACATAGTTATCTGAAAAGATAAGTTTTTAGTTGCTTTCTAAAACTCAACAGATTTCTGTTTGATCTAAGCTGCACAGGGAGAGAATTCCAAAGTTTGGAAGCTAGATAAGCAAATGAGCGACCTCCACATCTACCTCTCCTAATTCTAGGAACAGCAAGAAGGAAGAGGTCATTGGATCTCAAAGCTCTAGAAGCTATGTATGGAATGATGAGGTGCTGCAGGATATGTGGGCTGGGTTAGGGTTTAATCTTGTGCACAATGCTAAGGGCTTTAAACTCTTTGCTTTTGCTAACTGGTAGCCAGTGAAGTTGAGCAAGAGATGGGTGTGCTGAATGCATTTTGGGCAGGCCCAGTAAAGCTAATGCCACTGTGTTATGAATAACCTGCAGCGTTTTGATGACATATGATGGACTACCAAAGTAAAGAGAGTTTCCATAGCCAAGACAAGAAAGTATGAGGTCTTGAACCACAGTCTTCTGACAGTTTAGGGGAAGCCACTTGAGTGTTTTCCTAAAGGGTCTCAGAAGGCCGAAGCAAGTCCCTGCCACCCTTTTTGCCTGGGAGGCCATGGTTAGGTCTTTGTCAAAAATGACTCCAAGGCTTTTTACTTTTGATTTTGGAGTAGGAGACTCTCCCAAGCATGGAGGTCAGAGGAAATTATTCCAGAGTGATGAATTGTTGCCAATCACTATTACCTCTGTTTTGTCCCCATTTAGCTTAAGTCAGCTAGCTGCCATCCAACTGGTCACCTGTTCCAGACATGTAGTTAGTCTTTTCAAAGTAGAGTTGGTGTTGAGTGACAGGGAGATGACAATCTGGGTGTTGTATGCGTAGGATACCATCGTAAAACCTAGGGCACAGATAATGTCTGATAGAGGTTGGACGTATATGTTGAAAAATGTAGGGCTCAACGAGGAGCCTGGTGGCACTCTACATAACAGGCGATGTAACTCTGACAAGAATGGTCCTTCGCTTACCTGGAAAATCCTGTCAGCCAGAAACGAGGTTAGCCATTTTAGCGCTTTCCCTGTAATCCTAGTTGCTTCTAGCCTGTCACACAGTATTGGATGGGAGACAGTGTCAAAGGCTGCGCTCAAATCTAAAAGAATGATTGTAATGAATTTGGAAGTAAAGGATGGAGGCTCCTTCATCAGTATAGCAATGGCAGTGTTTAGAATTTGTATTGCCTCAGCGTGGCTAGACTCCACTCCTCCCTCATTTCAACAATGGTTAGCTCGATTATTGGTGACCTACAACTTAGAGAAAGCTATGTATATGTCAAAGGGACTAAGGGCTAAAGAGAAGGGAATGAGATTTTGGAAATGCTTTGCCAACTGGGTGGAGCACCCGAAAGTCTAAATTGTACTTGCACTTTATGAATATTATGCTGTTTTACAAGTAGATGTTGAAAACAATCGGAAGGAGCGATAGTTACACTAGTACTAGGGCTGATATACAAACGGCGCTTGCAGATTTAAAATCTGCTGCTAAAAGAAAGGATGCACTTGCACTTTGTCGTCGTTTTATGCTGCTATATAAATGCTATGAGAAAAGTAAATTTAAGCATGCTTGTTAAGTAGTATGGTACCAATTGCCGTACTTCCAGCACTATGACACTTTGAACCTGCTGCTAAAGGATGAAATGAAATAGGAGGGGACCTTTCTTAGCTAAATATTTTATATAGATAATTAGAGTTTACAGTACTTTTACTCTGGGTATTGTCTTTTATATGATTAATGAAATCTATGCTATATATATACCGCACTAACACACTTTGACATTATTGTTAAGAGAGGAATTGAAAAACTCCCCTGTTGAGTAATAGAATCCTACAGACCCCATGAAACTCCTGTAATGTATGAATTTGTATGGAAGGGTGGCGGGAGGGGGAGGGTAAGGGTGTAAATTAAAACGGTGAGGAAAGGAGAAAATGTTCGGGTTTTTTTTATGCCTGCTCAATAAAAATTAAAAAAAATGGAATCTAAAAGAATGAGCACAGCTGACCGCCTTGGTTCAGAGTAATTTTTAGATCTTCTGTGGCAGACAGGAGAGCAGTCTCTGTGCTGCACCCGGAGAGAAAACCAGTAGGTGTCTGGTGCTGAAAATTATTGGTGTGCAGAATAGAAAGCCATTTGGTAGTTTTTCCACGATTTTACTAATCCCTGGAAGCAGTGAGATGGGTCTGTAGTTTTCCGACCTCTCAGGATCTAAGGAGACTTTCTTTAGCAATGGGCAAACGCTTTTTCCAGCGTTGAATTATAAATGGCCGTTAAGACGGATGATATATCCTCCTTTCAGCAGTATATTTATTGGGGAGTGTCCAAAGGTAAGACCATCTTCACCGTATGTGCTGCTGTTAGGATGTCATTTATGCTCAACTTTGGAAATGTTGAGAGCTCTGCTGTGGGCTTTACGGCGATGATCATTTCTCTAGTTATAGTACAGGGGTTTGGCATCCATGACAGTAAGTCATAGATCAGTCTAACCTTTGAAATAGTTAGCCAACCGCTCACAATGTTCCAAAGGGGGGGCTTCCCTACTACCTTCTGTTTTAGGAAGGAATTGACTATGGCATATATTTCATGGGTAGGCTGTGAAGACTGACTGATCTTGTCTGCAAAATCTGTCAGTCTAGCCTTACGGATTGCGTGCTGGTACTTTTTTAGAGTTTTCGTATATACTTCCTAACTTTCCTCATCATACTGCCATCTCCATTTACTTTCCCGTATTTTACATTTTTTTTCAACTCTTTCAATTCAGATGAGAACCAACTAACACTAGTTGTGGCTTGAGATGATCTACAGGTGCGTCTAGGAATTAATAACTCAAAGTTGAGTCAATTCAGTCCCTTAAGGCTCCATAGGAGGGGCAAACATCACCATCTAGCCTGGGGATAGAATTACTCAGGGCTACTTTCCAGCTCATAATGTCCAGTTTGGACCATTGTCTGGTGATTTGAGTGTGGGTTGTGTTGGTGGTTTGAATTTTCGTTTTGGGGATGGAAAACTGAATTACCAAGTGTTCAGACCATAAAATTGGCAGAGGAACATCCACCTTCATGAATACAATGTTCGAGAATATGGGCTCTAAAATGTGGCCTTTGGAATGAGTAGGGAGGACAACCAATTGCACGAGCTGTAATGCTAATAAATCTTGTTTAAGATTATGAGCCTGTATACAGGTATGGGCATCAAAATGGATATGTAAGTCCCTTAGTAATGTGAAATTGGCTACCTGGAAGCTGTTTGTTGCTAGAATTTCTGGCTGAGCCTGAACAAAACTTGAGTCCGGCCTGGTGTATGATATATGAGCAAACCTGAGAAGGTAAATGTGTGTGAAAGTTTGATTGAGAAAGTCAGATTTCACAGCCTAAAATGTCAACAGGAATGATCTATATTCAAGGTGAACTTTAAAAACAATGGCTACGCGCCTCCTTTCTTCCCTGACCGGTCATTTCTGGCAATTGCTTAGCCAGGTGGGAGGGCTGTCACAATATCTGGCCAGCTATCCTCATGCAGCCAGGTCTCTGTTGTACTGTTTTGTATTAAAAAATCATTTGGCGAGGGATCAGACAAGCCCTAAATAAAGCATCAGTGCCCTGGACCTGCCAGTGTTGTGCACCCCAAACAGATTTAAGTTCAATATTGTCCTTCCAATACTCATGACCATTTCGGGCCAGTTGGGAAATAAATGAATCAGAATAAATCAGTTCCGTTTGTGTGAGCATATTTGTCTTCGGTGTGGAAGGTGTATGCTTATAATAATATGAAAATGGGTCCATATAGATATGACCATAAAAATAAGGAAACTACTTTAAATATGTTTTAGAGTTACCCACAGGTGGTATCAGGCAGTGTTCCCACTGTGTATAATGAAAAACAGCATGTGGAGTACTAGCTCTATATAAATAGTGACATGCTTAATGATGGTAGCAACATAACTTGCAGAATTCAAATATAATTCCTTAATTTCAACAACTGTGTATTATTCTAATTCCAATAACATATTACAAACAGTCAAAACATCCCATTCATCACAAATGGAACCTAGGGTAATAACATCACCCATATCAATTTTAAAAACATACACAATTTGCAATTTCTCTGTAGGACCAAAACTGTCATAGGGGTCTTTATCCCAAATGATAAAACCAGGGACAGGACTGCAGTAATGTTCACAAGGGACAAGTATCTTCAGACCTTATGTGAAGAAGAATGGGGGGTAAGCACCTCAGGTACTAGTTCTGGAGAAGCACCATCAGATAGATAGTGCCCATTCAATAGTAAAAGGAAAACTGTGACAAATCCATCCAGAGGAAGAAAAAAAATAAGGAAAGAAATATCCAACAGTAGGACCATAGAGGAATCAGGTAAGTCAGTTTTAGCCAAAAGAACAGTGCACACGCACCACACAAGGAAGTATGCAAGAGTCTGAAGAAAAATCTTTAATGTTGACAAACTAACCAGAGGCAGTCTGAATAAAAACAGGGACCTCTTCAGGCAAAGGAGAAAAGATAGGCACCACCAAAGGCAGCTGATAGTATATAATTTCATCTGGGACAACAGCTCAGTCATTGCAAGGAGCAGCAGTAGAAAACAGCAAACACACATTAGAAACACATCCTGTGCTGTCATCATTAACTGGAACGGTTGAAAGTTCAGCATCTGAAGACCACATATGGTGAGTAGAAAGATCAGGGCTACTTATATCATGTAAAGGGATTTCATGCAGGGCAGAGAGAGGTGACAAGGAACTACCCAGAAACCCCAGTGTTCTACTATGGAGAACTGGCCACATGGAGTACCTTGATCAAATCAATGAAAAAGTGGTGTGTTTTTTTTTTATTTGGTTGTACAGTATCATAGAAATCAAAACAATCATTTATACATATCATAAATAAGTAGATTCATAGCTATTCACCTAAAAAGAAATTCCATAACTAGTTGAGATGCCATACAAAAGGAAGAAAATGAAGCATACGTCTGTTAATCTTCGACAGGCCTAATTAACCCTGGTCTGAGTCCTTGCACTCCATCTGAAACTCCTTTCCCCACAAAAAATCTCCAATTAGTACCAAAAGCTGTTATGCTACCAGACCTCACCACAAGCATCCTTTACTGTTCCTTGACCTTGTTAATTTTCTTCCACTAGTGAGCTAAACAGGGGACGAGGTCAGACCTACATCGCTGAATAATCAGGCACCGAGCCACCAACATGGCAATATACAGCAACTTCTGTCCTCTTATTGGTGCACCTGATATTGGACATACGGCCACCAGAGCCAGCACATGGTTTTGCAGTAGTTTCCTTGGCAGATTGTCTAAAAACCTATAAATACCCTCCCAAAAATGGCAGTGTTTACTACAAACCCAAACTATGTGGGCTCACCTTCCATCCCATACCATTTCACACCTAAAGCACTGGTTTGGGTAGTTCAGATTTAATTTGTGCAAAAATTAGGGAGGCCGATATACCAGCCATTTTGAGAAATAGTGCATCTTGCAAAAATAGGCACCCCTCAAGGTTGTGAAATTAAACTAATTGATTCTTCACTAATCATACATTGATATTATCACATTCTCTTCCCTGGGCCATTTAACGGTAATCTAAGCATGCAGGTTTACTTTCTCACAGCACAACAGGTATCAATTCCACTGACCTGTCTTCCAAATATTCAAGGTTTCCACCAAATTCAGTACAAACGCCTTCTTGGTTAACACAGTTTTAGAATCGATCTTACGTAACACATTAAACAAAGTACTATGAGCCCACTGTACCCATCTTTTTTCATAAGTCGCCAATGGCTCTATCTCGCCCCAAGTTTTCCATCTGTCATTCTGTAAAAAAATAACCCAATTTTTCAAATCCATTTCTGCCACATCTGTCTGGCCACAGTAGCTGGATCCATAAAGACCCCTCCCTCTAAATCTAGGTGGCCTAACGGAGTTTACAAATTCACATACGGGATGTCAAAAACCATATAAAACTGTGTTCTTTTCTTGAGGAACCGTTGCATGGTCTTGTATTAAACTTTTTTGGGGTATTTGACAAGTCTTGGCAAGTCTCTAATCTGAAGGTGACTGCATGCAGCATTTGTCTTAATAAATCTGAACACGTACTGTGCAAAATGTTCAAAATAGTACATTCACAAGCAAGGGTGGGCCAGCCCCCTTTCCTCCGTGCTATGATATAAAGTGCGTAGTACTATCCTTGGGCTGGCTTTATTCCATAAAAAAGATGACATCATTGAGTTTATTTAAGTAACTAATTTAATAGTGCATAGTGCTGTGGCAAATAAGAAATTGCATAAAGTAAGGATAGCCATTTTAATTAAGGCAACCCGGCCTAACAATGTAAGAGGAAGGGACATCCATCTAGAAAACAGACTTTTAACCTTCATGTTCCAAAACAATAGAGCCCCAAATACCACTTAGGATGGGCATGGACGCAGTCCCTAAACTCTGGGATAGGCTCTGTAGTGTGCTTTCACTCAGAATTACATCAGTTTTTGCTCTATTCACCTTATACCCTCCCAGTAATCTAAAAGCTGGGAGAATATTGAGAACCCTTCTCTGCCATTCTTCCCTATGAGCGAACAAAAGCATGATTTCGTCGGCATACAATTTATTCTTGGCATAAAAGGGACTGCCGATTGAATAGTTATTTCATTCAGCATTGCTATCACCAAGGGCTCAATAAAAAAAGCAAGAGATCTGGCAAGAGTGGGCAGCCGTGCCTAGTACTGTGTTGAACCCTCATGGAGTCTGTCTCTGTAAAATTTTAAATTAACTTGCCTTCTGCACTCAAATACATCCTCCTAATAAAGTCAGTAATCTGGGAAAAAAATCCAAATGTTCCTAATATGGCAAAAAGGGTCGTCCAGACCATCAGGTCCAACACCTTTTTTGCGTCCAACAAAAAATTCCCCACAGGAGTCTGATACATGAGAAACATATCTAAGGCCTCTATTAGGTAATTAGTATTTGTGCTCAATTGCCAATCGCCTAGAAAACCATTCTGGTCTCTATGTAAAAGATAAGACACCACTTTGTCAGTTAGATCCTTGCCCTTTTTAAGAAAATGTATGATATTCCTTTGCCTAAAAGCTGGGGGGCAAATCACCCTTAAAAATAAAGTTAGCATCCACCAATAAATAAAAGTTTAAAATCATAGAGAAGGTCTTATAAAACTCCACAGGGAATCCGTCAGGGCCACAAACCTTACCCCAGGGCAGGCTATGCATTACCTTCTCTAACGCGATTAGCGAAAAGGGACTCTCTATCCATCTACTATCTACACATAAAAGAGCCGGAATGGAAAAATAGTCTAAAAAATTGTTTAATTCAAACAGATTAACCTCCGGTCGAGCATTATAAATATTACTATAATGTTCTATAAAAAACAGCCTTAATATCGTCCTCTGATGTGCAAAGTCTCGCCATTCTGGGACACTTAACTGTTTTAATTTTATTGCACAAAGCTTACTCTCACATCTGCCAAGCCAAGAACTTTCCCACAGAATTACTTTCTTCGTACACCTTTTGGCCATAGGGCGAGTTTTGCACATAATTTCTAACATAATAGTAATCTTGAAGGGCCTCCTCCTCCGCTCTCTGCAGCGCCTTTCAGTTAATATCTGAGCTATTATGCAGAAACCTTCTGTGTATGCAATTGACTCAATTTTGCAATCCTACCTCTTCATCCCTCAAGGCTTTATACTGAACTATGTCCCTGGAAATAATAAAGGCGTGCAGGAAAGCTTTCATTGCATCAAAAAATGTACCAGTCGTAGCAGACCCCTTGTTTTGATCGAAAAAGCTCTCTATCTCAAATTTACAGCACCACACCCAGTTTCTGGATCCTGACTTCTTAGTGATTATTTCTAACACCAGAGCAGAATGGTCAGAAAAACTTTAGGCAGCAAATCCACACCTAACACCCACTGTAGGTGAAACTAAAAAGTAATCTAGGTGAGCTGCTGTTTTATACCTAGCTGAAAAACAGGTATATTCTCTCTTAGAAGGACTGACCACTCTCTATGGATCTATCAACACCCAAGTCCTCCGGAGTTCTCCAAATCTTTTTGCAATTTGGGGCTTCAACTGTGTGATTTTACTAGAGGAAGAATCGAGGTCTGGCTGTTGGGTATAATTAAAATCTCCCTGATTATCAATTCTCCCTCCGCACCCACTAATGACAAATGTAATTTATTAAATGGTGCAGGAACATCTTCGACTGGGGCATATAGAGTAACCAGTGTAAGCCAGGATTTATCAATCATGCAGTTCACCCAGCACCACCTCCCATCTGTATCTGATTGCCACCTTTAGACCCGCAACTGAACACATTTAATGATAAAAATAGCTACCCGTCTGTGGGCCGCTTCCACAGAGGAGAAGCATCCAAAGCCGGCCCAGGTCTTAAACATATCAAACTTGGATGTCCTGCTATGAGGGATATGAGTATCCTGCTAAAAAAATCACTGAAGGTTTATGACTTTTCATCCAGATTTCCTTTTTTTATTTTTTTTTATTATATTTAAAAAAAAAAAAAATCCCCCACAGCACAGCAATTTAACTAAAATTGTTATACAGAGCAGATATTACATAATTCAAAACATACTTTACAATATTATAGTCATAGATCGGCGTCATGCAACATATTTACTAAGAGGCAAAAATTATAATAAAACATATGGGCATAAGAATGTTTAACAAAAGTACCTTTACAAGAGGTTATCCTTCCATCTATATATAGGGCCCCAAATACGTTTGCCGCACAGCCTGCCCTTTTTCCCCTTTCTTTCATAGATTTTTTTTCCAAATTAAAGGTAGATAGCAGTCTGTTAAGCCAATGTTGAAACAATGGAGGGTCTCTATCCAGCCAAGCTGTAGCTATACAGATTCTCATTACCGACATTGCAACAAAAAGAAAGCTCTTGTTCATATTATGCCTATCTTCGTTATTAATTCCCAGCAGTATTAAAGATGATGTCAGGGAAACTTTAATACCCATAGATTTATCCAGGAACTCCTCAATACTATTCCTTAATTTTTGCAGGTGGGGACAGGAAGCAAACATATGTACTATTTCTGCTTCTGTACTGTCGCACCGAGGACATCTAATTCCTGCCTGTCCCCCCATTGTGCAATCCGTGCCAGTGTATAATATAAGGAGAATAGTGTCTTATAGTGCTGAGCTTGTAGAGCAGCTGAACACAATAGGGTTTGACCCATTTCTAGAGAATCCTTTACATTAGCTTGTTCAATGTCGAGTTTATCCGCCCATTTTTCCCCATATTTCCCAAGATCATCAGGTTTCAGGGAAGAAAGCTCCGCATATAGCCTCCGAATGGTACAACCTTCCCCATTCCTAATAGTGTCAATAATTTTGTTATCCCTGAATTCAACCCGCCCCCCTTTCTTGCCACTGAAAAAGCTGCGGATTTGAAGATACTTGAAAAAGTTTCTGTTACCGAAACCATAACTCTTCTGTAGCTCTGAGAACTGTAACATACCACTAGACCCCATTATATCCCCCAGCCTCTGTATCCCAGATCTTTCCCACTCTGCCATCGTTAAGTCTGCAAAAATTTCCCCTGGTAAAGTCGGGTTTTTAAATAATCGGGTATAGGCATTTAAACGACTGAGACCAATTTTCTTACGAAATGCTCCCCAAATTTTATATGCGGCCTGCAACGTCTTAAATCGGGTTCTCTTGTAATAATTTGGGTCGGTAAATTTCAGTAAACAGCTCTGGGCATTTTCTCCAATGAGAAATACATAAGAATACGTTGAGCTGCCCCTGGACCCTTCCAATACGGCCTCTCCACCCAGTAGCCCCCGCATATACTGAAAGGCCGTAGCCCAATAATATAATTTAAAATCCGGGATGGCCCACCCACCTCTTTCCCTTGGTAAGGACATAAATCTTGCTGCCCTTCTTGTTTTCCCGTGGGCCCAGATACATTTGTTCACTAGATACTCTAAAGTACTAAACCACTTTTTCTCAAACTCTAAAGGAATAGCCCTAAATAAGTAGAGGATTTTTGGGGAAAAAACCATTTTCACAACATTACAGCGTCCTACTAATGATAAGTGAAGATTATGTATCCTATCAAAATCCTTTTTTGCTTTACTAGTTATTGGTGTCATATTTTTTTCCACAATATTCCCCAGATCTGCTGTAACTTCTATCCCTAGGTAAACGGCGGAGTCCGTTACTCGAGTGTCATCGCAGACTGCCACCTTATTCTTAACTATTTGAGTTTTTTGTTTATTCAAGGCGTACCCTGACACCCGGCCAAAGTCCTGCGCTTCTATTTCCATCATACTCAATGCAGTGACGGGGTTAGGAGTGACCAGCGCGATGTCATCTGCATACGCCAAAGTCTTACATTCAAGTGCGTGAAATCTCATAGGGAGGATGTCTTCGTTTGCCTCCATCTTCCGAATAAGAGGGTCGATATATATCGCAAAAAGTAGTGGCGAACAAGGACAGCCCTGCCGAGTACCGCGCTTAATTTCTAAAGGCGCCGTAAATCCCCCATTGACTTTGAGTCGGGCTGTTGGAGAATCATACAAAGCCTGAATTGCTCTTATAAACCCATCCCCAATGCCATATCGTCTCATGACAGCCCAAAGGTAGCCCCAGGAGACCCGATCGAAAGCCTTTTCGGCATCCATGAACAAGACCGCCATGGGGTCTCCTGAAACTTCCGCCGCATCAAAGAGAGTTATGACCTGGCGAATGTGTTGCGTCGTGCCTCTACCCGGGATAAATCTGTGTTGGGTTGGGCTAACCATCCTGCTAATTATCTTCCCTAACCTAGAGGCCAGAGCCTTAGAAAAAATCTTTGCGTCGCCGTTCATAAGTGTAATTGGTCTATAAGAGCCTAGCTCCCTAGGGGGTTTCCCCTTTTTAAGAAAAACCACTATATCCGCCCCTACCCAAGAGCTTGGTGCTGCGTCCCCATCCCAAACCTGCCTAATCATCCCAAGAAGATCAGAACCTATGTCTTCTATGAACACTTTATAAAATTCTAGGGGAATTTGATCAGGTCCTGCCGCTTTGCCCGACGGTAGACTGGTCAAGGCATCAAGGATCTCTTCCGTTGTGAATGGGGCGTCTAATGCCTCTCTATCTCTTATATCTATGGGATCTACGGTAAGTCTATCTAGGTAATTTTGTACTTCCAGAGGATCCTTGTCCTGATCTTCATAATATAGCTTGCTATAGAAGCACCTGAAGGCTTCTCGGATCCCCACTGTATCCTTAACCAAATCCCCATTTTCATCCAAGATCTTCCTAACTTCACCAACTGCCTCCTTTTGCCTTATGCGTATTGCCAGGGTGTGCCCAACCCTTTCACTAAGTTCATAGCATTGCTCTCTCTTAACCAGAAAGGTCGCGGCAGCCTTGGCCGTGAATCGATCTTGTACTTCTGCTTTGGCGAGGGCCAATCTAAGCAGGATATTATCTAGAGCTACCCTAGAGGTGATTGCCTGACAAAGCTCCTCCTCTACCGCTCTAACTTTATTACATTTTAACGTGTCTAACAGCCGATCTTGTTTCTGTCTATGCAGACTGTAGCTCAAAGTTTCCCCTCTCACTTCCGCTTGAACGTATCCCAGTCTACCCCCTTACTAGCAGTACCTCTGTTAATATCCCAAAATCCAGCCATCCATTCTTTCATATAGTTTATATATGCTGTGTCCTTCAAAAGCCCTCTCTCAAATGTCCAAGCTCTCACCGGTCTTTCCAACCCAGCCATATCCAGTGTTAAGACTATTGGGTTATGATCTGAAACTAACCGGGGGAGTTTTTCTATCTGACACCGGGAGACCAAAAAATTAGAAACGAAGAAATAATCCAACCTGACAACCAGCTTATGTGGAGCCGAATAATATGTACTACCAGGATCATCCGGTTTCAGCGTATACCAAAGATCAACCAGTGCATTATTCTGTGCTAGGCTAGATACTGCTCTAAATACCTTCCTTTTCCGACCCTGGTACCTGTCAACTCCACCGTCCCAGAGCCCTCCCAAACCATTAATATTAAAGTCCCCGCACATGATAACTAAGGGGTACCAAGAGGGCAGCTCTGAATCCAGAAAGTCAAAAATATCGGGGTCGTCCTCAGTTGAGCCATACACCGAGCATATAGTAAAGGTCTCAGCCGGCATCACACACTCTATTAATACCCATCTACCCCATTTATCCTCAAGCCTCCGCCTTACTACTATATCTTTTCTTCTAGACAGAATAGCAACCCCTCTGGTTTTGGTCCCTTGCCTGGTGTGCGCCAAAAGATGGAAACCGAGCTGTTCCAAGAGCATGCCTTTTGTACCCTCTATGTGCGTTTCTTGCACACATAAGAGATCTAGCCGCATTGATCGCAACATTACTGCCACCCGCTGTCTTTTCCCCGGATCATTCAACCCACTCACGTTAATAGAGGCAATTCTTAACTCCATTTATCCAATTTGAGATCGAATCCCATCCCATACTCTCTCAACTTTATCATAACATGCCAATTCTTAGCTCCCCTTTTCTCTGCTTCCGCCATCTTATTACCAATTCGCTGTTCAACACTCATCTCTTCCTTACTGCTGTGCCGTGTTGACCCCCCTCCCTGACTATCCCTACCCCCCTCCTGCCTCAACCCTTCCCCCGCCCTCCGCCCCCTCACAGGCAAATAGGTCAAGCATGACCTATGTGTGGCAACTGAGACCCACAGCCTGCAGCTCGGCCACCCCCCCCCTTCTTCTTAAAATGTCACAATGCACGATTTATTCAGTAAACTCAATCATAAATCAAGTGTAGATTCCAGAACCATCCTGGTCTCACTATTTCCTATATTAGCATCCCCGTGGAGAGAAAAAAAAAACCACAATCCCCCCCACCAAAGGTGTACAGAGTTGTACATACACATCCCACTACATACAGTACATGAACCAAAATGCCTTACAGGTTCCCCCCGACCAATCGCACCGCCAAACACCTCCTACAGTTGGACAAAGAGTCAGGTAGCACTAACTGCCCCCTTCTTACTCAGAAGATCAGCCAAAAAAGATTGTGCTTTGATTTCGGAGAAGAACATGCAGACTTGGCCATTAGTTTTAACCTTTAGGCGGGCAGGGTACAAAAGATAGGCCTCACTTCTTGCCTCCTGAAATGATTTTATCAATTGCCTGAGTCGCCACCTCCGCTCAACCGTGGCGTGGCAAAAATCAGGGCGGGCAAAAAATGTATTACCATCGAATGTGCGTTTGGCCTCTGGCTTTGCTTTATCCATAATAGCCTGTCTGAGGAGGTAGTTACCAATATATACTAGCATAGCCCTGGGGTATACCCCTTGACCATCCGCCCCTCTTTTCTTTTGGGTCAAGGGGAACCGGTGTGCCCGCTGTACCTCAACATCCCAATTCCACTCTGCAAGGTCCGGAAAAGCACCCTTCAAGAGGGCCACCACATATGCCCTTGCATCCCTCCCTCAACATTTTCAGCCAGGCCCAAAAGTCTAACATTGTTTCTTCTCTGCCTGTTTTCAAAATCCTCGATCTTCCACTGAAGGTCTTCGGTAATCTTTTCCTGCGTATCTTTGAAAGTCTGCCATTCGTTGACTTCGTCCTCAAGTCTGCCGGTCCGATCCTCCACCTGTGTAACCCTACTCTCCAGACCTTCATAGAGCTTATTTATCTTCCGCAGAGAGCCTTGTAGCATCTTGGTTGCCAACTGTGCCCTGCGGCTCTCTGACCTGGCCTCACCCTGCATTTGCTTCAGTGTGGCATATATCAATTCCATTGAGGAAGCTGGGGCAGAGGCAGAAGCTGTGGCGGCTGCGTTAGGGGTGGCGTCCCCAGAAGGGTCAGACATTACTCCATCTTCCGGATACAGTTGGGTAGAGGCTGAATAGTCCCAGGTAAGTCTATGGGCTGCTGCGCCTGCAAGGACCGCCGGACTCCCTTTGCTCTTTGTTTTGGACCTTGATCTGATCCTCGACGCTGTTACCCTTGGTGCCTTCTGCACTGAAGAAGTCTCTGCAGAGTCAGAGTCATCTGAGAGGTTGTTTTCACTGGTAAGTGAAATGTCAGAGTCATCGTTCAAAGAGAAGAAACACTCTCCTTCTGGAAAACCAGCAGTGTTTTTTGCAACCCCCACCCCCTGAGGTGGACGGCTCGTGGCTGTTCCATGACGTTAGTTGGGGCCAGAGCTACCATTATACTGCCTGTGTGTTGCAAAGTTTGGTCAATTAGTTCACTTTGATGGGTTATAACAGGTTCTGGGGTGGAGGGGGTTTCAGTTAACATATTTTCGTTGTTCATTACTTTTTTAATAGTTACCTGTAGGTCTGACAATGTGCTATTGTCTGATGGAATCGTCACCTCTTCACTCAGCTTTTCTTGCCTGCAGGCCGATCCAGAAGGTGAGCACAACATTGTATCCCTCTCCGGCGAGTGAGGAGCCGACAGATCTAACAAAGCATCCTCGGCGTGTATACTGATCTGAGCCTGTATTCCGACCGGAGCAGGAGTGATGTCTGAGGTGAGGCTGGCGGTGAGTGGAAAATGCTCTGCCAGCGTTGGTTGCCGAAATATACTGAGTCGAGCATTACTGGCGGCGGCAGGATCCCCACTGTCCCGCTGTATTACACTGGTGCTAGATGCACCAACTTTCTTCTGTAGTGCACGCCGCTGCTGCTGCCCGAGACCGCGTCCCGCCGCAGATGCTTGTGATTTCAGCAGCTCCTTGACGGTGTCTTTAGAGTCTTTCTGATGTTTATTTGTCCGGGGGGGCCATCCTGCTCGCTAAGGCTGACGAACGAGATCTGAGCCCGGGAAGATAGTTGCCACGATTGATGCGGTTGATTTCGGCTGATGTAAACGATCCCGTGTGTCAGCGCCCTTCCCAGCGCCGGCTTCAGATCGTGTGGCTGACCCTGCTGCTGATAGTAGCCACCCAGCAACCGACAATCCGCTCGGCAAACAGTTATCTGCCAAAGGTATGTGCAATGTGACAATGCCATCTGCATTATCTGTCCATCTGATCTCTGCAGGGAAGAGAGCTCAAGGCCGCTGCTGCCTGCTACAGCCTCTCAGCGGCCATCTTGCCCCCCTTTCATCCAGATTTCCACTGAATTCTTCTACCTAGTATTGTTCAACCCATTCTCATTAAGGGAAAACACCTTCACCATTCATTCTTATTTCTTACTTCCAGTAAGACAACAACCGTTTTTCTGATTCACATATCCCAAACAGCAAGGTAACCTTTCAGCATGACTAAAGGTGCAAAAAAAGCTAAATGGAAAGTGCAAAGTGCCACGTGCATACAAGTGCAAAAAACTGCAAAAAATAAAGAAGCTCATAACACTCCCCAGCACCATATAACATACATTAAAAACATGTCCTTTACTAAGCAGCTTCCTTGCCCCATTAAAGTGCATCTCAAATCTCAAGTCCCATATTAAAGTGCCGAAACATGCATAACCTTTCCAGCTTATGGAACTCAAACTGATTTTCCTTTTCTATCCTGGCATCACAACTTAGTCTACCCAGACAGCCGTGCACACCTTCAGACCACTAACAATGCATTCTTCTGATATATTATAGCAGAACTAACAAATCTTTGGCACTGAGTCACCTTTTTCTCACTGCACCTCTAAAGCCTTAACCCCTCCCCAGTACACCCACACCCTCCACCCCCCCAGGCCACAGTAGGAGGCCCACCCTTCCTCCTCCCAAGGCTCCCTATCCCCGCCTAATGGTGATCAACACCATGACACAGTGTTACTTCTTCCAGCCCAAACCCACCTACCACCCCCCACTTCAACCCCACCCGTAAAACATATCTCAGTATTACGTAAAGGCATGGAGACAACACACAAGAGCTATTTCCCAGCACAGAGGATCACATACACCTGTCTAAATCAGTTCCCACCCCTCCATTTCAACCCTGCCAGGAATGCTTGTGCCTCATTTATTTCGGCAAAGACATGAAAGCTACCCTTAAACTGTAAGTTTGCCCACTTGTGTCAAAGAAGCTTGGGAACCTGCAGATTGAAATGAAGCAATTATGTTTTTCAACTCTCTGCACCAGCGCACAGTGATAATCGTCATATCAGAAAAAATCTTCATAGTATATCTTTTTTTGCACCAGAAAAGCCCATCTTCTAATAGCCTTGTCCGGATTTTTTCTTTCCCCCTATAATCGAAAGAATTGACCAAAATAGTATGGATAGCTCGCATTCCATGGAATCTGGTAAGGTACTCTGTGAGCTTGCATAATAATTAGGCCCTGTGGGGCCTCAGGTAGAACATGGGAGCGTATAAATGAGCCCACTAGGGCCACCATACCAGAAGTTAAATATTTTCCTTTGGGCACCCCGACTAGCCTTAGGTTGAATCCTCTTGAATGATTTTCCAAATGTTCCTACCTTTCACGCACGGACTAGATCTCCTGATCCAATCTGGCACTCAGCGAGGAGGCTATTTCAAGTTTGTCCACGTTACCCACAGTTCAAGTTCCTCGCAACAATCTGCAAATTGAGTCAGTTGATCCTCAGTCTTGGCCAAACTCTGCTTCATCTCATTTGCAAAGTCGATTTGCTGAAGCTGTAGGCCTTTGACTTCTTTGAGCAGCAGTAGCACTGGGCTAGTCATCCGTCCCTGTTGGAAATGGCCCTTTTTGCAGGGTTATCCCCAAACTTTTTGCTTCTTCCTCCTATTTTTTCCTGACCTGTGTTTGTTGGCTATAGGACTCTGGGCACTTTACCACTGCTGATCAGTGCTAAAGTGCATATGTTCTCTGTGTAAATTGTTATTGTGATTGGTTATCCATGATTGGCATATTTGATTTACCAGTAGGTCCCTAGTAAAGTGCACTGAGTGTGCCAGGGCTGGTAAATCAAATGCTACTAGTGGGCTTGCAGCACTGATTGTGCCACCTACATGAGTAGCCCTGAAAAGAGGTCTCAGGCCTGCCACCGCGGTGCCTGTGCACAGTTTGTTAACTACCATGTCGACTTGGCAAGTGCACCCACTTGCCAGGCCCTACCACCTCTCGGCCTTCCAAACAAATGAAGAGTCGGTCAGACAGTAGAGAATATAAACCAAAATTATTTATTAGTATTGCGCTGCAGCGGAGCCCAGTCTGACCAGCCTCACGAGATTGGTACAGGAAAACAATGGTCCTGGACTTATATTGAATTAAAGCTTGGTTGCATGGAACATTCATAAACAGCATACGGTACATGTATAGTTTATATCAAAAATGTACCATTAGTTTATTTGTAAAGCATTCAAATATATATATCCTCAGAATCAAAAAGGCACACACTATTGCTTTATAGGTGACTCTTATTTTATTCGGTCACTTTTCATAACATATTATCATATTCAATGTTCAGGATAGAGAGGGGGTTGCTCCAAGGGAGAGTGTGAAGAAAGAAGGTGCTCGTGAGGTAGGATAGAGTATACAGGAAGGGAATCCAATCAGGCAAATCAATGGTTCATCATTTTATACATTGCAATCTCATTAGTAAAACTGGTAGTGATTCATGGTGGCACCAGTTCTACATTGGAGCCTGTCCCTTAGGTAATTCATGGTTATTCATTTTGTTCTTTTCAAATGTTAACAAACAGCGTTTGTCTGTAAGCGGGCAGGACTGGGATAATGTCAGGTACAGGCCCCGAACGGGGAGAGTGTCGACGTTTCGACCCTAGTGCAGTGAGGGCAGTTTGTATCCTCTGCAAGCGGGTCTTCCTCAGGACAGAAAGAAGGGATGGGGGAGCAACTGGTCATGGGTGATGTACAGTTAAGGTACCGCCCCTAGGCATGGGTATAAAGGTCCGCAATTGAATTGCGGCTTGATAGAGGCTATTCAGCAATTTATGGTGGTGCAAATTCAATCATAGGGTGAGAAAAATCGCCCACGGTGTCTTAATAAGTCATCTTCGCACAGCCCGGGGGAATCCAGCTGGTCTGCTCGAGCAGACCAGCTGGATTCCCCCGCTGTTTGTTAACATTTGAAAAGAACAAAATGAATAACCATGATTTACCTAAAGGACAGGCTCCAATGTAGAACTGGTGCCACCATGAATCACTACCAGTTTTACTAATGAGATTGCAATGTATAAAATGATGAACCATTGATTTGCCTGATTGGATTCCCTTCCTGTATACTCTATCCTACCTCACGAGCACCTTCTTTCTTCACACTCTCCCTTGGAGCAACCCCCTCTCTATCCTGAACATTGAATATGATAATATGTTATGAAAAGTGACCGAATAAAATAAGAGTCACCTATAAAGCAATAGTGTGTGCCTTTTTGATTCTGAGGATATATATATTTGAATGCTTTACAAATAAACTAATGGTACATTATTGATATAAACTATACATGTACCGTATGCTGTTTATGAATGTTCCATGCAACCAAGCTTTAATTCAATATAAGTCCAGGACCATTGTTTTCCTGTACCAATCATTACCCAGGTCCATTGACTTCTATGGGTTACCCCATTATATCTTAACAGCCTCACGAGATGGCTGCCGAGGGACTGACTCCCCCAAACATAACATCAGATATTATACATTTCCAATTCCCCAAGAACACGCCCAGGCTGGAAAATTCCGGTCCAGGCACTAGCGAACAAAGGAGGCACAGAAGGATGAGCTAAGGTCCTGGGACCGGGTACATGCTATCTCCACTTCAAGGTAACTCTGCCCGCGCCCGCCATTCTAGAAAGAGGGAACGAGCCTATCTAACAGCAAAGATATGCCGTAATAGAGAGTACATTCATTAGTGCAGCGAAACTCGGCCTTGAAGAAATACAAACTAAAGATGCATTGAGGCAGTTTTCTACTGAGGCAAGCAGTATGAGGCAGAAGCTCAGCTTCGATCATAGAACAAAATGGTGTCTGCTAATAAAATGGTGCAATGAATGCTAACTTAATACAGAACGAAGTATGAGCAACAGGACAATTACATTTTCAATTCTAACACCTTCCCTTCTCTTACACATTGGACAACCCTATGGCAGGCCCAAAGTACCTCCCTGGGCAGGGTGCAGTGTATGTGAAAAGTAGGACATGTACTGGTGTGTGTAACATGTCCTGATAGTAAAATACTGCCAATTTCGTTTTTCACTATTGAAGGCTATCTTGCCCCATAGGCCAGAATGGGGAATGCTTTGTAACATTTTACAAGCATATCTTCCCATAGGGATAAGATGGAAAAAGGGAGTCGGGTATCCCGGAACTCAGGATTTAATAACACATCTTTTAGTAAAGATGGTTTTTAAATTGTGTGTTTGAAAATACCACTTTTGGAAAGTGGCTATTTCCTTGTTCAAAGCAAACACAAGGAGATAATGGACAGAGTGCTGATACTTTTCAGACACTCACCCCCAGTCACAGATCTGGATTGAATCCATCACCATTCTTTAGCTCACTTCACCACCTCAGTTCAGACCCAACTATATGCAAATCAGTCTTGAACCTGTGCCTCATGGGAACAGTCCAGACCAAACTGCCAAGCCAGGTCTTCCCTGAACCGGAAACAAGCATCCTGGTACCGGTTTCGGGGTAACACCCCTCATTAGCCAGGCTAGCTTGAATCCAGTGGCAAAGTGAGCAAGGGACCCACGTCTGGGCATACCCTGCCAACTTAGGGCGAACAAAGCAAACACAAGGAGATAATGGACGGAGTGCTGAAACTTTTCAGACACTCACTTCCAGTCACAGATCTCGGTTGAATCCATCATCATTCTTTAGCTCACTTCGCCACCTCAGTTCAGACCCAGCTATATGCAAATCAGTCTTGACCGTGTGCCTCATGGGAACAGTCCAGCCCGAACTGCCAAGCCAGGTCTTCCCTGAACGGGAAACAAGCATCCTGGGATCGGTTTCAGGGTAACACCCCTCATCAACCAGGCTAGCTTGAATCCAGTGGTAAAGTGAACAAGGGACCCACGTCTGGGCATACCCTGCCGACTTAGAGTGAACAAAGCAAACACAAGGAGATAATGGACGGAGTGCTGAAACTTTTCAGACACTCACCCCCAGTCACAGATCTCGGTTGAATCCATCATCATTCTTTAGCTCACTTCGCCACCTCAGTTCAGACCCAGCTATATGCAAATCAGTCTTGACCGTGTGCCTCATGGGAACAGTCCAGCCCGAACTGCCAAGCCAGGTCTTCCCTGAACGGGAAACAAGCATCCTGGGACCGGTTTTGGGGTAACGCCCCTCATCAGCCAGGCTAGCTTGAATCCAGTGGCAAAGTAAGCAAGGGACCCACTTCTGGGCATATCCTGCCAACTTAGGGCGAACAAAGCAAACACAAAGAGATAATGGACGGAGTGCTGAAACCTTTCAGACACTCACCCCCAGTCACAGATCTGGGTTGAATCCATCATCATTCTTTAGCTCACTTCACCACCTCAGTTCAGACCCAGCTATATGCAAATCAGTCTTGACCCTGTGACTCATGGGAACAGTCCAGCCCAAACTGCCAAGCCAGGTCTTCCCTTAGTCGGAAACAAGTATCTTTGGACCAGATTCGGGGTAACACCCCTCATAAGCCAGGCTAGCTTGAATCCAGTGGCAAAGTGAGCAAGGGACCCACGTCTAGGAATACCCTGCCAACTTAGAGCGAACAATGCAAACACAAGGAGATAATGGAAGGAGTGCTGAAACGTTTCAGACACTCACCCCCAGTCACAGATCTGGGTTGAATCCATCATCATTCTTTAGCTCACATCACCACCTGAGTTCAGACCCAGCTTTATGCAAATCAGTCTTGACCCTGTGCCTCACTGGAACAGTCCAGCCCGAACTGCCAAGCCAGGTCTTCCATGAACCGGAAACAAGCATCCTGGGACCAGTTTTGGGGTAACACATCAGCCAGGCTAGCTTAAATCCAGTGGCAAAGTGAGCAAGGGACCCACTTCTGGGCATACCCTGCCAACTTAGGGCGAACAAAGCAAACATAAGGAGATAATGGACGGAGTGCTGAAACTTTTCAGACAGTCATCCCTAGTCACAGATCGCTGTGTATGTTGGATTTTTGTCGTTTTAGTCTTGTTTAGTTTAGATAAAGATACTTTATTTTTCTAAACTGGTGTGGTGTCCTTTTGTGGTGTTTTCACTGTGTTACTGTGAGTTTTGGTACAAATACTTTACACATTGCCTTTGGGATAAGCTTGTCTGCTCATGCCAAGCTACCGAGGGGGTGAGCAGGAGTTATGTAAAGTGTGTATCCCCCTTACCCTGATTAGAAGCAAGGGTCCCTATTTGGACAAAGGTACCTACCTCTGCCAACGAGAGACCCCCATTTCTAACAGTCCCCATATCCTGATTCACCATGGTTTAAAGAGCAGGCTTTATCGCTTCTCTACTAGCCAAGGTAGTGTCTCCAAAGCCGGATTTGCGTGGCCACCCAAAGTGCTTTCCTCCGCATCATCAGCTTCCCCATGTCTCCTCATGATAACATCCTGAGGGCCAGTGCCAACCTTATCAAGCAGACTCCCCCTTTCTGAGATTCAAGCCTGGCCCAGAGTATCATCCATCCCGGTAATGATAGGCTGAGCCTCCACACTCAACTTCGAGGCAGGGTCATTTTCTTCTGCTGTCATGCTAACTAAATCAGACCAAGAGCGCCCAGACAACTCCTCATCAGATACCTGCAGGCTGCCTGACTTTTTCATGTCCTGCACTGGGCAAGTTAACACCTGCCTCTTTAAGGACTTCCCCACCACCATGGGCGTACCTGTCGTCTTCCACCTTTTTGTAGACAACCCAGGGCCCATCCTTTCCAGTAAACTGTTATGGCAGTGCCGTTAAATACAAATCAGATTCCTTTACTGGCATAAGTGGACCAGACCCTCTCTGAGAAGAAACCAAACTAAGCAAGGTTATTTGTACAGTCTTGCTGCGGTTATTTAACATTCGCATAGTGCTTCTAATAGCATAAAATCGCTCTGGGAGCCTGAGAAGCAACCTCGTGAATACCAAGCATACTGCCGGACTCAAATTACTGCTACTCCCCTTCTCCACATCGCAGCCGAAGTTTGACAAATTCAACAGTTCAAGTTCGGCAGAGGGGTGGTAATGACAGTGAGTACTTCTACAATCCATTCACCTGCCTTATCTTGAAGTAGCGTTGGCCCTATTTCTCGTACTGGGGGAGCCGGCTCTCTCCCAGCAGAGAGAAAACCTCCTTCAATACAATCTCCTCAGGGCTCCTAGATTTGCAGTACTGCTGCCCAAGATATCGCCCTGGTTTCTACCAGCTGCAGCCGACCGCAATGCCACCATCCTACTTGATGCCAACGAGTGAGGTGGGCAGGGCCAGTGGTTGGCCAGCAGTGATGGTGCGCTACTCAGGTGGTGTGACACTCTGCATCCTCGGACACTACTCGCAAAGTTGACGTTTCTGTTTACAACCAGCAAGCAGTGGCAAAATCACAGTACGAGTACCATGAACAGCAAGGACAGGCACCAGTTCATGGTACGATGAGCCACACTCTTTTTTATCTGCAATCTTTTCTTGCACTAGATCCCCAACTTTAGGAATCCAGCCAGAAGCTGCCGATTGCTTCATCATTTCGTCAGTGGCAGAACATTTAGAATTCAAATTGGAGTGCTCTTCTCAGAAGTCTTGTTAATTCCTGTAAGACATTGAAACGTTCCTTGATGTCTAAAGGAGCATCTCCAGCCACTGATCCAGAGTTATCAAAATTTGGAAGAAACATTTGAACCCCAAACAGTACCTCATGAGGAGACTGATCACCCAATGACCATCTAGGAAGATCATTTAACGTACTCTGGACTCCATACAGGTGAGGAATCCAACAACAGCCCTAATATTCTAGGTGTTGCATTGAGTCATGGTACTTCTAATATGAAATTTCCCTCAGGATAAAAGGGTGCGGAATAATGCACAGCAACACCCAGGGTGTATTCTGGAATGCCATAGAGGCGAAAGCCTGTCCCTGGTCTGAGCGGAATGCTGCTAATGCCTATGTACTGATAAAGATTTGCAAATCTTTAATAACAGTTCGAGTGTCAGCTGATTGATGTGGCCACACCTCCAGAAATTGACAACAAGAATCAACAGACTCTAAGATAAATTTAACCCGTTCGGTGCGTCGGACGGCCCCCGGCCGGCCGACGTCACAGTGGGTACGTGAGGAGGACGGCCGGGGGCCGTCCGAAACACGCCCACTCATTAATTTGCCCGCACCGCGGCGGAATTCGCGCTGCGGTCAACGGGTTAAAGACACCATCTGAATTGAGCGACTCTAAGATAAATTTAAAGACACCATCTGAATCGAGCGGTCCACAATGATCTAAATAGACACATTGCAATGGCGTATTTGAAACTAAAAGTGGTATAAGTGGTGGCAAGCAAGGGTAGAACTTTTAATTTGTTGACAAATGTCACAGCAAAGGACACATTTTTTGCCTCTTTATAAAGATCCTGCCACCAACAGCATTTCTGTAATAAAGAAACTGTAGGCGCCACACCAGCATGGGCAGACGTCAATCACTGATGAGCACTTATTATTAACTCTAACCTGGATTCCCGGCTGGGTATCACTCGATCATCAATCCCAGGAATGCGGGCAAAGAGAATATTTTGAGTACTCAATAGGAGTATTTTAGCTAAATATCCTTTAGGCAGGGCCTAACTAATAGCCGAAGCAGTGACCGCAGCCATGATGTTGTGATCATCTATCCTCATATGTTAACGAGTAATCGCAGCAACTAATACAGTCTGAACAGCCGCCTTGACAGCTTCATCAGCCAATTAATTCACTGCAACGTGTACACCAACACATTGATGACTCAATGTGTGGATCACATAAGCCTGTGGCAAAGCATCTTTCAGTGCCGCCACCTTCCCCCCAAAGCAGCTTAAGTTTGATACCGTTACATTCAGGATCTATGAATTCATTCAAGCACCAATAAGGTAAATTATCATTAAAGTACTGGACACAGTAATAGGAATCAACCACTATAAGCGTGGGGAATTCTGAATCCGTATTCTGCAAAGTCAGAACCAAAGCTTTCAATTCAACCAGCTGAGCGGTACAGTCACATAAAGTTTCAGTATATGTTTTTATGCCTGAAATACACTTTCATTCATGACCTCTTTACTGCAGCACATGCAGCCAAGTACTTGTACTTAGTACCAACTGCTGGCTGGACTGAACCATCAGTGTAGATTATGAAGCATATTTATCTATATGTCAAAGCTCCAGGCAGCACAACTCACCTGAACTCCAGCAGGTTCTGATGGGGCAACTCTGGACCTTTTATTCTCCTGAGCACTTGCCTCAGCATCAGATAAGAAACTCTGCACTGGCGATAGTACCCGAAGGGAAGGGGGGATGGGATTTACAAGAAAGAAAATGCTGTGGCCAGATTTCTTCTCCTGGTCACTGCTCCACTAACTAGCCACCCAGAATGTGGTTGAGCTACAGCACAAGGAATCTGCCAAGTACAAGAAAAGTGAGCTCTATGTCTCCGTACACATTTACGTAACAGATTAATGCAAGGACTTCACTGTTTCTCACCTAAAATCATACTGTGACAAATTGCGAAAGTACCCTTGTTCTCAAGCGTTCACATTCATTTAGGGCTCATACCCTTGACAATGCACTATAATGTTAAACATAAGCGGTTGAGTTGTCTGCCCTTGTTATATTCACAATTCACAACAGTTACCTGGTTATCGAGTCTCTTGTTGTACTGCGTTAAGGGTTCATGGGATAAGGGTTCATGCCCAACAATGATTAGTCTTATTAACAATTAGTTCTTAATAACTATTAGTCACATGTCAACACATGTCAAAGGTTTGCAGGTTAGTTCACAAACATGGTTTGTAGGGAAAATAGTCAATTATCTTTCCTCTTTGATGCTTGATTGTCTTTTGAATATGCTAATCCTCGGTTAGCTCTAGCGTTTTAAGGTGCGGCGCACTGCGCTTCGTGTTTGCATCAAATTTTGATAACTTGTCTTTGTTCTTTCCTTTTTCTGTAGGTATTTACATAACAGATTAATGCAAGGACTTCAATGTTTCTCACCCAAAATCATACTGTGACAAATTGTGAAGTACCCCTCTTCTCAAGCATTCACATTCATGGAGTGCACCTAATCTTGACAATGCACTATAATGTTAAACATATGTGGTTGAGTTGTCTGCCTTCTAAAATGGCCGCTGTAACACATGCGGCCATTAAAACACATTCATAGGTGGCAGGTCGGGCCACGTGTAAGCCAGCTTTTTGTCTCTTGGGCATTTCACCATTTTCACCAGGAATTGAGACTTATTTCTTCTACCACTGCCACCAGGGATGATAACTTGATATTGCAGTTCTACCACTGCCACCAGTTATGTTTAAACAAAAGAAATAGATTGCATGTTTACAGCAGCCAATACCTATGCAGTAAACACTCAAACCCAATGCAGTAAGCATTCCATAAACCTTGGGTAGGGACGCCACACTTTACAAGGAATTAAGCACCTAACATTCACATTGGGGAATAACGGAGTATGCATTAGCATCCTCGAAGATACAGATTGTAGGGAGTGACTGTGGCAATGGAGGGAGTCATGACAATTCCTTCTCTCAAGGGCCGCCTAACCACTCTGGGCTTTTGGAGGAAGAGGGCATGAAAATGGCGAATTAACCTGGGGGCATGGACAAAGGAGGCGGGTTCCCAGGGCCGATCTGCAGGTCCATATCCCGTCAAGTAAACTAAATAGTGTAGAAGTCCATGGGGGCATTTAGAATCCAAGATTTGTTGAATTTCGCATCCTAAATGACCTTGGATGGAAATTGATGGAGGCAATTTACCAGGTTTAATTTGACTGTGAAAGGGTTTCAATAAGGATACATGGAATACAGGATGAATCGTGTACTCTGTGGGACGGAGTAGCTTTGCAGATACTGGATTCAGCATGACTCGGATTTGAAAAGGGCCAATAAAATGGGGTTGTAATCTGTGTTGATTGTCCATTTTAAGATTACAGGTTAATACAAAGACGAGGTCTCCCACTCTGGTTCTTGTTTTCAGTGTATATCTGCCTGTGTTTTCATCACTTGTTTAGCCATTTAGCCTTAGTGTGACATTATGTGGCTGTCTTTTGTATCTGATGCAAGGTCTCTAGCAGTTTTACTGCTGAAGGTACCATAACTGGGGGGGTGGTATCCATGATGGGACGGAACCATGGAAGGTGCCCTGTTATGAAGTAAAAGGGGAAAGGGCCAGTGGCTGTGTGTTTACTAATATTGTACACAAACTCTGCTAGAGGAAGGGCTTGATCCCAATGACTAGTGACTGAGGCTAGCAGACAATACATGATTTGCTCCAGGGATTGGTTCATGAGCTCCATCTGCCCATCAGTTTGGTAGTGATAGCCAGATCATAGAGTCACTTCAATTCCTAGGGATGTGCAACAAGCCTTCTAAAATGTTGATGAGATTTGTGGGCAATGATTGGAAATTATCTTAGATGAGACACCATGCAATTAGACGACTGAAGGTATGCCAGGGAGCCAGAGATATGGTCAAGGGCTGCAGTAACCCCAGGGGTGCAGTATGGGACACTTTAATTCTAGTGTAAATTGGGCACGTTAAAACATACTCCTGAGCATCTTTAAGCATTGAAGTCTATCAGAAATACCTTTTACAATTGGCCAACGTTTTTTTAAATTCCAGGATGCCCGTCTAAAGCGTTGTCGTAGTCTCATCCTAGCACCTGTTTCACAAGTTCAGGTGTGAAAATAAATAGACATTGGTTATGTTAGAAGAAACTGTCCACCACAGAATGAGCTGGATCACGACCCTATTCATCTGTGTTTAACTTACTTAGCTCCTTTTTAAATTTGGTCAAAAAGTTGTCAGGACCACATCCCACAATTATCTTATCAGATGGGATGATGCTAGTGGTTCATGGGGATGTAAATCCATATCTTGATAGTACATCTGATTGCAACTGGTTGGAAACTGGTCAGTATGTGATGACAAAATCATAACTCACTGAAAAATGAAACCATTGCATCTATCTTGGTGTCAGTGCCTTGACTGAGCTAAAGAATTGTAGATTCTTATGGTTAGAGTACATTGTGACCAAATGTTTAGCTGCTAATAGATGATGTCTCCAGTCAGAAAAAAGCAATTTAATGGCTAAGAGTTCTCTCTCAGTCACTATGTAATTCAGTTGCACAGATAATCATCTTTTGGAATAAAAGTCTACAGGATGGAAATTACCTGAGTCAGAATCTCTTTGGGAAAAAAACCTTATCTACTGTCATTTGAGAAGACCCTGCTTTAACAAAATAGAGTTTTTTCATTCAGTTTTATATAGCGCAAACTCGACCCGCAGATATCAGAGCTCCTTCCATGAGCACCAGTTGCATTACAGACGGACACAGGGTTGGTCAGTATCTGGGTGCTGTAACACAGGGGCGGTGGTAAATGCTCTTTTTAGAATCTGAAAAGCCTGGTCAGCTACATCAGACCATTGAAAGGTTTTCCCTTTCTTGAGTAGTTAGGTAATGGGTGTCAAAATATCTGGAAAGTGAGCGACGAACCTTCTATAGAACTTTGCATAACCTAGCAGCCTTTACACTTCTTTGATCGTGTTTGAAGAGGGGGCCAGGACATGATTGCTTTCACCTTTCTGGGATTCATGGTGATTCCTGAAGAAAAAAGGACATACCCCAGGAATTCGACTGCTCTAACATGGAATGAGCATTTTTCCAATTTAGCAAACAGATTGTTTTCTCTGAGTCGTTGTAAAATTGCTTGTACATGATGATCATGTTAACCCTTTGTTAACGCTAGTGTTTTAAGTGCGGCGTACCGCGCTGCGTACATGCATCAAACCTTGATAACTTGTCTCTGTTCTTATCATTTTTCAGTTTTCTGTAGGTACCAGGCAATGAGCAAAGGCTTGTGAGGAAGCCCAGAATGTGGAGATGGCAATCGCTGAGGGAGTGGAGTCATTGCAGAAGAATCGTCACGGGAACTGGACCGCTGCAGGAGTCAGAAGCAGGTGAGTGAAGTACGCATGAGGCCAAGTGCTGCCTTGCATTTGGGAGCAGTTTAAATAGCCTCCCTTCCAAAATGGCTGCCACAAAACGTGCAACACTTGAAACATGTGCAAATTCATCAGATCGAGCCAGGTGTAAGCCGGCTTCTTGTCTCTTGTGCATTTCACCATTTCCACTAGGAATTGAGCCTTGTTAGTTCTACCACTGCACCAATGATGATAACGTAATATCACAGTCCTACCACTGCCACCAGGGATGTTTAAACACAAAATATACAATGTATGGTTACAACATACAATAACCAATCCAGTAAGCACTCAATAAACCCAATGCAGTAAGCACTTCATACACCCTGGGGAGGGGGGTCCACATTTCACAAGGAATTAAGCATCTATCCTGTGCATTGGCGAATACTGGAGTATGCGCATAGTAGGGACTGGCTGTGGCAATGGCGGGGGTCATGACACTAGAGGCAAAATATCACTAGATACAGGGTATTCTTGTTCATACTGGAGGTATTCCTGTGTTCTCAAAGTATGGTAAAAAATGTAATCAACATCAGTAGCTGTTAAGGAAGTGGCCAGCTGGATCTATCTTTAATGTAAGGCGTTCGCATTAGGCATTCTGTCATTGGTGACAGCCTCTAAGTCAGGAACAGCAGACACCATAATTATGTGTTTCCCATGAGTCAATGGACGTTCCTTCAGACAGCAGTCTGTAGAGCAGTCAAAAAAATTTCTGTGAAAGCAAACGCACTTCTGCATTGGACTATAAATGCATTGGATTATAAATGCAATTTATAAGCAATTGTTATTGGTCCTCCTTCATTCAATAAAACATATAAGTAACCACTGGAACTCGCAATTATGCGGATCACCAAATTAGCGCTGTTAACACAAGTATGTAAGTGTTTAAACTCAAGCATGCCTGTTTTTAAGTTTCTGAGAATAGTAGTATGTTCAGTAGACCAATATTTATTGGAAAAATCTGGATGAATTAAATTGTACAATGGTTTAACCATTTGCCCATAATCTGGTATGTATTTTCTGCCAAAGTTGAGAAATCCTAAAAGTGATTGAAGCTTTTTCAATGTATTTGGTGTTTGGAAAAAAGCACTCTTCTCTATCAAATGTGGTGCTAGGCTTTTGCCTTCATCTGATAATTCATATCCCAAAAACAAGACACTGAGAAAGGAAATTTTAGATTTTGGAAAATTTAATTTATAGCCATGGTCAGGGAATCTCAAAATAATATGATCCACTCTGGCCAAATTTGAGTTTAAAATCATCATCTTTGAGGCTTCTTAATTGATTTCATAGTAAAAATGAATGTTACTCGGGCAGCAAACAGACCTGGACTTTATACACTTGTGTGAGCAAGCCGGAAAGCCCGACCAGCAACAAGGCAATCGATATTGGCGAATTGGACAATACTGAATTGAACAGCATGACTTGATTAAGCACACTTGGCTGTGATCACATTAACTTGAACTATTTGGTGAGTGCTTACCAATTGATGAATCTTGTACTTTTTTGCCCATATGACGAGGTCCTAAATTCTTGTTACATGATATTAGTTCACACAGTGACAAGTGTTAATTATTAATATTTTCCGTCTCTTACAGATTTATGTATTCAGGCAAAAATGTTTGTTTTCCTGATGATGATCCTGTATTTTAAACGGATCGAAATGTCGTCAACTTAAATCACTCTGTCCCACATGAATTTGTATATCTGCTTTATGGGTGTAGTGGTGTTGTGTTCTACAAATAAGTGACCCTTATTGTATACATAACTGTTGATCACTCTATGTGCCTTGCCTGTTTTTTTCTGTGGTTTTTAACACTTGTTGAGGATTATCCTGGCTGGGGTGCACTTCCTTATTTAATCGTTATTTTCAAATAAAATGTTATCTATACGTTCGATCGGATTATTCCTGGGCATTATTTTTTTCTCCCTGGGTATTAATTCTTATCTAACTGTTTAGGGACCCTTGTTCCTTAAACAACAGATTACCCTTGGTCCCAATTGATTCTTGGGTTTCCCTTGTGTTTGTTTAACTTTCTAAAGATTACATTTTTAAAATTGTGATCAAAACCCAATTTCACCACTAAATTAGGCTTTTCACCTCAATTCCAAAGACAGAAAACATGAACTGTTATCTCTTCCCATTTGGAAATTCCACTTAAATATAATAAGGCAACTCCAATGTCATCCTATGGGAGAGGTAGGCCTTCCAGTAGTGAAAAAACAAATGTAAGAGTTTTTTACTACTAGGACATCTAAAACTTAAAAGTACATGTCCAAACTTTTAAATACAGGACAGCCTACCCTAGGGGCTGCCCAGGGCCTACATAGGGGTGCCTTATATGTATTAAAAAGGAATGTTTGGGCCTGGCAAATAGTTTACGTTGCCAGGTCTACATGGCAGTTTAAAACTACACATGCACAAGCTGTAATGGAAAACCTGAGACATGTTTAAAGGGCTACTTAAGTGGGTATACAATCACTTTTGCAGGGCCAGTAGTACCATTTAATTTACAAGCCCTGGGTACATGTAGTATCGCTTTACTAGGGACTTACAAGTAAATTAAATATGCCAATTGGGTATAAGCAGTCAAACATGTTTTAGAGAAAGAGCACAAGCACTGGTTAGCAGTGGTAAAGTGCCCAGAGTTCTAAAGCCAACAAAAATAGGTTCAGCAAAATGGAGGAGAAGAGGTAAAAAGTTTGGGGGAAGACCACCCTAATGCTGACAGGTCTAGCACCAGCCAGCTAGCCCTTGGAGTCACTCTGGTGGTCCTGTGATCGAGATGCAGGTCCAGTACTTTTCTTGAAGGCAGCAGGGCAGCAGAGAGCAGGGCAGCAGCGCAACAGAGTAGTTTCCTTCTTGCAGTGCAGCACAACAATCCTTCTCAGTCTTCCACAGATCTAGAGGTGTACTGAAGAGTTGGATTTGAGGGTCTACTATTTATGCCTGGTACCCACTTTGAAATAGGAGAAGGTTCTGGAGGTTTCCACCCTCCGAGGTGGTTGGAATTTCCTGCCTCCCTGTCCTGGCACCAGCTTCTATGCGGGTCACAAAAGACTAGTGTCACACCCTTTGTGAGTGTGCTCAGGCAGAGCATTTGTGATGTGCAAGATGGAAAGTGACCGCTCTACCCCTCAACAAGTCAGAGATGGACCATCCTGTCAACACCTATTCTCCTTTGTCTTCCTATCTAGGAGCTATACAAAAAGATCAACTGCCAGCTATGCCTAGTCATGTGACCCAGTATACAGGCAGCAGACACCATATGGTTTAAACAGGAAAATGTAAACTTTCTAAAAGTGGTATTTTCAGAATTGTGACTTACAATCTGACTTTGCCATTAAAGAGGGCTTTAAATTATAATTCTGTAGACTTCAAATTCGATCTTCCTAAATGCTCCCAATTAAACGTTATAACGTATTACATGTAATAAGTTAACCCATTGTTATACTATGGGAGAGGCAGGCCTTGCAGTAGTGAAAAACGAATTTGAGCGTTTTTCACTGCCAGGGCATGTAAAACTTAAAAGTACATGTTCAACTTTTTAAATAACATCACCTTGCCATATGTACCGTTTGGGGCCTACCCTAGGGTTGACTTATATGAATAAAAGCATTAAAGATGTGGCAAAGACTTCACTTTGCTAGGTTGAAATGGCAGTTTAAAACTACACAAGCAGGCTGCAATTGCAGGACTTAGACATTTTTGAAGGGCTACTTAAGTGGGTGGCACAATAAGTTCTGCAGGCCCACCAGTAGCATTTAGTTTACAGGACCTGGGTATTGGCAGTACCACTTTACTGGGGACTTGCAAGTAAGTAAGTTTCATGTTTAAAGGAGAAAGCACATGCAGTTTATTGCTGGTTAGCAGTGGTAAAGTGCACAGAGTCCTAAGTCCAACAAAAATAAGATCATTAAACATGGAGGAGTAAGCCCACAAATTTGGGGGACGACTCCCCTAAGGTGACAGGTCTAACATGTGCCCTCCAACCCAGCTGAAAGTGGGGAAAATTACTCAACCTCCTGGGAGTTGTCATCACTAAGGCTGAAGAACTTGGAGGGACCATCATTATTGGCATGGCTGACCCAGCACAGTGTTCCACGGTAAAGTTCATTCCCTTTAGGGAGATTGTAGGAGAGTAGGATCTGCTTCACAGGGGTACCCCCACTTTTTGCTGATACTTCACTGGTTTTCGACATTAGTCTGGCTGGGGCCCTGCTATTCAGAACCCCAGCCTAGCTGTTTCCTCTTTAAAAGGGTCTCCATGTGCCTTAGGCACATCACTGATTGGGATCTGGAGTGCCCTTGTAAGTCCCTAGTATATGGTATACTATGTACCAAGGGCATAGGTACCTCAGAGGCCTGCCAGGGGCTGCAGCATGTATTATGCCACCCCTGGTAGGCCATCCAAACTGGCACCACAGGTCTGCTACTGCAGCCTGGGTAAGGTGGTGCATGCACCCCTTGCTGTGGTATAGGTTACCTATATCACTAAATGCATACACACATATAAACCTATAAGTCACTCCTAAGGCAGGCCTTATCAATCCTAAAGGCAGAGTGCATGGTTCCTATGTGAGAGGGTGCCCCTGCATGAGCAGGGCCCCTCTGCAGCGTTCGGAGACCATCTCTGAGGCTGTTTGTAGTGCAGCCTGACCATATACTCTTAAACGCATTATATCCTCGCGGTAAAATGCTAACTATGGAATGGCTGCACCTAAACATGTCGTGTTTGGTGTCAAACATCTTGGAATACTACCCCCCGCCAATCCTGGCGGTGGGGGTAGCATTCCACCCTTCTAGAGGGAAAGGCATGTTAACTCTGACGAGTCCGGTAACTTCTTTCCAGAGCCAGGCATCACAAAATGGATGCTGCTGCCACAGACATGAGTCTGGCCTCCTGCTGCTGGACGAAACTCCGGCAGGGGAGGCCTGGACAATAGGTTTCCTGTCCCAGGGAGGTGTGACCACCTCCCCAGACAGGACAATGTGTATTGGGGCTAGGCGGGAGCACTTTCGGGTGCTTTGAAGTCCTGCACTGGGGGCACATTTGGTGTCCCTGTGCATACCCCAGTTCAAACTGGATCAGGGGCTTGCAGCCCCTGCTTTGGCGCGAACTGGACAAAGGGAAAGGGGTGTAGTCACCCCTCTGCCCTGACCCACCCATAGGTGGGGCCACAGAGTAGTCCATCCCCTATTTTTAGAATAAAGGTAGGAACCCAGTCCCTAGGACTTTAGATTATACCTGGACGAAACTCTGAAACAGAATCCTGGACCTTCGACGCTCTACTCACGATTAGAGGACTGAAGAATCTCCCTTGGGGTCAAGGAGTGACTCCCCTGCTTGGCAGGCACCAAAGAAGCATCTGTCCGGTTCGCATCACTGAAGCTCCCGTCGGACGCCGAAGTCATCGCATCACCAGAGGTGGATTCTCAGACTTCCCCGAGGCTACCCTGAGTCCCCAGCAAAGCTGAGGCCCGTGGCTATCGTGGGTGACTTGAGACCGTGACCCCTGGACACCGAGCACATTTGCAAGTGCACCATCTTCTGGGTCTCTCAAGAAGTCGTGCTTTGGGCTCCGAGTAGCCCTAGCCTCCAGCACCACCTGCACCGAAGATCACTGGCCCCCACTCCACGAGTGTCCTGTAAGCCAGCTCCACGTGCGGCGTCACGAGGCTCCTTCGCAGTCGCTAGCCCGTTGGCTAGTAGCCCTTAACGAAGGCCAATCTTTTCTTTACTTGGCAGTCTGGTTGCTCCAGGCCTGCCCTCACTTACCCTCGCTGGGTGAGTTCCCCAGACCTTGCTGGTCTGCATCATCGACGATCTACATCTTACTCGAGACTTGCCGTTGCCAAGGCTTGTTGGGTCCAATCTGGTCGCCGACACCTCTGCACTCGACAGACATCGAGCAACAGCCCGAATCCTGCTCCTGGTCGCCGACAACGCCTCTCGGACCTCGTGGCTGAAGAGTCAAGACGACCGTCACCGAATCTGAAGCACTCGACATCGGTGGGCATCTGTCCATCGCCTCCCTGGTCACTGGCTAGTGACCCAGACTCTGTCCCCTCTGCTTTCAGGTTCTTCAGAACTCCGATCCACTCTTGGATCCACCCGGACACTTTTCCCCTGGTCGCCAGCAGCACTTTGCAGCAGATCGCCATAAGAACCGACGACGAAACCCGACCCCGAAAGGCACCTATGCACCCGGCTTCCCTGGGTGAGGTAACACGAGTACTCCGGTGCTCCTGTGGGTAGAGACTCTTCAAAGTCCTAGATCTCAAAGGGTTTTGTCCTAGTCCTCTTTTAAGTGTCCCTTTCCTCTATTTTCCCGATCCCGACTTTCTCCATAGAAGTTAACGGCGTATCGCGGTTGTGTATTTACACTGCACGCGTCTCCCGTGGGTCCCCTGTGTCACTACCTTGGGTGGTTCCTTGTGGTCCAAGCACTTCTAGAGGCTCTAGGCCTAGTGTCTAGTTCAGTCGTGGTTCGCATACCACTTTATTGGTATATGGTTTGGTATGCCCCTAGGGCCCAAACGTGTATTTGTGCTATTGCTGTGATTTAAGATCTTATAACCTATGTATTTCGAACTCTAGCCTCATAAAGAGACTAGAGGGGTGTGTTTAGTAATAAATACATATATTTTGAATATATACCTGGTGTGGTGCTCTTTCATTTGGTCACTCAAGAGATTATAGACTGGTAAAACAAGCTGCTTTACATTCCTTCAAGACTTAGCCTGAAGGCTGCTCTCCACAGCTACCACTAGGATAGCTTTCAATAAGGTTGTCTTTAACCTACCTACCATAAGAGTCGATTTGGACTGGTGCAAGGTGCCCACTATAATTAGTGGACAGCATATGCCAGGCCAACTTCTCACATTGGTGTGCAGCGTGTGGGATTCCAGCTTGCTATTGTTTTACCAGATAATCTCAATTGAATTGATCAACTGAAAACCACTAAAGGTACCTAAGGTACATATAATTTAAGCTTAGAATATCAGTAAGTTCTACTGAACTTAGAGTTGTGTGTTAAGGGATAGCACAACCCTTTCTACAACTCAAGAGAGTTTAGTAGGCCACACTAGAGTAGGTAGTGCATACACCACACCACACTAGTAATGTCTTTAAAAGCAGGATCTAGAGATGCCCTGCAGGAAGCCATTGAGCTTCCCCTCCAAGTATGACACACTCCCATTCTTGGAACTGAGAGCTTTGTGTAACGTGAGGAAATTAAGGACAGGCCAAAGTCCCACCACCCAACACCTCCAGGAGTTGTTGGTGGCTTATGATCTTAGTAAGTCTTCAGAGACTGAAGGGGTAGGAGCAGAGGGTGGGCCAGCAGATGAGGAAGGGGCCAGGGGTACTACTACCCCCAGCCCCCCTCTGAAACTGACCAGGAGGGTGACAATGACCCTGACCTGGAAAACCCAATCCCTTCTGGGGAAGATGAAGATGAGGATCTTGAGAACCACACCTTTGTCCCCCCAGGAAGGATTATGAGTGTGCTCAGAAAGTCTAGGTCTCCTTCTCAGGAGTCTAACCACTCTGGCACCTCAATAGGGAGCTCTGTTTCTTCTCACAGGAGGGAATCCTCTCATGAGAGAAGAAAGAGACTGGTCCAGTATGAGGAAACTCAACTGGAGATCAGGAAGAAGCAATTGGCTTTAGATAGAGAATCCCTAGATCTCCTTAAAGAGAGAAGAAAGTTGGGACTAGAGTCCCATGGTGGCAGCCATGTCCCTAGAGATAGGGAAAGGTCCTATGACCATAGGAACCTGAGCAAGATTGTCCCTCCCTACCAGAGTGGGGATGACATCCACAAATGGATAACTGCTTTAGAGAGGGCCTGTAAAGTACAGAAGGTCCCTCAGGAGCAGTGGGCAGCAATCTTGTGGCTCTCCTTTGCTGACAAAGGTAGAGACAAGCTCCTCACTGTTAGAGAGGAGGATGCTGATAATTACAAGGTCTTGAAGAGTGCTCTTATTGATGGGTTTGGCCTAACCACTGAACAGTACAGGTTGAAGTTCAGAGACACCCAAAAAGCACAGACTCAAGACTGGGTAGACTATGTGGATTGTTCTGCCAAGGCTCTGGAAGGCTGGTTGATGGGCAGTAAGGTGTGTGACTTCTCAGGATTGTATAATCTGATAATGAGGGAGCAGATTCTTAATAACTGTCAAAACCAGCTGTTGCATCAGTACCTGGTTGACTCTGATCTGACCTCTCCCCAAGAATTGGGAAAGAAGGCAGACAAATGGGTCAGAACCAGGGTGAAGCAGAAGGTACAGAACCAAGGTGGGGAAACCAAGAAGCAAGATGCTAAGAACTCTGACAAGGGTGGGGAGAAGGGTAAAGATCAAAAGTCTTCATCAGGCCCCCAAAAATCTTCTTCTGGTGGGGATTCCCAGTCTACCAAGGGTAAAGGCCAAAGAAAACCATGGTGCAAGGTCTGTAAGCAAAAGACCCACTGGACCAGTGATTGCACCAAGTCCAAAGACTCCAGTCCAGCACCCACCAATGCCCCTAAGGCACCTGTTCCCCCTAGTACAGTTGGTGGAGGTGCTCCAGCAAAGGGTTTAGTAGGGTTCACCCTGGGAACTGAGTTGGGCTCTGACTTAGTCAGGGAACTGACTCAGGCTGTGTTAGTCTGTGATGGAGGCATGGATGTGACCTCCACTGTGAGTCCCAGTAATCTGGGCAAGTACAGACAACAGCCTTTAATCAATGGACGAGAGGCTTTGGCATTTAGGGACACAGGGGCAAGTGTCACAATGGTGACACAAGACCTTGTGCTACCTGGGCAAGTTATACTTGGTGAAATGTACCAAGTGACCAATGCTAGCAATGTCAGAACAGACCATACTCTGGCAGTTGTTAACTTCTCCTGGGGAGGGGTAACTGGCCTTAAGAAGGTTGTGGTAAGTGCAAACCTACCAGTCGAATGCTTGCTTGGCAATGACTTAGAGACTTCTGCTTGGGCAGAAGTGGAGCTCAGGACCCATGCAGAAATGCTGGGGATCCCTGCAGATGTGTTTGCTGTGACCAGGTCACAAGCTAAACTGTCTAAAACTGAACAGGCCTTGGATTCTGGAAGAATGGACCAAGTGCCTTCCAAGAGGAGGAGTAGTAGGGTTAAGGCAGTGCCTTCCCCTTGGCTCAGGAGGAAGATCAGTCCCTTGAGGGGGATGATCTCAGCCCTGAAGAAGGAACTGTCCCAGAGGAACTTGAACCTGAACAGGTTGAGTTCTTGGGGACAGGGGGACCTTCTAGGGCAGATCTGAGCCAGGAGCAGCAGAGCTGCCCCTCCCTTGAACCCCTCAGACAGCAAGCTGCTGCTGAGGCTGCTGGGAAAGCTAGTGGTCCCCATACAGTGTATTGGGATGATGGACTCCTGTACTCAGAGAGTAGAGACCCCAAGCCTGGTGCTACCAGGAGGTTGGTAATACCTTTGAAGTTCAGGGGCTTCCTATTGACCCTAGCCCATGATATTCCCTTAGCAGGACACCTGGGCCAGAACAAGACTTGGGACAGAATTGTCCCTCACTTTCACTGGCCCCACATGTCTGAAGACAGTAAGGAGTTTTGTCGCTCCTGTGTAACCTGCCAAGCCAGTGGCAAAGCAGGTGGCACTACAAAGGCCCCCCTGATACCACTACCTGTGGTGGGGGTGCCCTTTGAGAGGGTAGGGATTGACATTGTTGGTCCCATGGATCCCCAAACAGCCTCTGGGCACAGGTTTATCCTGGTGGTAGTGGATCATGCCACCAGGTACCCAGAAGCTATTCCCCTCAGGACCACTACAGCACCTGTGGTGGCAAGGGCCCTCCTGGGAATCTTCTCAAGAGTGGGCTTTCCTAAGGAGGTAGTATCAGACAGGGGTGCAAACTTCATGTCTGGTTACTTAAAAGCAATGTGGAAGGAGTGTGGAGTTACTTATAAGTTCACCACACCCTATCACCCACAATGCAATGGTTTAGTTGAGAGATTCAACAAAACCTTGAAGGGCATGATTAAAGGGCTCCCAGAAAAGCTTAGGCGTAGATGGGACATACTCTTGCCCTGCCTTTTATTCGCATATAGGGAGGTGCCTCAGAAGGGGGTTGGTTACAGCCCTTTTGAACTTCTGTTTGGCCACCCTGTGAGGGGTCCACTGTGCTTGGTGAAGGAAGGATGGGAGTTACCTCTCAAGCCCCCAAAGCAAGATATAGTGGACTATGTACTTGGTCTCCGCTCCAGGATGGCTGAGTACATGAAAAAGGCAACCAAAAACCTTGAGGCTAGCCAGGAACTGCAGAAGGCCTGGCATGACCAAAAGGCTGTTCTGACTGTTTACCAGCCAGGACAGAAGGTGTGGGTGTTGGAGCCAGTGGCCCCAGCAGCTCTCCAAGACAAATGGAGTGGACCCCACACTATTGTTGAGCAGAAGGGTGAGGTCACTTACTTAGTAGACCTGGGAACACCCAGGAGTCCCCAAAGGGTTCTCCATGTCAACAGACTTAAGCCATATGTGGACAGGGCAGACATGGGCTTGCTCATGGCTACTGATGAAGGGCAGGAGGAAGAGAGTGACCCACTCCCTGACCTGCTCTCACAGAACCCTGACGATGGGTCAGTTGATGGTGCAGCCTTGGCAGGCAGCCTCACTACCCAGCAACAAACTGATTGCAGGCAAGTCCTCAATCAGTTTAGACATATGTTTTCACTGACACCCAGTCAGACCACCTGGTGCACTCATGAAGTGGACACTGGGGACAGTCTGCCTATTAAAAACAAGATTTATAGGCAACCTGACCATGTCAGGGACTGTATCAGGACTGAAGTCCAGAAGATGTTGGAATTGGGAGTGATTGAGCCCTCAGATAGCCCTTGGGCTAGTCCAGTAGTCCTAGTACCTAAACCTCACACCAGTGGTGGGAAAAGAGAGATGAGGTTTTGTGTAGACTACAGAGGCCTCAATGCAGTCACTAGGACTGATGCCCATCCAATACCCAGGGCAGATGAGCTCATAGATACTTTGGCCTCTGCCAAATATCTCAGCACATTTGACCTAACAGCTGGCTACTGGCAGATCAGACTAGCTGATGCTGCAAAGCCCAAAACAGCATTTTCAACCCCTAGTGGGCATTATCAATTTGTGGTGATGCCCTTTGGTCTGAAAAATGCACCTGCCACTTTCCAGAGGTTGGTGAACACAGTTCTCACAGGACTGGAAGCCTATAGTGCAGCTTATCTAGATGATATTGCTGTCTTTAGCTCCACCTGGGAGGATCACCTGGTCCACCTCAGGAATGTTTTACAGGCCCTGCAAAAGGCAGGCCTGACTATCAAGGCCACTAAGTGCCAGATAGGGCAGAGTCAGGTTGTGTACCTGGGCCACCTTGTGGGTGGAGGCCAGGTTCAACCTTTGCAGAGCAAGATCCAGACCATCATGGACTGGACTGCTCCCACTACCCAGACTCAGGTGAGAGCCTTCTTAGGCCTGACTGGGTACTATAGGAGATTTGTCAAGGGGTATGGATCAATAGTGACACCCTTGAATGACTTAACTTCTAAGAAAATGCCCAAAAAGGTTCAGTGGACAGTTAGCTGTCAAAAGGCATTTGATGACCTCAAGCAGGCCATGTGCACTGCTCCAATTCTGCAGAGTCCTGATTACTCCAAGAAGTTCATTGTTCAAACTGATGCATCTGAATTGGGGGTAGGGGCTGTACTGTCACAATTGAATGAAGAAGGTCAGGATCAGCCAGTAGCTTTTATTAGCAGAAGGCTGACCCCTAGAGAGAAACGTTGGGCAGCCATAGAGAGGGAGGCCTTTGCTGTGGTCTGGGCTCTGAAGAAGTTGAGGCCATACTTGTTTGGTACACACTTCCTGGTTCAGACAGACCATAAGCCCCTCTTATGGCTAAAACAAATGAAGGGTGAAAACCCCAAACTGCTTAGGTGGTCCATTTCCCTACAGGGGATGGACTTTACAGTGGAACATAGGCCTGGGAGTAACCATGCGAATGCAGATGGACTCTCTAGGTATTTCCACTTAGAACATGAAGACTTAACTGGGCAAGGTTAGTTTAATGTCCCTACGTTTGGGGGGGTTGTGTAGGAGAGTAGGATCTGCTTCACAGGGGTACCCCCACTTTTTGCTGATACTTCACTGGTTTTCGACATTAGTCTGGCTGGGGCCCTGCTATTCAGAACCCCAGCCTAGCTGTTTCCTCTTTAAAAGGGTCTCCATGTGCCTTAGGCACATCACTGATTGGGATCTGGAGTGCCCTTGTAAGTCCCTAGTATATGGTATACTATGTACCAAGGGCATAGGTACCTCAGAGGCCTGCCAGGGGCTGCAGCATGTATTATGCCACCCCTGGTAGGCCATCCAAACTGGCACCACAGGTCTGCTACTGCAGCCTGGGTAAGGTGGTGCATGCACCCCTTGCTGTGGTATAGGTTACCTATATCACTAAATGCATACACACATATAAACCTATAAGTCACTCCTAAGGCAGGCCTTATCAATCCTAAAGGCAGAGTGCATGGTTCCTATGTGAGAGGGTGCCCCTGCATGAGCAGGGCCCCTCTGCAGCGTTCGGAGACCATCTCTGAGGCTGTTTGTAGTGCAGCCTGACCATATACTCTTAAACGCATTATATCCTCGCGGTAAAATGCTAACTATGGAATGGCTGCACCTAAACATGTCGTGTTTGGTGTCAAACATCTTGGAATACTACCCCCCGCCAATCCTGGCGGCGGGGGTAGCATTCCACCCTTCTAGAGGGAAAGGCATGTTAACTCTGACGAGTCCGGTAACTTCTTTCCAGAGCCAGGCATCACAAAATGGATGCTGCTGCCACAGACACGAGTCTGGCCTCCTGCTGCTGGACGAAACTCCGGCAGGGGAGGCCTGGACAATAGGTTTCCTGTCCCAGGGAGGTGTGACCACCTCCCCAGACAGGACAATGTGTATTGGGGCTGGGCGGGAGCACTTTCGGGTGCTTTGAAGTCCTGCACTGGGGGCACATTTGGTGTCCCTGTGCATACCCCAGTTCAAACCGGATCAGGGGCTTGCAGCCCCTGCTTTGGCGCGAACTGGACAAAGGGAAAGGGGTGTAGCCACCCCTCTGCCCTGACCCACCCATAGGTGGGGCCACAGAGTAGTCCATCCCCTATTTTTAGAATAAAGGTAGGAACCCAGTCCCTAGGACTTTAGATTATACCTGGACGAAACTCTGAAACAGAATCCTGGACCTTCGACGCTCTACTCACGATTAGAGGACTGAAGAATCTCCCTTGGGGTCAAGGAGTGACTCCCCTGCTTGGCAGGCACCAAAGAAGCATCTGTCCGGTTCGCATCACTGAAGCTCCCGTCGGACGCCGAAGTCATCGCATCACCAGAGGTGGATTCTCAGACTTCCCCGAGGCTACCCTGAGTCCCCAGCAAAGCTGAGGCCCGTGGCTATCGTGGGTGACTTGAGACCGTGACCCCTGGACACCGAGCACATTTGCAAGTGCACCATCTTCTGGGTCTCCCAAGAAGTCGTGCTTTGGGCTCCGAGTAGCCCTAGCCTCCAGCACCACCTGCACCGAAGATCACTGGCCCCCACTCCACGAGTGTCCTGTAAGCCAGCTCCACGTGCGGCGTCACGAGGCTCCTTCGCGGTCGCTAGCCCGTTGGCTAGTAGCCCTTAACGAAGGCCAATCTTTTCTTTACTTGGCAGTCTGGTTGCTCCAGGCCTGCCCTCACTTACCCTCGCTGGGTGAGTTCCTCAGACCTTGCTGGTCTGCATCATCGACGATCTACATCTTACTCGAGACTTGCCGTTGCCAAGGCTTGTTGGGTCCAATCTGGTCGCCGACACCTCTGCACTCGACAGACATCGAGCAGCAGCGCGAATCCTGCTCCTGGTCGCCGACAACGCCTCCCGGACCTCGTGGCTGAAGAGTCAAGACGACCGTCACCGAATCTGAAGCACTCGACATCGGTGGGCATCTGTCCATCGCCTCCCTGGTCACTGGCTAGTGACCCAGACTCTGTCCCCTCTGCTTTCAGGTTCTTCAGAACTCCGATCCACTCTTGGATCCACCCGGACACTTTTCCCCTGGTCGCCAGCAGCACTTTGCAGCAGATCGCCATAAGAACCGACGACGAAACCCGACCCCGAAAGGCACCTATGCACCCGGCTTCCCTGGGTGAGGTAACACGAGTACTCCGGTGCTCCCGTGGGTAGAGACTCTTCAAAGTCCTAGATCTCAAAGGGTTTTGTCCTAGTCCTCTTTTAAGTGTCCCTTTCCTCTATTTTCCCGATCCCGACTTTCTCCATAGAAGTTAACGGCGTATCGCGGTTGTGTATTTACACTGCACGCGTCTCCCGTGGGTCCCCTGTGTCACTACCTTGGGTGGTTCCTTGTGGTCCAAGCACTTCTAGAGGCTCTAGGCCTAGTGTCTAGTTCAGTCGTGGTTCGCATACCACTTTATTGGTATATGGTTTGGTATGCCCCTAGGGCCCAAACGTGTATTTGTGCTATTACTGTGATTTAAGATCTTATAACCTATGTACTTCGAACTCTAGCCTCATAAAGAGACTAGAGGGGTGTGTTTAGTAATAAATACATATATTTTGAATATATACCTGGTGTGGTGCTCTTTCATTTGGTCACTCAAGAGATTATAGACTGGTAAAACAAGCTGCTTTACATTCCTTCAAGACTTAGCCTGAAGGCTGCTCTCCACAGCTACCACTAGGATAGCTTTCAATAAGGTTGTCTTTAACCTACCTACCATAAGAGTCGATTTGGACTGGTGCAAGGTGCCCACTATAATTAGTGGACAGCATATGCCAGGCCAACTTCTCACATTGGTGTGCAGCGTGTGGGATTCCAGCTTGCTATTGTTTTACCAGATAATCTCAATTGAATTGATCAACTGAAAACCACTAAAGGTACCTAAGGTACATATAATTTAAGCTTAGAATATCAGTAAGTTCTACTGAACTTAGAGTTGTGTGTTAAGGGATAGCACAACCCTTTCTACAACTCAAGAGAGTTTAGTAGGCCACACTAGAGTAGGTAGTGCATACACCACACCACACTAGTAATGTCTTTAAAAGCAGGATCTAGAGATGCCCTGCAGGAAGCCATTGAGCTTCCCCCTCCAAGTATGACACACTCCCATTCTTGGAACTGAGAGCTTTGTGTAACGTGAGGAAATTAAGGACAGGCCAAAGTCCCACCACCCAACACCTCCAGGAGTTGTTGGTGGCTTATGATCTTAGTAAGTCTTCAGAGACTGAAGGGGTAGGAGCAGAGGGTGGGCCAGCAGATGAGGAAGGGGCCAGGGGTACTACTACCCCCAGCCCCCCTCTGAAACTGACCAGGAGGGTGACAATGACCCTGACCTGGAAAACCCAATCCCTTCTGGGGAAGATGAAGATGAGGATCTTGAGAACCACACCTTTGTCCCCCCAGGAAGGATTATGAGTGTGCTCAGAAAGTCTAGGTCTCCTTCTCAGGAGTCTAACCACTCTGGCACCTCAATAGGGAGCTCTGTTTCTTCTCACAGGAGGGAATCCTCTCATGAGAGAAGAAAGAGACTGGTCCAGTATGAGGAAACTCAACTGGAGATCAGGAAGAAGCAATTGGCTTTAGATAGAGAATCCCTAGATCTCCTTAAAGAGAGAAGAAAGTTGGGACTAGAGTCCCATGGTGGCAGCCATGTCCCTAGAGATAGGGAAAGGTCCTATGACCATAGGAACCTGAGCAAGATTGTCCCTCCCTACCAGAGTGGGGATGACATCCACAAATGGATAACTGCTTTAGAGAGGGCCTGTAAAGTACAGAAGGTCCCTCAGGAGCAGTGGGCAGCAATCTTGTGGCTCTCCTTTGCTGACAAAGGTAGAGACAAGCTCCTCACTGTTAGAGAGGAGGATGCTGATAATTACAAGGTCTTGAAGAGTGCTCTTATTGATGGGTTTGGCCTAACCACTGAACAGTACAGGTTGAAGTTCAGAGACACCCAAAAAGCACAGACTCAAGACTGGGTAGACTATGTGGATTGTTCTGCCAAGGCTCTGGAAGGCTGGTTGATGGGCAGTAAGGTGTGTGACTTCTCAGGATTGTATAATCTGATAATGAGGGAGCAGATTCTTAATAACTGTCAAAACCAGCTGTTGCATCAGTACCTGGTTGACTCTGATCTGACCTCTCCCCAAGAATTGGGAAAGAAGGCAGACAAATGGGTCAGAACCAGGGTGAAGCAGAAGGTACAGAACCAAGGTGGGGAAACCAAGAAGCAAGATGCTAAGAACTCTGACAAGGGTGGGGAGAAGGGTAAAGATCAAAAGTCTTCATCAGGCCCCCAAAAATCTTCTTCTGGTGGGGATTCCCAGTCTACCAAGGGTAAAGGCCAAAGAAAACCATGGTGCAAGGTCTGTAAGCAAAAGACCCACTGGACCAGTGATTGCACCAAGTCCAAAGACTCCAGTCCAGCACCCACCAATGCCCCTAAGGCACCTGTTCCCCCTAGTACAGTTGGTGGAGGTGCTCCAGCAAAGGGTTTAGTAGGGTTCACCCTGGGAACTGAGTTGGGCTCTGACTTAGTCAGGGAACTGACTCAGGCTGTGTTAGTCTGTGATGGAGGCATGGATGTGACCTCCACTGTGAGTCCCAGTAATCTGGGCAAGTACAGACAACAGCCTTTAATCAATGGACGAGAGGCTTTGGCATTTAGGGACACAGGGGCAAGTGTCACAATGGTGACACAAGACCTTGTGCTACCTGGGCAAGTTATACTTGGTGAAATGTACCAAGTGACCAATGCTAGCAATGTCAGAACAGACCATACTCTGGCAGTTGTTAACTTCTCCTGGGGAGGGGTAACTGGCCTTAAGATGGTTGTGGTAAGTGCAAACCTACCAGTCGAATGCTTGCTTGGCAATGACTTAGAGACTTCTGCTTGGGCAGAAGTGGAGCTCAGGACCCATGCAGAAATGCTGGGGATCCCTGCAGATGTGTTTGCTGTGACCAGGTCACAAGCTAAACTGTCTAAAACTGAACAGGCCTTGGATTCTGGAAGAATGGACCAAGTGCCTTCCAAGAGGAGGAGTAGTAGGGTTAAGGCAGTGCCTTCCCCCTTGGCTCAGGAGGAAGATCAGTCCCTTGAGGGGGATGATCTCAGCCCTGAAGAAGGAACTGTCCCAGAGGAACTTGAACCTGAACAGGTTGAGTTCTTGGGGACAGGGGGACCTTCTAGGGCAGATCTGAGCCAGGAGCAGCAGAGCTGCCCCTCCCTTGAACCCCTCAGACAGCAAGCTGCTGCTGAGGCTGCTGGGAAAGCTAGTGGTCCCCATACAGTGTATTGGGATGATGGATGTTAGAAATGGGGGTCTCTAGTTGGCAATGGCTGGCCACTGTCCAAGTAGGGACCCTTCTTCCTAAGTCAGAGTGAGAGGGCTACCCTCTTTAATACCCCTGCTCAACCCTGTGGTAACGTAGCACGAGCAGGTAGGCTTATCTCAGAGGCAGGGTGTGAAGCATTTATGACCATACACAGTAACACAGTGAGGAACACTACAAAGGGACACCACACAAGTAGTTATAAAAAATAAGTATCTTTATATAAAGGCAGATTTATCACAAGACCAATAACTGTAAAAGCCACAATACTGTCAAAAATAGGATGGCTGTTGAAGGACTGTCAAAGATAGTTCAAAGGTTGCAAGAGTAAGGTTCAAATTCAAAGCAGGGGTCTCTGCGCCCTTTCTCGTTCAGAGGTTGCAACAATAAGGTTCAAATTCAAAGCAGGGGTCTCTGCGACCCTTTCTCTCACAAAGTACCTGTATTCAGTAGCAAAACCAACAAAATGTCGCAAAGAAGTGTTAGCGATGAATTTCCTCACGCGAGGCCGGCGATGCGTTAAAATCCTTGCCGCAAGGGAGGATGATGCGCCGATCTGCTGATGCGTGCGGAGATGATGCGACCAACTTCTGCACGCTAGGCCGCCGATGCGCTGAGACCTTGCCGCGAGGGCGAAGGCGATGCGACGATCCTGTTGCGTGTGCGGAGACGATGCGACAAACTTCTGCACGCTAGGCCGCCGATGCGATGACTTTCTTGCCGCGAGGGAGAAGTCGATGCGACGAGCCTGTTGCGTTGTGCGATCGTGTTGCGATGCGAAGAAATGGCGCTCCGCGAGGGAGCGACGAAATCCGGTGCGATGCGATGAAAATGGCGGACGCACGGCGTCCGCAATGCGATGTCTTGAAGCAATGATTCTGTAGGGGTTGCGAGCGCTCGGCGACAGCCGCGCGATGATTTTTCCAGCGCGTCTCGGCTGCAGCGGCTCGCAAAGGGGCGTTAGCGATGGTCTCGTGTTGCGAGCACTCAGCGGCAGCAGCGCGATGATTTTCAGCACTCTTTTCTCTGAAGCAAACTAGAGGCCCTGGAACTCACAGGAGCCTCATCAGCAGATAGCAATCCTCGCAGGGAGGAAGCAGGAGGTTGGTGGTGGAGTCTGATGTGCCTGAGACTCCAGCAGGAGGCTAGCTCTTTTCCTAGCCCTTGGGTAATTGCTGTAACAAAAATAAAAGTTCTCTCAAAAGTCCTTTTCTCTCTTCTTCAAGGTCCAGTGGTCACTGCTGCAGGCCAGTGCAAGAAACAACACACAAGCACAAGGACAGTCACTTCCTGCAGATTCCTCCAGTGGCACGGACAGAGTTTCCTCTCCAGATCCAAAAGCAATACCAAAGTAGGGGGTTTGAGCACAGATATTTATACCCCAAAAGCCTTTGATCCTTGAAGCTACCAGTCCCTGAACCTAGCCAGAACCAGTTCTGCTCAGGCCTGGAGCACTTTGTTTACCAGGCTGCATCCTTCCTTTCAGAAAGAGGGGGTCTGCTAGCAGACACACAGTGGGAGGTGGAGCCAGCATTCACCTTGCCAGGCACAGCCCTATTCAGATCAAAGAGCCACCCTTCCCCACACTCTAAATGCAGATCTCTCTATTCCACCAAGGTCTGACTCAGCCTGTCCTGCCCCTCTAAAACCAGACAGCCAATACACATAACGGCAGAGCACACTGGAAGGCTTAGGCAAGAAAATACCTACTTTCTAAAAGTGGTATTTTCAAACACAGAATATAAAAATAAACTTCACTAAAAGGTGTATTTTAATATTCTGAGCTCAGGCATACTAAATTCGTTTTTCTACCATGTTCCTGGGGTCAGTTAGGACTATAGCATGTAATAGTCAAACTGCCCATTCTAGCCTATGAGGAACAGGTAGCCTTACAGTAGTGAAAAACGAAATGGTGCATAATTCACTACCAGGACATGCTACACACACCAAGGCATGTCCTACCTTACACATACAATGCACCCTACCCGAGGGGCGACTTACAGGATGCCAAGGGAAGGTTCAGGGGCTGGGAAGTGGGTGCACTTCACAGCCAAGATGGCAGTTCTGGACTGCACACAGACACTGCAGTGGCAGGTCTGAGACACACTTTAAAAGCTGCTTCTGTGGGTGGCGCAAACCAGCGCTGCATGCCCACCAGCAGCATTTGGTTTACCAGCCCTGGGCACACACAGGCCACACTACTAGGGACTAACAGGTAAACCAAATAAGCCAATAAGGGATATACCAATTCACATAGACATATTTACCAAGGGAGAGCATATGCACTTTAGCACTGAACAGCAGTGGTAAAGTGCCCAGAGTCATAAAACCAACAGAAACAGGTCAGCAAAAATACAGGAGGCAGGCAAAAAGTTTAGGGGTGACCCTGCAAAAAGGGCCATTTCCAACAATGGACTCCTGTACTCAGAGAGTAGAGACCCCAAGCCTGGTGCTACCAGGAGGTTGGTAATACCTTTGAAGTTCAGGGGCTTCCTATTGACCCTAGCCCATGATATTCCCTTAGCAGGACACCTGGGCCAGAACAAGACTTGGGACAGAATTGTCCCTCACTTTCACTGGCCCCACATGTCTGAAGACAGTAAGGAGTTTTGTCGCTCCTGTGTAACCTGCCAAGCCAGTGGCAAAGCAGGTGGCACTACAAAGGCCCCCCTGATACCACTACCTGTGGTGGGGGTGCCCTTTGAGAGGGTAGGGATTGACATTGTTGGTCCCATGGATCCCCAAACAGCCTCTGGGCACAGGTTTATCCTGGTGGTAGTGGATCATGCCACCAGGTACCCAGAAGCTATTCCCCTCAGGACCACTACAGCACCTGTGGTGGCAAGGGCCCTCCTGGGAATCTTCTCAAGAGTGGGCTTTCCTAAGGAGGTAGTATCAGACAGGGGTGCAAACTTCATGTCTGGTTACTTAAAAGCAATGTGGAAGGAGTGTGGAGTTACTTATAAGTTCACCACCCCCTATCACCCACAATGCAATGGTTTAGTTGAGAGATTCAACAAAACCTTGAAGGGCATGATTAAAGGGCTCCCAGAAAAGCTTAGGCGTAGATGGGACATACTCTTGCCCTGCCTTTTATTCGCATATAGGGAGGTGACTCAGAAGGGGTTGGTTACAGCCCTTTTGAACTTCTGTTTGGCCACCCTGTGAGGGGTCCACTGTGCTTGGTGAAGGAAGGATGGGAGTTACCTCTCAAGCCCCCAAAGCAAGATATAGTGGACTATGTACTTGGTCTCCGCTCCAGGATGGCTGAGTACATGAAAAAGGCAACCAAAAACCTTGAGGCTAGCCAGGAACTGCAGAAGGCCTGGCATGACCAAAGGCTGTTCTGACTGTTTACCAGCCAGGACAGAAGGTGTGGGTGTTGGAGCCAGTGACCCCAGCAGCTCTCCAAGACAAATGGAGTGGACCCCACACTATTGTTGAGCAGAAGGGTGAGGTCACTTACTTAGTAGACCTGGGAACACCCAGGAGTCCCCAAAGGGTTCTCCATGTCAACAGACTTAAGCCATATGTGGACAGGGCAGACATGGGCTTGCTCATGGCTACTGATGAAGGGCAGGAGGAAGAGAGTGACCCACTCCCTGACCTGCTCTCCCAGAACCCTGACGATGGGTCAGTTGATGGTGTAGCCTTGGCAGGCAGCCTCACTACCCAGCAACAAACTGATTGCAGGCAAGTCCTCAATCAGTTTAGACATATGTTTTCACTGACACCCAGTCAGACCACCTGGTGCACTCATGAAGTGGACACTGGGGACAGTCTGCCTATTAAAAACAAGATTTATAGGCAACCTGACCATGTCAGGGACTGTATCAGGACTGAAGTCCAGAAGATGTTGGAATTGGGAGTGATTGAGCCCTCAGATAGCCCTTGGGCTAGTCCAGTAGTCCTAGTACCTAAACCTCACACCAGTGGTGGGAAAAGAGAGATGAGGTTTTGTGTAGACTACAGAGGCCTCAATGCAGTCACTAGGACTGATGCCCATCCAATACCCAGGGCAGATGAGCTCATAGATACTTTGGCCTCTGCCAAATATCTCAGCACATTTGACCTAACAGCTGGCTACTGGCAGATCAGACTAGCTGATGCTGCAAAGCCCAAAACAGCATTTTCAACCCCTAGTGGGCATTATCAATTTGTGGTGATGCCCTTTGGTCTGAAAAATGCACCTGCCACTTTCCAGAGGTTGGTGAACACAGTTCTCACAGGACTGGAAGCCTATAGTGCAGCTTATCTAGATGATATTGCTGTCTTTAGCTCCACCTGGGAGGATCACCTGGTCCACCTCAGGAATGTTTTACAGGCCCTGCAAAAGGCAGGCCTGACTATCAAGGCCACTAAGTGCCAGATAGGGCAGAGTCAGGTTGTGTACCTGGGCCACCTTGTGGGTGGAGGCCAGGTTCAACCTTTGCAGAGCAAGATCCAGACCATCATGGACTGGACTGCTCCCACTACCCAGACTCAGGTGAGAGCCTTCTTAGGCCTGACTGGGTACTATAGGAGATTTGTCAAGGGGTATGGATCAATAGTGACACCCTTGAATGACTTAACTTCTAAGAAAATGCCCAAAAAGGTTCAGTGGACAGTTAGCTGTCAAAAGGCATTTGATGACCTCAAGCAGGCCATGTGCACTGCTCCAATTCTGCAGAGTCCTGATTACTCCAAGAAGTTCATTGTTCAAACTGATGCATCTGAATTGGGGGTAGGGGCTGTACTGTCACAATTGAATGAAGAAGGTCAGGATCAGCCAGTAGCTTTTATTAGCAGAAGGCTGACCCCTAGAGAGAAACGTTGGTCAGCCATAGAGAGGGAGGCCTTTGCTGTGGTCTGGGCTCTGAAGAAGTTGAGGCCATACTTGTTTGGTACACACTTCCTGGTTCAGACAGACCATAAGCCCCTCTTATGGCTAAAACAAATGAAGGGTGAAAACCCCAAACTGCTTAGGTGGTCCATTTCCCTACAGGGGATGGACTTTACAGTGGAACATAGGCCTGGGAGTAACCATGCGAATGCAGAAGGACTCTCTAGGTATTTCCACTTAGAACATGAAGACTTAACTGGGCAAGGTTAGTTTAATGTCCCTACGTTTGGGGGGGTTGTGTAGGAGAGTAGGATCTGCTTCACAGGGGTACCCCCACTTTTTGCTGATACTTCACTGGTTTTCGACATTAGTCTGGCTGGGGCCCTGCTATTCAGAACCCCAGCCTAGCTGTTTCCTCTTTAAAAGGGTCTCCATGTGCCTTAGGCACATCACTGATTGGGATCTGGAGTGCCCTTGTAAGTCCCTAGTATATGGTATACTATGTACCAAGGGCATAGGTACCTCAGAGGCCTGCCAGGGGCTGCAGCATGTATTATGCCACCCCTGGTAGGCCATCCAAACTGGCACCACAGGTCTGCTACTGCAGCCTGGGTAAGGTGGTGCATGCACCCCTTGCTGTGGTATAGGTTACCTATATCACTAAATGCATACACACATATAAACCTATAAGTCACTCCTAAGGCAGGCCTTATCAATCCTAAAGGCAGAGTGCATGGTTCCTATGTGAGAGGGTGCCCCTGCATGAGCAGGGCCCCTCTGCAGCGTTCGGAGACCATCTCTGAGGCTGTTTGTAGTGCAGCCTGACCATATACTCTTAAACGCATTATATCCTCGCGGTAAAATGCTAACTATGGAATGGCTGCACCTAAACATGTCGTGTTTGGTGTCAAACATCTTGGAATACTACCCCCCCGCCAATCCTGGCGGCGGGGGTAGCATTCCACCCTTCTAGAGGGAAAGGCATGTTAACTCTGACGAGTCCGGTAACTTCTTTCCAGAGCCAGGCATCACAAAATGGATGCTGCTGCCACAGACACGAGTCTGGCCTCCTGCTGCTGGACGAAACTCCGGCAGGGGAGGCCTGGACAATAGGTTTCCTGTCCCAGGGAGGTGTGACCACCTCCCCAGACAGGACAATGTGTATTGGGGCTGGGCGGGAGCACTTTCGGGTGCTTTGAAGTCCTGCACTGGGGGCACATTTGGTGTCCCTGTGCATACCCCAGTTCAAACCGGATCAGGGGCTTGCAGCCCCTGCTTTGGCGCGAACTGGACAAAGGGAAAGGGTGTAGCCACCCCTCTGCCCTGACCCACCCATAGGTGGGGCCACAGAGTAGTCCATCCCCTATTTTTAGAATAAAGGTAGGAACCCAGTCCCTAGGACTTTAGATTATACCTGGACGAAACTCTGAAACAGAATCCTGGACCTTCGACGCTCTACTCACGATTAGAGGACTGAAGAATCTCCCTTGGGGTCAAGGAGTGACTCCCCTGCTTGGCAGGCACCAAAGAAGCATCTGTCCGGTTCGCATCACTGAAGCTCCCGTCGGACGCCGAAGTCATCGCATCACCAGAGGTGGATTCTCAGACTTCCCCGAGGCTACCCTGAGTCCCCAGCAAAGCTGAGGCCCGTGGCTATCGTGGGTGACGTGAGACCGTGACCCCTGGACACCGAGCACATTTGCAAGTGCACCATCTTCTGGGTCTCCCAAAAAGTCGTGCTTTGGGCTTCGAGTAGCCCTAGCCTCCACCACCACCTGCACTGAAGATCACTGGCCCCCACTCCACGAGTGTCCTGTAAGCCTGCTCCACGTGCGGCGTCACGAGGCTCCTTTGCGGTCGCTAGCCCATTGGCTAGTAGCCCTTAACGAAGGCCAATCTTTTCTTTACTTGGCAGTCTGGTTGCTAAAGGCCTGCCCTCACTTACCCTCACTGGGTGAGTTCCCCAGACCTTGCTGGTCTGCATCATCGACGATCTACATCTTACTCGAGACTTGCCGTTGCCAAGGCTTGTTGGGTCCAATCTGGTCGCCGACACCTCTGCACTCGACAGACATCAAGCAACAGCCCGAATCCTGCTCCTGGTCGCCGACAACGCCTCCCGGACCTCGTGGCTGAAGAGTCAAGACGACCGTCACCGAATCTGAAGCACTCGACATCGGTGGGCATCTGTCCATCGCCTCCCTGGTCACTGGCTAGTGACCCAGACTCTGTACCCTCTGCTTTCAGGTTCTTCAGAACTCCGATCCACTCTTGGATCCACCCGGACACTTTTCTCCTGGTCGCCAGCAGCACTTTGCAGCAGATCGCCATAAGAACCGACGACGAAACCCGACCCCGAAAGGCACCTATGCACCCGGCTTCCCTGGGTGAGGTAACACGAGTACTCCGGTGCTCCCGTGGGTAGAGACTCTTCAAAGTCCTAGATCTCAAAGGGTTTTGTCCTAGTCCTCTTTTAAGTGTCCCTTTCCTCTATTTTCCCGATCCCGACTTTCTCCATAGAAGTTAACGGCGTATCGCGGTTGTGTATTTACACTGCACGCGTCTCCCGTGGGTCCCCTGTGTCACTACCTTGGGTGGTTCCTTGTGGTCCAAGCACTTCTAGAGGCTCTAGGCCTAGTGTCTAGTTCAGTCGTGGTTCGCATACCACTTTATTGGTATATGGTTTGGTATGCCCCTAGGGCCCAAACGTGTATTTGTGCTATTGCTGTGATTTAAGATCTTATAACCTATGTACTTCGAACTCTAGCCTCATAAAGAGACTAGAGGGGTGTGTTTAGTAATAAATACATATATTTTGAATATATACCTGGTGTGGTGCTCTTTCATTTGGTCACTCAAGAGATTATAGACTGGTAAAACAAGCTGCTTTACATTCCTTCAAGACTTAGCCTGAAGGCTGCTCTCCACAGCTACCACTAGGATAGCTTTCAATAAGGTTGTCTTTAACCTACCTACCATAAGAGTCGATTTGGACTGGTGCAAGGTGCCCACTATAATTAGTGGACAGCATATGCCAGGCCAACTTCTCACAGAGATGGACAACCTCAACAGCTTGAGATTCTCACCCCTCTTTGCATGAGCCATCTGAGGGTCCTGTGGTCTGTCTGAGCCCGGAAGTGAGTCTCAAAAAGGCATGGTCTCTCCTTCTTCAGTGCCCTGACCATTGAAAAAGTCTTCCTCACAATAGCACTCCACCTCTGTTCCCGGGAAAGTAACCTTATGCTAATGAAGGCTACTGGTTGGTCTAGGCCCTCTTGATTTAACTGTGTTACGATAGCCCCCACGCCATGCTCTGAAGCATCTGTCTGCACAATGAACTCCATGGAGAAATTAGGAGCCTTGAGTACAGGTGCTGTACATGTGGCTTCCTTTAGGGTGTCAAAAGCTTTCTGACAGACCTCTGTCCAGATCACTTTTTGGGCTGCTTCTCCAAAGTCAGCTCAGTTAAGGGGGCAACAATGGTGCCATATCCCTTAACAAGCCTCCTGTAATATCCGGTGAGACTCAGGGAGGCCCTCACCTCAGTCTGTGTTTTGGGGGGTTGCCAGGCCATGATAGTATCAATCTTGGCCTGAAGAGGCTGCACCTTGCCCCCTCCCACCAGGTGGCCCATATGCACAATGGTACCCTGCGCTATCTAGCACTTACTGGCCTTGATAGTCAGGCCCACCTTCTGAAGGGCCTGAAGCACCTCCCGGAGTTGTTATAGGTTTTCCTCCTGGCTGGGGCTGATGACAGTTATATCATCCAGGTAGGCAGCACAGAATGCCTCCTTCCCAGCCAGGACCCTGTCCACCAACCTCTGAAAGTTTGCAGGGGTATCATGTAAGATAAAGGGACATCACCCGAAACTGGTAGTTGCCCTCTGGGGTCAATAATGTGGGCCTCTCTTTTATCCCCTCAGTCAGGGCAATCTGCCAGTACCCAGATGTGAGATCAAAGGTACTAAGGAACGTGGCAGTGCACAGCCTTCCACTGAGCTCATCATCCCGGGGGATGGGGTGAGCATCAGTCTTAGTGATTGATTTGAGTCCTCAGTAGTCCACGCAGAACCTAACTACTGGGGTGGTGCCCGGTAGGGCAGCCTTGAGCATCAGTACAACTGGGCTGGACCAGGGACTGTTGAAGGACTCAATCACCCCTAACACCAGCATCTTGGAGACTTCCTCCTTAATCCTGACCCTCATCTTGTCCGATAACATGTGAATTTTGTTTTTAACAAAGTCGTCTCCAGTATCTAGCCCAGGGGTGAGGGAGAACACAGAAGAAAACTGCCCGAGCAACTGGCGCCAGTCGTTCTGCTTTTCTGGGGTCAGAGAAGGGGAGAGGTTAACACCCTCTAATGGCCCATCATGCTCCTTGGAAGACAGGAGGTCGGGGGGAGGTTCACTCTTCTCTTTCACTCATTCAGCTGTCAAAAAGAGCGTGGTAACTTTAAACCTCTCAAAGAGGGGTTTAAGGCTGTTTATGTGGAGCACCCTTAAGGGGCTTCTCGGGGCCTTGAGGTCCACCAGGTAGGTGGCATCTCCCTTCCACTCTTTTACCTCATAAGGGCATGTCAAATGATCTCAGAGAGTTCTGGGCTCTACAGGCTCCATGCCCCACATCTTCTGGCTAGGCTGAAGCTCCGCCAGAGTGGCCTTCTGGTCAAACCAGAGTTTCAATACTTCTTGGCTGCCCTTTTTCTAGAAGCATTGCATCTGGTTACATACAGCCAGCATGTAGCTGCATATATCTTAAGGGGGTTTCCTGGGAGCTTGCCCCCACTCCTCTCTCACAAGGCTGAGAGGCCCTCTAACAGGGTGACCTTGGAGGAGCTCAAATGTGCTAAACCCAAAGCCCTTCTGGAGCATCCTCCCTGAGGGCAAACTGTAGGCATGGCAAGAGGATGTCCCACTTCCACTTCATGAGCTCAGGCAGGCCAATAATTCTTCCCTTGAGGTTCTTGTTGAATCTCTCAACAAGTCCATTTGTTTGAGGGTGGTAGGGTGTTATGTGGAGAACTTGTGGGTTACCCTATACTCTTCCTACATTGACGTCATGTACGCATAAATGAAGTTGGTGCCTCTGTTAGGCACCACTTCTTTGGGGAACCCCACTCAGGTAAAAATCCCCATCAGGGCCCTAGACACTGCAGGTGCAATCAGCAATCTCAGAGGGATGGCCTCTGGGTACCGTGTGGCGTGGTCTACCAAGACCAGTGTGAACCTGTTGCCCAAGCTGTCTTGGGGTTCAACAATGTTGATGCCCATCCTTTCAAAGGGAGAGACAACTACAGGCAAGGGAACCAGGGGACTTTTCAGCTTTTTCTCAGCATTCCCAATGACCTGGCAGGTGGGACAAGACCTACAGAATGTATCTGAAGCTGTCTTATCCGGGGCCAATAGAAGTGGGGACAAGCATGGCAAAGTTCTTGTCTTGCTCTAAATGTCCTGCCAGTGGTATGTCATGAGTCAACCCCAGTGGGAAGGCCCTATAACACTGAGTGACACTGAGTGACCACCATCACACAGGCTGACCCAGGTCCAGGATCCTTACGCTCACTGTAAAGGAGGTCATTCTCCCAATTGATGAGGTGATCTTCAGAGCTATCACCTGCTGTCTGGGGCTCAGCTTTCCGCCTCAAGCCCTCTAGAGTTGGGCACTCTTTCTGCACCTTGAATAATATCTCCCCAGTGGGCCTACCCTCAAATTGCCATCCAGCATGCTCAGGCAGGTCTCCTAGGGTGGCAATGTCCTCCCGGTAGGCTCAGGGTTACTTCCTCAGGCAGCCCATCAACCTGGACCGTGGGAACTTGAGGGGTGGGTTTCCCATGCCCCCTCACCTTCCTTTTCTTGGTAGCTGCCTGGGCCATTGCTTCACGCTTCATTTACTCCCCTCTTGGGCAGCTATGGACCTTGTGGTCATACACAACCATTTGGGCAAGCAGAACATTTTCAGGTGTGACCTGAGCTCCAACTCCTTCCAGACAGCGTGCTCTATTTTGTTGCCTAACAGACAATCTACAGGCATGGCAAGGCTCACAGTTATTTTTAGAGAACGTGAGACTCCCCCACTCAAAGGGAGCCAGAGCCACTGGGTAGTGGCTCTCACGATTGTCTGTGACTATGACCTGGTGGAATGTATTAGGGAGGACCTGCTATGCAGACACCAGATGATACTTCATGTAGGAAGGTGGAATCTGACTACATGGTTGCCCCCACTTTTTTCCTGGAGTTTTGTTGGTTTTTGACTTAGTTTGGCTGGGAACCTGCTATTCAGGTCCCCAGCCTATCTGCTTTCTCTTTAAACGATTTGGAGTGCACTCTAGGTGCACTAGTGATTGGATACTGTGGTACCTTATGAGTCCCTAGTATATGGTACCTTAGGTACCAAGGGCATAGGTACTTCACAGGCCTACCAGGGGCTGCAGCATGTTTTATGCCACCCCTGGGAAGCAGACTAAATCTGACACCACAGGCCTGCTACTGCAGCCTGAGTGAGGAAGTGCTAGCACCCCTCACTGAGATATAGGTTCCCTATATCTCTCCTACACACACATATAACCCTATCAGTCACCCCTAAGGCAGGCCCTGTCAATCCTGAGGGCAGGGTGCTTGGCTTCTATGTGAGGGGGTGCCTCTGCCTGAGCAGGGCCCCTCTGCAGCTCTCAGAGTCCATTCTCTGGTGCTGTTTGTGGATGCGGTTAAACCATATACTTTTAAGTGCATTATATCCTCGCGGTAAAATGCTAACTTTGGAATGGCTGCATCGAAACATGTCGTGTTTGGTGTCAAACATCTTGGAATACTACCCCCCGCCAGTCCTGGCGGCGGGAGTAGCATTCCACCCTTCTAGAGGGATAGACATGTACCTACTGTGGAAACGCGGTAGAATCCTGCAGAGCCCTGGCATCACAAAATGGATGCCACCAGTCACAGACACTGGGCTGCCCTCCTGCTGATGACCAACACTCGCAGTGGAGGAAGCCCAACAATAGATATCCTGTCCCAAGGGGTGTGACCACCTTCCAGACAGGGTTTAGTGTATTGGGGCTGGGTGGGTGCACTCTTAGAGTGCTTTGAAGTCCTGCACTGGGGGAGCAGAAGGCTCCTCTGTGCATATGCCAGTTCAAACCGGCTCAGGGGCTACCTGCCCCTGCTCTGGCGCGAAACTGGACAAAGGGAAGTGGGTGTAGCCACCCACTCCCCTGACCCTCCCATAGGTAGGGTCATAGAGCTAGTCCCTCCCTTTCTTTTAGTATAAGAGGGGAACCTGTGCATTGCACCCTAGATTTCCCTGGACGACGCTCTGAAGAAGAATCCCGGACCTTCGACATTCCACTACCTTTGGAAGACTGAAGAATCTCCCTTGGAGTCAAGGAGTGACTCCCCTGCTTGGCAGGCACCAAAAACTACAAACGACGGTCGCAAACTACGCCGCTCCCGCCGGAGTCCGAAGTCTCTACAGCCCAAGAAGTGGATTTCCTGACTTCTCAAAGGCCATTGTGAGTCCCCAGCGAAGCTGAGGCCAGTGGACCCCAAGAGTAAGGAGGAACTGCGACTCCTGGGTACCGTGCACTATTGTTGAGTGCAACCCCTTCACAACGTTCCACAAACTTGTGCTTTGGACGACCTATGGTCCTAGCCTCCAGCAAGAATCCCTCTGAAGATCAGAGGTCTACCACGTCCCGAGTGACCGTGGGCCCCTGTGAGCGAATCCTCCCGAGGCGTCTTCGCGATCCCTAGCCAGCCAACTTGTGGGTCCCCAGAAGACTTTCTAAAGAAACCAAAGGGCTCCCCTGGTTGCTCCAGGCCTGCCCTGACTTACCCTCACTGGGTGAGTCCCACAGACCTTGCTGGTCTGCGCCATTGTCTCTTCACACATTCCCCGAGACTTGCTGTTACCAAGGCTTGTTGGCTCCGATCGAGTCGCCGACACTGCAGTAACCTGCAGACATCGTGAGATATACCAAATCCAGCTCCTGGTTGTCGTCGACGCCTCCTGGACCTCGTGGCTGAAGAGTCAAGGCAACTGCGAAGGACCTGAATCTTGCGACGACGGTGGGCATCCATCTTCCTTGCCCCGAGTCACTGCCAAGTGACTTTGAACACTGTCCCCTCTGCTTTCAGGTCTTCATCTTCCGAATCCAGGCTTGGATTCCTCCGGACACTTCTCCTGTCGCCGCAAGCAGCAAGTCTTCACTGGCTCCCATTGAAAACGACGCCGCGACCCGACACCAAAGAACACCTATGCACCCGGCTCCCCTGGGTGAGGTAACTTCAGCACTATGGTGCTCCTGTGGGTGGGCCCTAGAACTACTTACCCTGTAAGTGACTTGCTTGTAGCTTCCCTCGAAGTGTCCTAAAACTCTAATTTTCTAAGTGCGACAATTGCGCTGACTCGTACAGGGTTCGCGTCTGTGTTAGACACACCGCGTCCATCTCCTTTGTAACACTATCTAGAACTGTATCCTTCGACTCGTACTGAGTCCGATCGGTGTTCGCCTCGAACACACAAAGGGCCTGTAACACTGAGATCTCCATTGCACTGACTCGCACAAGGTTCGCGTCTGTGTTAGACACAGCGCGTCCATCTCCCTTGCAACTCTATCTGTAACTGCGTCCTTCGACTCGCACAAGGACCGATCGGTGTGTTCGCCTCGAACACGCAAGGGACCTTTAACATTGAAATCTCAATCGCGTCTGAGCGCATAGACTCGCACAGGACTCGCACCGGTGCCAGGTCACCGCGTCCGTCCCCTGTGGGTCTCCAACAACTACCTGGGGTGGTTCTTGGGGGTCCCTCGATTCTAGATGCCCTAGACCTAGGTCTAGCAAACTAAGATTGTGATATTCGATTGTGCTAAAACTTATTTTGATAATATTTGACTTGTACATATGTTCCTGACCTCTAATCTCATAAAGAGATTAGTAGAGAGTGTTTATTAATAAATACATATATATTTGATATATATACCTGTGTGGTGTCTTTTCATTTGGTGATTCAAGAGTTTGTGTGGTAAAACAAGCTGCTTTACATTCCTTCAAGACTTAGCCTAAAGGCTGCTCTCCACAGCTACCACTAGGATAGCTTTCTATAAAGGTTGTCTTAAACCTATCTACCATAAGAGTCGAATTGTTCTGGTGCAAGGTGTCCACTTTAATTAGTGAACAGCATATACCAGGCCAACTTCTCACATTGGTGGGCAGCGTGTGGGATTCCAGCTTGCTATTGTTTTACCAGAAAATCTCTATTTGAATTACTAACTGAAAACCACTATAGGTACTCAAGGTACATATAAAGTCAAGCTTAGTATCAATAAGTTCTACTGAACTTAGAGCTGTGTGCCAAGGGCTAGCACACCCTTTATACAGCTCAAGCTAGTATCAGTAGGCCACAAACTAGTGTAGGTAGTACAACACTGCACAACACTAGAATGTCCTTAAAGGGTGGAACCAGTGGATCCACTCAGCCTCAGTATAAGGACATGGCTTTCTCTGACTTGAGAGCCATGTGTGTTGAAAGACACCTGAGGCTAGGACAGAGTCCCTCAACCCTACACCTGATAGATCTGCTGACAGCAGATGATCTTAAATTGGCTCTAGGAGCTAATGGGTCTGAATCAGTGGGTGGGTCAATTACAGAATCTGGGTCAGATGATGAAAATCAGAATGACCAGGACTCTGTGATTGAAGGGCCAGGCCTGAAAAGGACAGAGGAATTCTCCCTAAGAGAACTGACAGAGTGGATGAGAGGCATAGGTCCCCTTCCAGGGAATCTGAGCACTCTTATCACTCTGGCAGAGAATTTGTCCACCAGAGGAACTCATACTTTCCCATAAGAGAGACCTCCTCTGAAAGAATGTGCAAACTGCTGCAGTATGAGGAAGCAAGTGTTGCCCTCAGAACCAAGCAGTTGGCACTAGATAGAGAAGCCCTGGAGATCCAGAGAGCTTCTAGAAGAGAGGGGTTAGAACCCCTTGGTGGCAGCAACAGTGTCCCTAGAGGCAGAGAATCTATTCCAGACCATAGGAACCTGAGCAAGGTTGTTCCTCCCTACCAGAGTGGGGATGATATCCACAAGTGGATGACTGCTATGGAGAGGGCCTGTAGAGTACAGCAGGTCCCCCAAAAGCAGTGGGCAGCAATCTTGTGGCTCTCCTTTTCAGATAAAGGTAGAGACAAGCTCCTCACTGTTAGAGAAGAGGATGCTGTTGATTATGAAGTCCTGAAGAGTGCACTGATAGATGGGTTTGGCTTAACCACTGAACAGTACAGGTTGAAGTTCAGAGACACCCAGAAGGCACAGACTCAGGACTGGACTGACTTTGTTGATTGTGCAACCAAGGCTCTGGAGGGTTGGCTGGTTGGCAGTAGGGTTACTGATTTCAAGGGATTGTATAATCTGATGATGAGAGAACAGATCCTTAATAATTGCCAGAACCAGTTGTTGCATCAATACCTGGTGGACTCAGATCTGACCTCTCCCCAAGAATTGGGAAAGAAGGCAGACAAATGGGTCAGAACCAGGGTGAGGCAGAAACCCCAGAACCAAGGGGGTGACACCTAGAAGCAAGATCCTAAGGGCTCTGAGAAAGGTGGGGATAAGTCAAAAGACCAGAAGTCTTCACAAGGGCCCCAAAAATCTGCATCTGGTGGGGAGTCACAATCCAACAAGGAAAAGGCCAAAAGAAGCCCTGGTGCAAATTCTGTAAACAGAAAGGGCACTGGACTTCTGATTGTAACAAGTCCAAAGACCAAACCACCACCACTCCTGCCCCTAAGGCAACTGTTCCCCCTAGCTCAGCTACTGGTGGAGGTGGTACTCAGAATAAGGGTGTAGTAGGGTTGACCCTGGGTTCTGAAGTGGACTCTGACCTAGTCAGAGTGCCCACTCAGGCAATGCTGATTTGTGAGGGAGACCTTAATATGTCCTTCCTAGTAAGCCCCAGTAATCTGGGCAAATACAAACAGCAGCCTGTAATAAATGGCAAACAGGCTTTGGCATTTAGGGACACAGGTGCTAGTGTCACCATGGTGGCAGAGGATCTTGTGGACCCTGGACAGATCATCCTGGACGAAATGTACCAGGTGACCAACATTGATGGTGTCAGGACAGATCACCCCATGGCCATAGTCAATCTCAGCTGGGAGGGGGTCACAGGCCCAAAAAGAGTGGCAGTGTCCCCCAACTTGCCTGTAGATTGCCTGATGGGCAATGATCTGGAAATTTCAGCCTGGGCTGAAGTTGAACACCAAACCCATCTGAAGATGCTAGGCGTCCCTGAAAAAGCTAGTGGGGCTGTGATGGCCACAGCCCCAGCCCAGGGAAATGCTGGAGAGATGGAGCCTGGAAGAATGGCCCACTCTCCCCCAAAAGAGAGCACAGGGGTTGAAGAAAAGTCTCCTTCCCCCCAGACAGCAGGTAAGGGTCAGGCTCCTCAGGGAACTGATCCTATCCCTAGTGAAGGAACTGCCCCAGAGGTAGTCAGGCCTGGCCTGGCCCCACCCCTGATGGCAGAGGACCCTTCCAAGGTGGTACCCAGTCTGGAGCAGGTAACCTGCCCTCTCTACCCTGCCTCAGTCAGCCCAGGGCTGCAGAGGTCAGGGAGGTCAGTGGACCCCACAGGGCCCCCTGTCCAGAGGAACCCCCCATCAGCAGATTAGGGGCACCCAGTCTAGTAGCCCTAGCCAGGTGAAAATTCCTCCACACACTGAGGGATCCCCCATACCTTTGTGTAGGGACCTTCCCCAGAAGGACTCTGTTAGGCAAGGGCAAACCTGGAACCAAAAGGTTCCAAACCTGCCATGTCCCTCCAGTGTTCCACCCAAAGGGTCCCAACCCCCAGCTGTAGGCAGCCAAAGGTTGACCCTTAGAGCAAAGTGCAGCTCAGTCATGGAAAGACAGGCATACATGGTGACCAGTGATCTGAGGAAACTGAGACCAACTTCCCTAGGGTCTCACTTCCCTGCTCAGACACCTCATCAGCCTTGTCCTTTACCAAAACACCCCACAGGTAGTAATTCCCCATGGTGGAGACCCTCTCATACCCTTAGGGTGAGGGATAACTTAGTGGACCATAAGACAGGGGGTAAGCATGCTAGTGCAGGTACTTCCTTATATGGCCACTCAGTAAATACAGGCTCACCTGGACAAGGTTAGCCTCATCTCCTTTCGTTTGGGGGGGTTATGTAGGAAGGTGGAATCTGACTACATGGTTGCCCCCACTTTTTTCCTGGTGTTTTGTTGGTTTTTTACTTAGTTTGGCTGGGAACCTGCTATTCAGGTCCCCAGGCTATCTGCTTTCTCTTTAAACGATTTGGAGTGCACTCTAGGTGCACTAGTGATTGGATACTGTGGTACCTTATGAGTCCCTAGTATATGGTACCTTAGGTACCAAGGGCATAGGTACTTCACATGCCTACCAGGGGCTGCAGCATGTTTTATGCCACCCCTGGGAAGCAGACTAAATCTGACACCACAGGCCTGCTACTGCAGCCTGAGTGAGGAAGTGCTAGCACCCTCACTGAGATATAGGTTCCCTATATCTCTCCTACACACACATATAACCCTATCAGTCACCCCTAAGGCAGGCCCTATCAATCCTGAGGGCAGGGTGCTTGGCTTCTATGTGAGGGGGTGCCTCTGCCTGAGCAGGGCCCCTCTGCAGCTCTCAGAGTCCATTCTCTGGTGCTGTTTGTGGATGCGGTTAAACCATATACTTTTAAGTGCATTATATCCTCGCGGTAAAATGCTAACTTTGGAATGGCTGCATCGAAACATGTCGTGTTTGGTGTCAAACATCTTGGAATACTACTCCCCCCGCCAGTCCTGGCGGCGGGGGTAGCATTCCACCCTTCTAGAGGGATAGACATGTACCTACTGTGGAAACGCGGTAGAATCCTGCAGAGCCCTGGCATCACAAAATGGATGCCACCAGTCACAGACACTGGGCTGCCCTCCTGCTGATAACCAACACTCGCAGTGGAGGAAGCCCAACAATAGATATCCTGTCCCAAGGGGGTGTGACCACCTTCCAGGCAGGGTTTAGTGTATTGGGGCTGGGTGGGTGCACTCTTAGAGTGCTTTGAAGTCCTGCACTGGGGGAGCAGAAGGCTCCTCTGTGCATATGCCAGTTCAAACCGGCTCAGGGGCTACCTGCCCCTGCTCTGGCGCGAAACTGGACAAAGGGTCATAGAGCTAGTCCCTCCCTTTCTTTTAGTATAAGAGGGGGAACCTGTGCATTGCACCCTAGATTTCCCTGGACGACGCTCTGAAGAAGAAACCCGGACCTTCGACATTCCACTACCTTTGGAAGACTGAAGAATCTCCCTTGGAGTCAAGGAGTGACTCCCCTGCTTGGCAGGCACCAAAAACTACAAACGACGGTCGCAAACTATGCCGCTCCCGCCGGAGTCCGAAGTCTCTGCAGCCCAAGAAGTGGATTTCCTGACTTCTCAAAGGCCATTGTGAGTCCCCAGCGAAGCTGAGGCCAGTGGACCCCAAGAGTAAGGAGGAACTGCGACTCCTGGGTACCGTGCACTATTGTCGAGTGCAACCCCTTCACAACGTTTCACGAACTTGTGCTTTGGACCACCTGTGGTCCTAGCCTCCAGCAGGAATCCCTCTGAAGATCAGAGGTCTACCATGTCCCGAGTGACCGTGGGCCCCTGTGAGCGAATCCTCCCGAGGCGTCTTCGCGATCCCTAGCCAGCCAACTTGTGGGTCCCCAGAAGACTTTCTAAAGAAACCAAAGGGCTCCCCTGGTTGCTCCAGGCCTGTCCTGACTTACCCTCACTGGGTGAGTCCCACAGACCTTGTTGGTCTGCGCCATTGTCTCTTCACACATTCACCAAGACTTGCTGTTACCAAGGCTTGTTGGCTCCGATCGAGTCGCCGACACTGCAGTAACCTGCAGACATCGTGGGATATACCGAATCCAGCTCCTGGTTGTCGTCGACACCTCCTGGACCTCGTGGCTGAAGAGTCAAGGCAACTGCGAATGACCTGAATCTTGCGACGACGGTGGGCATCCATCTTCCTTGCCCCGAGTCACTGCCAAGTGACTTTGAACACTGTCCCCTCTGCTTTCAGGTCTTCCATCTTCCGAATCCAGGCTTGGATTCCTTCGGACACTTCTCCTGTCGCCGCAAGCAGCAAGTCTTCACTGGCTCCCATTGAAAACGACGCCGCGACTCGACACCAAAGAACACCTATGCACCCGACTCCCCTGGGTGAGGTAACTTCAGCACTACAGTGCTCCTGTGGGTGTGGGCCCTAGAACTACTTACCCTGTAAGTGACTTGCTTGTAGCTTCCCTCGAAGTGTCCTAAAACTCTAATTTTCTAAGTGCGACAATTGCGCTGACTCGTACAGGGTTCGCGTCTGTGTTAGACACACCGCGTCCATCTCCTTTGTAACACTATCTAGAACTGTATCCTTCGACTCGTACTGAGTCCGATCGGTGTTCGCCTCGAACACACAAAGGGCCTGTAACACTGAGATCTCCATTGCACTGACTCGCACAAGGTTCGCGTCTGTGTTAGACACAGCGCGTCCATCTCCCTTGCAACTCTATCTGTAACCGCGTCCTTCGACTTGCACAAGGACCGATCGGTGTGTTCGCCTCGAACACGCAAGGGACCTTTAACATTGAAATCTCAATCGCGTCTGAGCGCATAGACTCGCACAGGACTCGCACCGGTGCCAGGTCACCGCGTCCATCCCCTGTGGGTCTCCTACAACTACCTGGGGTGGTTCTTGGGGGTCCCTCGATTCTAGATGCCCTAGACCTAGGTCTAGCAAACTAAGATTGTGATATTCGATTGTGCTAAAACTTATTTTGATTATATTTGACTTGTACATATGTTCCTGACCTCTAATCTCATAAAGAGATTAGTAGAGAGTGTTTATTAATAAATACATATATATTTGATATATATACCTGTGTGGTGTCTTTTCATTTGGTGATTCAAGAGATTGTGTGGTAAAACAAGCTGCTTTACATTCCTTCAAGACTTAGCCTGAAGGCTGCTCTCCACAGCTACCACTAGGATAGCTTTCTATAAAGGTTGTCTTAAACCTATCTACCATAAGAGTCGAATTGTTCTGGTGCAAGGTGTCCACTTTAATTAGTGAACAGCATATACCAGGCCAACTTCTCACACTTCACAGTAGTCATACTGGCTCCTGTGTCCCTCAGAGCCTCCACCCTGTGCCCAATGATGGTGACCCAGTGCCTATACTTAGAATTATTGGAAGGCATATGGGCTTTTGAAACCATCTCTCCATCCTCCAGGGACACTAAGGTAACCTCTGTCCTCTACACCAAGCTAAATGGGACCACCAACTTCCCAATCGCTACACTCCCCAACTAAGGTATCCGCCAACCAGTGAGGGGTTGTGTCCATTTGGGACATTTGGTGTCTCCCTTGGAGTGCTCATTCTTGTCATACTCAGTACTCTAGGGGGACAAACCTCTCTGCCTGTTTAACAAAAAAAAACTTCTTTTAGGCTAAGACTGGGATGGGTTACGGTGTTCCCTTGGGAATTATTTTGAGGGCCTATTGAGAACTCATTGTTTTAAAGTTTTTCTCCCCACCTCTTTTTTCTGGTGGGACCCCTGACCACCCTTCTGGTGATCCTCCAGATGCATTTTTGGACACTCTGGTTCTGACCCAGAGGTCCACCTCTTCAGCAGGCTCCCTGGAATCAGTGAGCTTACTATCAACTAGGTACTGGTGCAGCTCTTAAAACAAATGTTGAACTTGTGCTCTCTTAGTATCAGATTGAACAACCTATTAAAATCATCAACTTTGCTGTCCCACACCAAATCATTCAGTGCCTTGTTGGGTAATCCAAAAAATCCACCCAAGACTGGTTCTGCAACTTTTGCCTTTTCCTGAACCTAATGCTGTATTTTTCTAGGGTGAGTTAAAATTTGGTGAAAGGAATGGAATACATTTGGATGTACTTCATCTGGTCCCCCACCTCTAGTGTATACAAGGTATCCCTCCCCACTGTAGGCATGTGTTTCCTGAGTGAGTCCCCCCAAACTCTTCTCTGGCCTTGTGCATGTTAAGGGCCACCTCCTAGTCAGAAAACCACTTGTCTATATCGTCCTCTTCCACATAGCTGGGCACTAGATCTTAAGGTGTGTGACCTTTCTTGTCTCCTTCAGACACTGTGAGTATGATGCCACCATTGTTGCTGGAATCTGCTTGCCTAGCTCTGATGTACAGCTATCTGACGCTCCTTTCATGAGTTGTTTTCCTCTCCTCTGAGTCCAACTTCAGCTTGGCCATCTGCAGCCTGAACTCCCTCTCTGGCTCACTGTCCACCAGCTCCTCTTTTAACAGGCCTTATGAATACACACTCTCAGCTTTGGCCAAAAGTTCCAATTCAGGAGAGAAGTCACCCCCTTCTCCTGAGTGCTGCATCTCACGGATGCATCCACGCCCTGCTCCTCCTCATTATCCTCCTAATTCCCATCCTCTGTTGCTTCCAGTACTTGGTGAGCCTCCGCCCAGGTCCTCATGTATTTCTGGTGTTCCATTTTCCTGGTATCCATCCTGACTGGAAGCCTCCTCTCCTTACACAACTCCTTGAGCTCAGCCACAGTGTAGGCATCCATGTTGGCCAGCTCAAACTCCATTACTGCAAGTATTGTCACAGGCACAGATAGTCAGGTAGAATGGGGTAAATTTGGAAAAAGCCAAAGAGCCAATCAGGAAGAATTTTAAAACTCGAATTGGAATCAAATGATTTACCTGGGATTTTAGTGTTACACAAAATCACTGTACGGCCCTGCACAAACACAAGTCTAAATCTTCACTGTTGGACACAAATGTTGGAAATTGGGTTACAGGTTGAAGTGAGTGAAACTTACATAAGCAGCAAACACAATTTCTGTCAGGGTGAAGTCACAAGCAAACCCCATATTAACCCTGTGCTTAACCCTGTGGTATCTTGGTACAAAGTAGTCAGGATCAACTTAGGGCCTGATTACGAGTCTGACAGTCCATGGACCGCCAGACTCCTGAGGGCACGGCGGTCTTCCGACCGCCCAATCACATCTAGGGAAGTTGGACCGCCATTGCATCACCACAACCACCAGGGATCAGAGATGGCGCAGCGGTCTTTAGGCCACAACATGCTTGGCGGGACCACTGCAGTCCCGCAAAGCATGTTACGAGTTCCCTCTCTGCCATGGATTTCATGGTGGTTCCTCCTTGATGAAAACCATGGCAGAGACGAAACAAAGGGGTCCCTACAGGGCCGCCTGTTGACTCTGGGCAATGGGGGTGCATGCAGGGGGGCACATGTGCCCCCCGTGTGCATGCACCCCAGTACCTGCATGGCATGGACTGCACCAGTCCATGCTGTGCAGGTACTGCATTTGACAGTCCCATTGCAGTGCCTATTTCATAGACACCGCTGTAGGGACGCCAAAGAACCGCCTGCCAGTGACTGAAAAAGTCATATAATGGTGGGCGGTGTGCACACAGGTTTGGTGGTGCGGCTGCAGGGCGGTCCCGCTCCTGCTCCGCCAAACTCGTAATCAGGCCCTTTGAGGCAATGTGTAAAATATTTATGCAGCACTTCAAACAGTAATAAATTGAAAACACAACAAAAGAAAAATCCCACAACAATTTAGAAAAACAGGGTAAAATGTAATACATTATTTTGGATCAAAACAACAAAACTCCAACCAGTAGAACTCGAGATATGCATTTTAAAGTTTCAGGTATAAATAGTGCTTAGAAGCACAAAATCCCAACTGTCGTTATCTGGTCACGCCAGACCAGGACAAAGTCACACGTTCTGGCCGACTGCGATGGAGTGTTAGCCGGATATAGGGAACAAGTTGGGCCCACTGAACAAAGTACCTTAAATCCTGGCTTACTTAGCATTGTGGGATCCCACATTGAAGATGCGTTGAGCAGCGGTGGTTCCGAAGAGCTGTGAGGCTGTGATGCAGAGACCCTGCATCATTGTTGAGGATGCTGTTGATGAGGGACTTGCGATTCGAAGGTCTGCGTCGAGGATGCATCATGCAGCATCAGATCCAAGGAAACTGAAAGCTGTGCTGCAAGGTCCAGGTGTCGGGTTGTGGCACGCTGCAGTGGTTCCAATGCGCTGAGGCGGTTCAAATGTGGCTGCGAAGAGATATGTTGAGCTGTGCCAGTTCTGCTTACAGGACCACAGCTGGGCTGGCAGAGCACCTTCAGGCCCGTTTCCAAGGGTCAAGGACTGGGGTGGCACCACTTGGGGGGCAAGATTCACTCAGAAAGATTCCAGGTGCTAGGATCAAGGTGCTTGGAGCCTTTTCTGTAACTACGTCTCTGATCAGGAGGCCAGCGAACTAACTCTTGGAGTCTCTCTGGTGATCCTGGGATCTAGATACAGGTCCAGTTCGTTTCACCCAGGCAGCAGGGCAGCAAGGCAATAGAGAAGTAGTCCTTCTTGCAGAGCAGCACAGCAGCCCTTCTATGTCTTCCACAGGTCCAGAGGTGTACTGAAAAGTTGAGTTTGAGAGTCCACTATTTATACCTGGTACCCACTTTGAAATAGGAGAAGGTTCTGGAGGTTTCCACTCTCAGAGGTGTCTGGAATTTCCTGCCTCCCTGCCTTGGCCCCAGCTTGTCTTGGGTCACAAAGGACAGCATTGAAACCTTTGTTGGTAGGTGACATTTCCTCCCCCTCATCAAGTTAGAGATGGCCCAACCTGGCAAAAACCTATTCTCCTTTGTCTCATTGTCTGGAAGCAATACACAAAGAGCAACTGCCAGATACACCTAGTCATGTGACCCAGGATACAGGCAGCAAACACCAAATGGTGGAACATAAAATGCCAACTTTCTAAAAGTAGAAACACTGGAAGAACCTGGCTACTGTTTCGTGGTACTGCTATTTAATTTGGACAGACACACAAAAAGAACCAATGTTTAAATCCCATTAGATCTGGTTATTTATTTAACATTTTCTTTTGCACATCAAAAAACGCTTTTTAATTATTTTATAAGCGTCTGAATGTAAAGGAAACACTATTCGTTTCAAAACAAGTGGACATAGTTATACAAGTACACAAAAAACAATAATGTGACAAAAATGTGCAACATTTAAAACAGACAATAATGCACCAATCTCTTTGCACAATAATTTTTTACAACTATCCCTTTAAGACTTAAGCATTTGAACAAAAAGGGGTGTAAACCACAAAAGGTGCCAATCTCATTGCACAATTAGTACTCATTTGCAACAACCCTTTCAGATTTTAACAATTTATCCAAAAAGGGCATAAAACACAAAAGGTGCTGACCCGTTTCAAGACCCAGTGATACTCGTGGGGCTCTCATCAGGGCTTCTGACTTTCAGTCTGACTCAATATACAGATGTGATCTAGTGGATAAACATAAATAAAATAAGTGTCAGTGCATTGTGGACCCCTCTCACCTTTTCTCTACTTATTTACAAAATATATTCGGTGAATTACCTGCTGGCTACAGCTTGTTATTCACCGATCTTTGAGTCTGGCATGGGTTATTTCATTTTTCGGGAGCAGGCTGTAAGGATAAGAGCCAGCTTATTAGCACAAGAATGTGCCTAAGCTGATGTCTTTGAATTGTTGTAGCAGTAAGATTAAGCCGCATACCTGAGTTAAATAGGGCGGCGTCTCCCCTTTCGCACAGCTATTCTCAAGTTATTTAGCCGGACTGTCCGGAGCAATTCTTTTCCTATGGATGACATTTCAACGATATTATTTAGTTGTGTGTAAACTACGCTACACCGTTAGTCGCTAATGCGCTGCAGCATGCTGCTACTATCTTACTTCCAAAGCGTGTATCCTTGCCAGGAACTTTCTAAAAGTGGCATTTACAGAATTGTGAGTTAAAGTCCAACTAGACATTAAGGAGGGTTTAAAATTACAATTTTGTAGATACCAAACTCAACATTACTACCTGCAACCAATTGAAAATTATTGCTAGGGGTGGGTGATAAATTCTGCTCCGTTGGTGAGTTGGCGGAGTTTTGGCCACTCCAAGTTATGCATGTAAAGCAGAGTTATGGCCAAATTCTGCCAACCGCCACCCAGCCAAATTCTGCCAACTGCCAAGTGGTGGAGTTTTTTTTCATGCACGGCTTGCTAATGGTAAGTTGGTAAGTATGAGCGAGAATTGGCATCCCCTGGCACGATTTTCAAGCCCTAGGAGGGCACTGGGTGAGATTTTCTCAACGGAGGCAGTCATGACCGTTCGCGGTGGGAAAGCTGCAGCTTAAGTAGAAAATCTACTTGAGTGGCAGTAAAACCAACTGGAGAAGCAGCGTCCTCCGGCATACTGCGTGGTGCCATTCATGCCTACTTTTCAGCGCCGAACAAGCTCCTGGCACTAAAAATCAGCATGCGTGCCCATTTCCGCTCATTCAGGAAACTCCGTGGAATTCCATGAAGTGAAACTCTGCGAGTTCCACCCACCCCTTGTTATTACTTGTTAAATGTAGTAGGTTAACCTAACATTATCCTGTGGTAAAGGCAGGCCTTGCAGTAGTGAAAAACAAAAATTGAGGGTTTTTCCCTACCAGGACATGTAAAACTTAGAATTACATATCCAACATTTTAAATACTTTGCACCCTGTCCTATGGACTGTTTAGGGCCTACACTAGGGGTGACATATGTATTAACAAGCATTTGCAATGCAATAGGTCTCACATTCACGTGAGTTTGAGCTATTGGCATTGTAAATGACAATGCCTTTATTTATGTTTTGGGTTTTAAAACACATTGTCATTTCCAATACTAATAGCTTAAACTCTCGCAAATGTGAGACCTATTGCATTGCAATAAAGGGCCTTCTCGACCGCTAGTTAGTTTTCAAATATCTGAGGAAGAGACCCGCCTGCGAAGTCTTAAAAGTAGTGATACGCAGTGAAGATGTGTAAGTGTTGTAAATTACACAGGCACAAAGTGTGAAGTGAGTTAATTATGATCCGAGCTATAAACACTAACAAAGCGCTCCAACACCTTTCGCTCTGTGATTACACTGTCGCGGCTAAAGAGGAAGAGTGGGAGGGGGGGCTTTTTCTTGCCCTCTTTGTGATTTGAGTGTGCAAGGTGGCATTGCGTAATGTCATTGCTATCTTTGGCCTAATAAAAAACACTCAAGCTGTAGTAGGGCCCTGGCTTCACCTCCTGGCACAGAACATGCTGTGCTTTATGGCAGGCATGAAGGGAGGGAGGGATGGTCTCGGCTGCAGCTCCGGCCTCGTACAGTGCCCCTGCTATTACTAGTGAGCAAGAGGCGCTGAGGTGGTGGTATTGGTATTGGTGGTGGTGGTATTGGTGGTGGTGGTATTGGTGGTGGTGGTATTGGTGGTGGTGGTATTGGTATTGGTGGTATTGGTGGTGGTGGTAATGGTGGTGCTGGTATTGGTGGTATTGGTCATGGTGGTAGTGGTATAGGTGGTAGTGGTGGCACTGGTGGTATTGGTGGAGGTGGTGGTATTGGTGGTGGTGGTATTGGTATTGGCGGTGGTGGTATTGGTGGTGGTATTGGTAATGATATTGGTATTGGTGGTGGTGGTACTGGTATTGGTGGTGGTAATGGTATTGGTGGTGTTGGTGGTATTGGTGGTGGCGGTATTGGTATCGATGGTAGTGGTATTGGTGGTGGTATTGGTTTTGGTGGTGGTGGTACTGGTATTGGTGGTGGTGGTATTGGTGGTAGTATTGGTATTGGTGGTATTGGTGGTGGTATTGGTGGTGGTGGTGGTATTGGTGGTGGTATTGGTGGTGGTGGTGTTGGTGGTATTGGTATTGGTGGTGGTGGTATTGGTATTGGTGGTGGTGGTGGTATTGGTGGTGGTGGTATTGGTGGTGGTATTGGTATTGGTGGTGGTATTGGTGGTGGTGGTCTTATTGGTGGTGGTATTGGTGATATTGGTGGTGGTGGTATTGGTGGTGGTAGTGGTGGTGGTAGTAGTGGTGGTGGTATTGGTGGTGTTGGTGGTGGTATTGGTGGTGGTAATATTGGTGGTGGTGGTATTGGTGGTGATGGTGGTATTGGTGGTGGTGGTATTGGTGGTATTTGTGGTGGTGGTATTGGTATTGGTATTGGTGGTGGTGGTGGTGTTGGTGGTGGTATTGGTGGTGGTGGTATTGGTATTGGTGGTGGTGGTATTGGTGGCATTGGTGGTGGTATTGGTATTGGTGGTGGTATTGGTGGTGGTGGTATTGGTGATATTTGTGGTGGTGGTATTAGTATTGGTGGTGGTGGTATTGGTGGTGGTGTTGGTGGTGGTATTGGTGGTATTGGTGGTGGTGGTAATGGTGGTGGTGGTATTGATTGTAGTGGTATTGGTGGTGGTATTCGTTGTTGTATTGGTGGTGGTGGTATTGGTGGTGGTATTAGTGGTGGTGGTATTGGTGGTGGTGGTATTGGTGGTGGTGGGTGTATTGATGGTGGTGGTATTAGTGGTGGTGGTATTGGTGGTGGTGGTATTGGTAGTGATGGTGGTATTGGTGGTGGTGGTATTGGTGGTGGTGGTGGGAGTATTGGTGGTGGTGATATTGGTGGTGGCGGTGGTATTGGTGGTGGTGGTGGTATTGGTGGTGGTGGTATTTGTGGTGTTGGTAGTGGTATTGGTGGTGGTGGTAGTGGTAGTGGTGGTGGTGGTGGCGGTGGTATTGGTGGTGGTGGTGTTATTGGTGGTGGTAGTATTGGTGGTGGTATTGGTGGTGTTGGTATTAGTGGTGGTATTGGTGGTGGTATTGGTGGTGGTGGTATTGGTGGTGGTATTATTGGTGGTGATGGTGGTATTGGTGGTGGTGGTGGTGGTATTGGTGGTGGTGGTATTGGTGGTGGTATTGTGGTGGTGGTATTAGTGGTGGTGGTATTGGTGGTGGTATTGGTGGTATTGGGGGTGGTGGTATTGGTGGTGGTGGTATTGGTGTTGGTAATGGCATTGGCGGTGGTATTGGTATTGGTGGTGGTAGTGGTATTGGTGGTGGTGGTAATGGTGGTGGTATTGGGAGTGTTGGTATTGGTGGTGGTGCTATTGGTGGTGGTGGTGGTATTGGTGGTGGTATTGGTGGTGGTAGTATTGGTGGTGGCAGTGGTACTGGTGGTTGTGGTATTGGTGGTGGTATTGGTAGTGGTGTTGGTGGTGGTGGTATTGATGCTGGTGGTGGTGGTATTGGTGATGGTGGTATTGGTGGTGGTATTGGTGGTGGTATTGGTATTGGTGGTGATGGTATTGGTGGTGGTATTGGTGGTGGTGTTGGTGGTGGTGGTATTGGTGAGGGTGGTGGTGGTGGTGGTATTGGTGGTGGTGGTATTGGTGGTGGTATTGGTGGTGGTGGAGGTGGTGGTATTGATGGTAGTGGTGGTATTAGTGGTGGTGGTGGTATTGATGGTATTGGTGGTGGTATTGGCGGTAGTGGTATTGTTATGTCCCGTATAGAGGCCCTAATGTAGACCCGTTGGTACATGCCCTAAAATGGACGTATTCATATTTACCCTAATATGGTCATATTCGTACTTGCCCTATTATGGTCATAGCCGCATATGCCCAATTATGGTCATGACTGTACATGTCCTATTATAGTCATGATTCCTTATATAGGCATGATCTTTCACCTGCATTGGTCCTCGCTAGTACACAACGTGCTCTGAGGGCTGAACGTTATCTATCCTGTGGTTTTTAATACAGCAGGGTTTTTCCCAAACACAGGCCCACACTGTACTCATCAATTATGCATGGCTCTCTAGGAATACACCACCTGCATAATATGTATGTACAAAGTTCACCCCTGACGTCTTCCTCATGTCTAACGACAGACCAATACAAACCATACTGAGGACCGAGACTCTTTAGGGTACAAATACACCACATCTTGCCCCGGTAAGACAGAGAGAACCGAGACTTCCATGCTGGCACACTGACCAGAGACGCTGAGGCTCCTGCATGCAGTCGCTGCAGCTGACAGCGGTCTAACACAGCCCTTGCGGGGTGTCCAACTCGAGACCAGGACGGTGTCCCACACTCTCTCTATTCAGGTATGGGGGTTCGACTAAATCCTAAAAGGATTCTTGGCTCTTAGGCTTTTAGACCTACACACATATGCTAGGTACACTCAGGTACATCTAGTTAGGCATCGTAGTTAGGCATTATGCAAGTGCGTACGCGCACTTGCATAATGCTTTTATATTCATGTATATATTCATGATTATTGCAATATGGTAGAATTGTTCTATCCCTTTGCTTTTATCGTATTGCTGATAATATATCTCTGCTATTGTCTGCTGATTGCCGCAGCACATATATTTTACACTAGAATAACAACTGTTCAATACATACTTATTGAAACGCCCAACTGTTTATTCTGTGTAACTCTCTGAGACAAACCGAATAAGTAAGCACGAGTGACTGAGCGAAAGGTAGTACATTGTTTCCACGATTCTGAGGAATTTGGGTTGTCATGGTCTAAGGTTGCCAGAAACTAATCTCTCCCCGATAAGAGGAGATTCTAGTGGCACTGTGAGCTAGCTAATGCAAATCAGGCTAACATACACGGTGGGGGTGCACAGAGTCAGTCTGCCACCAAGCCCATGGTTTATGTTATCCAAACTCGCAGGTCCTGCATGGGTACTATAGGAACTACACAACAGTATTGGTGGTGGTGGTATTGGTGGTGGTGCTGGTATTGGTGGTGGTGGTGGCGGTGGCGGTAGTGGTATTGGTGGTGGTATTGGTGGTGGTGGTATTGGTGGTGGTATTGGTAGTGGTGTTGGTGGTATTGATGGTGGTGGTGGTGGTATTGGTGATGGTGGTATTGGTGGTGGTGGTGGTATTGGTGGTGGTATTGGTGGTGGTGGTATTGGTGGTGGTGTTGGTGGTGGTGGTATTGGTGGTGGTGGTGGTATTGGTGGTGGTGGAGGTGGTGGTATTGATGGTGGTGGTGGTATTAGTGGTGGTGGTGGTATTGATGGTATTTGTGGTGGTATTGGTGGTGGTGGTTTTGGTGGTGGTGGTGTGGGGGTGGTGGTGGTATTGGTGGTGGTGGTATTGGTGGTGGTGGTGGTAGTGGTATTGGTGGTGGTATTGGTAGTAGTGGTATTGGTGGTGGTATTGGCGGTGGTGGTGATGCTATTGGTGGTGGTGGTATTGGTGGTGGTGGTGTGGGGGTGGTGGTGGTATTGGTGGTGGTGGTATTGGTGGTTGTGGTATTGGTGGTGGTGCTGGTAGTGGTATTGGTGGTGGTAAAGGTGGTGGTATTGGTGGTAGTGGTATTGGTGGTGGTATTGGTGGTGGTGGTGGTATTGGTGGTATTGGTGGTGCTATTGGTGGTGGTGGTATTGGTGGTGGTGGTGTGGGGGTGGTGGGGGTGGTATTGGTGGTGCTGGTATTGGTGGTGGTGGTGGTGGTAGTGGTATTGGTGGTGGTATTGGTGGTGGTATTGGTGGTAGTGGTATTGGTGGTGGTATTGGCAGTGGTGGTGGTATTGGTGGTGGTGGTGGTGGTATTGGTGGTGGTGCTATTGGTGGTGGTGGTATTGGTGGTGGTGGTGTTGTTGTTAATAAAACAGGCTTTTGAAAACAACCCATCAGGTGGCTTTAGTACAGATGACATGTAACACAGATGTGCTGTTGTCAGCTTCAGCCCATTAGCACAGGATTATGTGCTACCTGGAATTCACATGACTTAATTTGCTAATCATTTCAAAATCCATTTTACTTGGGGGGGGGGGTTGAAACAGACAAGAGATAATGCCGGGTTAAAGTGATTGAAAGCAGGCGCCTGTGTTACTAAGCGGCCATGCTGCTTAAAAAAAACCACGCGGTTTCAGCTGAAGCAGCGCTTGTCCGGCCTGCACTAAGTGAAACTCAATAAAGTAAATAGTGCTTACAGACTAAATAACAGGTCCCGTGAAACAACCGAAGTAAAGAGGCCAGTCACCATGGGAGGGTACAAAAGAAGACAAGGCCGTACTAAGGAGGGACTAACAAGCCTATTAACGAATCCGAAGGCAGCATTTACGAAAGACAATGACACAAGCCAATGACAAATATGGGAGGAGAGTGGGCGTGGCATCTCACCCATACTCTACTACAGCAGTCTCAAAGACAGCGAGCAGCGCATGCGCGCTGCCGCTAGTCTCGACCTAAAAAGAAAGGTTGAGGCCTGGCAAGGGTTTTACTTTTCCAGGTCGAAATGGCAGTTTAAAACTGCACAAGCAGACTGCACTGGCAGGCCTGAGATGTGAAAAAAGCCTGCTTATGTAAGTGGCACAATCAGTGTTGCAGGCGCACTAGTAGCATTGAATTTACAGGCTCTACGTACTGGAAATACCACTTTACTAGGGTCTTAGAAGTAGATTAAATGTGCCAATTGAGTGCAAGCCAATTTCACCATGTTAAAAGGAGGGAGCCTTTAAAAAAAAATGTAAACAGTGGAAAGGCACAACTTAGCCAATCAAAAGCGAAGGTAAAGAAGAAATGTTTCAGCTGCATAGCAAACAAGAAATGGGAGGAAATCCATCCTTTAGTACACAAGGGTCTGGCCCTAAGTCCACACTATGTATTACTGCATGCAATGCTGTCTGTGATAGACAGCTGAAGTTCTCTGCAGCAAGACTTCAAAAACAGTTGTAGATAATATAATAATGCTAATGAAAACTTCGTAAAAGCAGAGTTCACAAAAGAAATGCGGATCTCTGTTAGGTAAAATGGGTTTCAACAGGAGCTTGCCATATAAGCCCATGCCTGCCAACTAAGACACAAATGTCACCTTGTGAGGAGGGGGGCGGGTACTTAAATTTGCGAGGGCCTTGTCTCGCCCTGAGAGGCACTTTTGCCCTCGCCCTTCCCCCCAATCACCGTCCTCCAAAACCAGACAGAAAGCTTGCTGAGGCTGGTGCCGATGTCCTGGGGTGTTTTCACACCCCTTTATGGACTTCAGCAGTTCAAAGCCTCCGAAAACGAGCTACAGAACCACTGTTTACAGTGGATTTCCAGCTCGTTTTCCCTGTCACCGTGTGTGATATCGGCTCTGTGCCGGTGACTGTGCGAAGGGAGGCGATATCGTGTGTCACACTGTGGCTCCATGTGAGTTGGCAGGTATGTAAGCCTTACTATTGCGTAAGGTGATGGGCCAAAACATTATTTAATGCCACTTTGTGTACAATCTCACAACTGCAGCTTTAATAAACAGGGCTGGCTTGCTTCATAAAGCTAAAAATACATTTCGCAGTAGGAGCGTAGGGCATTGAAAATCATGGGGAATACAGTAAGTAGCCCTTTCTCCCCGTTCATGCCAGAGCTTTGCCCCCGCCATTCGATCGAGATAATATATATCGCATTCCTGTATGCGCATTTCTAGTTTAAATGAAAGCATAATTTTATAAAAGTAATTAACGAGTTGCTTGTTGTCTCGCACCATTCATCGGAATATAGCTTTGGAAGCCCAATTTCCTTGCCCTTTTTGTGAAGCAGAAAATGACAACGTTAATTATTTATATAGCTATTTTAATAAATTTGATGGAGCAAAACACTCTACGTCGACGAACGGTTGCGTGAAAATAAACCAGTGGATCTCTTTCCTTACCACCCTAATCACTCCACGTTTTAGGTAATTCCATCCACAGAAGCTCATTGTACATTTTATAAGATGTGATGTGCAGGTTTTTTAGTATGTTTAGGGTAACTCTACAGTAAAGTTGGTCGTTCTGTTTGCTTTCTTATATCAGAGCAGAATTCACATGTTTTCCAATATTTACAGACCCAAATTGCCCTCTAATAAAATGTAGTCAGCCTACTACAAACACAGACTAATTGCTTTTGTGGATTCTCAAGGTCTAGACAAATTATAAAGGTGAGTACATTCAAATATTTGGTGTGTTTGCCAAACAACTGACAATTTTCTGAAACACAGAATGTTCCAAAGTAAAACACGAACAATGACTCAGGGGGTTTGATGCGATCAGTTGCACAGTACTTCAAAAACCCGAGAAATATACTTTTCTCCATTTCAGAAATATTCTTAAAACAATGATTTTACGCAAGTTAATCAACTTTTTTCCTCGAACGAAAATGGTTCAGTATTGCATGTTTATTATTCCACAAAGAAGAGAGTAGAATTCAATGTGGTAGATAAAAAAGTTTATGTCACTTAATGTTGATTGAACGTTATGCAGCTATGAAGCATTTCTACTGAAAAAATGGTAATACCCAAACTGAAGTGTTTGAAATCTTCTGATATTGTTTTTTTTTTAATGTGCACACAGCATGGGTTGTGTGGGCCCTTAATTTCCACAATAGTTAAGAGTCCAGGAAAGCAACAATAGGTGTGTTCCAATGCCACGCTAAAAACGATTTCTGAAGCTTTCTTAGCAAAATTGGCTGGCATATAGTGAGTAGAGCGTGTCTTAGTTTCCAGACTTAGAAGGAGCTGTCTGACTGTGAAAGTCTGGTTTCTGTACCTGTTAATATCACCAACTCTCCCAGTAGGTCCTCAATTAAAGGAATTAAAGGCAACCATTCTAGGCTGGCCAGACCGTGACTGAAAATATGCCTGTCATGCTATGGAATATCTGTTTTAGAGTACCTTATGATGTTAGGATTGCAGGGGCACAGGGGCCTACCGTGTAGAAGGTAGCTGATTCGAAGACGAAAAAATCTATAAGATGTAGCCTGTTTGGAGCATCTATAACTGGGAATAACTCAGCTAAAGGATATGGTAGCTACAGTGATCAGACTCAAAGACATTTATGAGATTAAATGCCAAAGGGGCGTAGCTAAGCCACAGAAGATGGCAGACCCTAGTTAGGTCGGCCCTGACTGGCAGTTTCAGCATCCAATCAATAATCCTAAAATAGGGTGCCCAACTGTCCGTAAATTTCACGGACCGTCCGTAATTTGGATCTCACGTCCGTTGTCCATCAGGATCCCTTTTACGGATGGCTTTTGTCTGTAATTTTGGGCCTTGCAGGGAGCAGAGCTGTTCCCCTGCGAGAGGCCTCAAGACCCTGATGGGGCTGCCTCTCACTCATTCTCGGAGCACAAGAGCAGCCCCACCCTGCCCATTGCCATTCTGTCTGCCAGCTGATTGCCCCATACAGAATGACAATGGGCCAGTTTGGGCTGTTACAGCATGTGGTGGGCCTCCTCCTGCCTTGGTCTAGGGCAGGGCATTTTGTTAGGGTTAGATGGAAGAAATGTACAAAACAAATGTACAAAAACGCCCATCCTGCTATGTGCCAGTTCATGAAAAGAAGCTGGAGAAAGAAGTTAAAAAGAAGAGGTTATAGTTCTTACACAGTCTCATCATTTCAGAGCTGAAGCATTTTTAATATTATATACAACAAAGCAATAGTTGCTGCTTGTTTATTTAAACCAGTCGGGCGGCACATTATGCTCAGCACATATTTTTAGCTTGGGTGTTTTAAGCTACACCCTTAATTACATCAGACACGCCCCTTGGAGAGACCCCCAGTTGTTTCATCCCACTTAAAGCGCTGGAAACAACTCCATGTCATAGTCACCTCACGTCCTGGCACTATGCATCATGCATGACTCTTGACTTCCAAGTTTTCAGCTTGCCTATGTGCAGGGGCATAGTGAACCCTCCCTCATCCCACCGCACCTCTTGCTTTAGGAACTACAGAAAGGGTGAAGTTCTTGACGGACTTCTTCTGTCTGCAACTCTGCAGACAAAGGCTCAGCTCATAATTAATGTGAAAAGGTGGGTAAGTGAAGGAATTGGTAAATGGCTGGATGGATTAGTGAAAGGATGAATGAATGAGTGAAAGGGTGAATGGATGGATAATGAGAGAGGATGGATGGATGAGTGAGCGGAAGGATGGATGAGGGTAAATAGATGGATGTATGGGTGGAAGGGTAGATGGATGGGTAAAAGGGTGGATGGATGAGTGAAAGGGTGGATGATGGTCGAGTGAATGGGTGGATGAATGAGAGAAATGATGGATGGATTGATGAATTGATAAGTGAAAGGGTGAATGGATGGATGGATGAGTGAAAGGGTGGATAAAAGGATGGATGAGTGAGTGAAAGGGAGGGTAGATGGACAAAAGGATGCATAGATTGAAAGGGTGGATGGATGAGAGAAAGGATGGATGGATGAGTGTAAGGATGGATGAGTGATAGGGTCAATGGATGGATTCATGAGTGGATGAGTAAATGGATGAGAGGGTGGATGGGTGAAGGGTGGATGGAAGGATTTGTGGCTAAGTGAAAGGGTAATGGAGAGAGAACGGGAGAATGGATGGATGAGTAAAAGCATGGGTGAATGATCGGCAGAATGGATAGGGAAATGGGTGCGTGGATGAGTGAAATGAAGAATGTAAAGATTGATGAGTGAAAGAATGCACACATGAGTGAAAGGGAGGGTGGAGAGCTGGAAGAAAGGATGGATGAGTGAAAGGTTGAATGGGTGGATGGATGAGTGACCGGGTGGATTGATGAGTAAATGAAAGGATGGGTGAAAGGGTAAATGGTTGGATGGATGAGTGAATGGATGGATGGGTAGAAGATTGGATGGATGAGTGAAAGGATGGCTTGGATGAAAGGGTAAATGGCTGGATGGATGAGTGAATGGATGGATGGGTGGAAGAGTGGATGGATGAGTGAAAGGATGGATTCAGTGAAAGGGTGGATGGATGATGGATGGATGAGTGAAAGGGTGGATGGAGGGATGGATGAGTGAAATGATGGATGGAAGGATAGATGATGGATAGGTTTGCAAATGGTTGAAAAGGTGTGGATATGGATGGGCACACAGATGGAAGGACAGAATGAATGCTGAAAGACTGAATGATGAATGAAAGAATTAATAGATGACAGAATGTACATTTGAAATGGTGGATATCAGGGGTTTGATGGAAGGATGAATGGCTAGATCCTTGGACAAGAGAGCTCTTCTGGGGAGGGTTGTGATGACTTTGCTTTCTTGGTGCCATAAGAGCTTTAGTTCAAAGTGGGAGGTATTTACATTTTCTGGCTACTCCCTTTCCTATGTGTTACTATTCTGTATTTACTGTGTGCTTACGTGTGGGATCTATACATCATGCATAGGACATTTTGAGTGACACCCAACTTCTTCTTGAATGTTACACTCGTAATTGTAAATGTTTGCATGTTTTGTTTTAGGTGTAAGGTTTTAGGGAGAGCCTCATAGTGCCATGAGCTGTGCTTGAGATGTGTATTGTGTTTGTAGCAATAGGCAAGGCGTCAAAAATAAACTATGTGATAGTGTATTGACAGTGCCTTCTTTAAGAAAGCTGCAGGGAAAAGCACCTTTGTGACTTCCGTCAGCTAGTGCAACTCTCTGCGAAGCCCCATAAGCAAAGTCAGATTCCATATTTTAAGTTCCACTTGCTGAAACATCCATAATGTGTTCCCTATAGTGGGTTCATCACAGCAATCCTCCCTTTAGTTCACCTATGCGTGCTGCTTTACATCTCACAATGGAAGTCAGATATGAGATGCTAGTAACAAAGTCTATCCGAGCAGATCTTCCTGACCGCTTCTCTCACCAAACATACCTGCGTAGGACCAGGAATTGTAAACAAAATATCAGACTGGACAACCCAGTGCAGTAACCATATAAATAGATTATTATCATATGAAATACCACAAAATGACCTGCACAGTTGCTCAAAGCTGCGCACATACCAAAAAAACGTGAAGTGCACGATTGTCTCAACCTAATATAATCTTTTTTTGACTTGTACTTAAGTAGTTGTCTATTTACATAGCTTTATACTATCGCGCAACTTCCTCTGTCTGAAAAACTTGCCTTTTGTCCCGAAGTTTTGTCCTGAATTTTGACCTTCTGTCCTGAATTTTTGTCCTGAATTTTGACCCCTTGTCCTGAATTTTTACACTTACCGTCCTGAATTTGCACCCATGCCAGTTGGTCACCCTATCCTAAAACGACTATCCTGTGAACGCCAAGAATGTCTGTCTAGGGTTATAAAGACAACCCTGTAAGGAAAAACAGCAATAGGTGAGCCCCCGTGCCGTAAAATTGTGACAGAAAACGGGCCGCTCAGCAGCTGGGCTCGGAGACGACTCTATATTGGCGACTCTATATTTTACAAGGTTGTGCTATACGCCAACGTCATACCTGATAGGAAACGGGTTGACGTTTGAAGTGGCCCCTTCTATGTGTGCAGCCTGCGACTTCATAGACGGTGGAGTCAACCCACAGTTGAAAGAGAATGTGACCGCGGCCGTTTTGTGGAAGGGGTGGAAGGTGGACCCAACAGCTACTCCATCTACCTGCTACTGTCTACAATCGTCCCAAGAGATTTCCACTCCTTCCTTAAGTGGTGGACTCTCTTAAAATAGTAGGCCTCTTTAAATCGGTCTTGAGCTTTGTGCACAGGGCACCGTTCTGGGAATTTAGCCCTGGCGAGGCCCCTACATAAGCCCCATACTGAAGCATAACAGCTCTGGAGAGGCCCCTCTGTGAGCCCCATACTGTGTGCTAAATGACCCTGACGGGTGCCTCAGTGAATCTGGCAGAGCGAGTTGATGAGGAAATGGGGATTAGGGGGGCAGCCGGCCGAAGGGAGGTCTGCTCCCCGGGGTCTTTGGGGAAGTGGTGCAGTCCAGTGGAATGCATGGGGGGTTGGGCTGCTTTTGGGCTACGCTGTAGCCCAGCATATATATTCCCTCCATTTTGTATGCCAGCCACCATTTTAGCGTGATGACCTGGTGGCTGGCACACCCCTTTTGTCTTTGTGACCATTGTGGTGTCCTCGTAGGGGATTGGCGCTAGAGTAGGTTAGGGAGGTAGTATCGGCGGCGCTAGAGTAGGTAAAGAAGGTATCAACGTCCAATAGTACTCACCCTGGACCACCGAGTCGAGCAGGCTGTTCGCCTGCTGTAGGCCGCCAGCAGGCTTGATCTGCTGAAGGATATGCCCTGTAAGAGGGGCCGCCCCCCGGGGAAGTCTGCTGGGGGGGTGGCTGCTGCAGTGCAGGCCTGCGCGACGGAGCGCAGGCCTTCAACATCCTCGGAGGTAAGGGGGAGGGGCAGCTCGCATGTGTGGAGAGCGGCCCCTCAGGTCATGAGGGAGGCAGTTGGCTCGGGCGGGGGGTGGGGCAAAGTGGCACGCGTGCCCGCGTTGGCGCTGCAAGCCCGGGGACAGTTTAAGACAGCTGCGGGAGAGTTCCCCCCGCAATGACGGAAGGGCCTCGCCGGTGGCTTTAATAATTGAGGCAGACGGGGCCTCCCGTGGTGCAGTGGAGGCCCCGCGGTCATCGCCAGGGGGTGTGCCCCTGCAGCGTGAGTCTTCAAAAGGGCCTAGTGAGGCCTCCCGTGGTGGGAATAAGGGCGGGACCACAGTCGCGGAGCCTGCGGCCTCTCCTGTTACAAGGATGTTTTAGGAAGGGGATAGGGGCAGGGGGGAGAAGGGGGGATTTGGAAGGGAAAATCAATCAACTTAGGGCCAGGAGGGCCACCGAGGCACCCTTGCCCGAAGTGGACTTTAGTGAGGTCTACGCACAGTGGTTGCAGGAGGGGGGAGTCACTGGTGGGGGTCCAAGAAGGTGGGGCGGGTTCAGCGGTGGACTGGGAACAGGACTCTTGGCTTGAAAAAGCCCCTTTGGGGTCTTGAGAGGGGCTGGCTATGGGTTTTTCACATGGGGCTCTGGGGAATGGTACAGCAGAGCCTAGACCCGGGGTTTTGGTAGCAGGGGGTCTGGCTTCCTTAGAGTGGAGCGATGGGGAAGACCTGGGAGGGGGAGAAGGGGGGAATATGTCCGTGGCGGCGTCCCCAGGCAGCTGGTGATTCGTGAAGCCCCCGGGTAGGGTCTATGGTGCTTCCAGGGGTAGGGAAATGCCGTTTGCCCTGCGAGGTGAGTCCAGGGTAAGGGGGACGGGTGGGTTTGGAGGGAACACCCTTTCCCGGGGTGCTAGCGCCCCCCTAGGTAGTGTAGCTTGGCAGTGGTTGGGGGTAGAGCAGAGTAAGGGTTTTGGCTGGACCAGCACACCGGACCATGTTCCCTTTTTGCAGGACGACATACGTTCAGGGGGGCCCAACTCAAGTGGGCCACGTGCGGCCCGTCGGCCCCTTCGGCGAAGAGGCAGCGACGCCCCGTGTGGCTAGCTGGCACGCGACGTTGGACCGCAAGATCACTGCCTCAAGTTTGTACAGTGCAACCCCGGCGGTGCAACTGGTGGAAGGATTTCGAGCATACTCCAGCCCCCTGGAACAAGGTCATACATTCGCTGTGCTGGCATTGGGTTGGGGGGCAGGGTACAGCCCCCCGGGTAGGGCAGGGCAGGTTTGTGGGGAAGAGGATGTTGAGACCCACACAGGGCTTGATTACGATGACGACAGCTTGGAAGAAGGGGAATTGAGGGACAAGGGAGAAGCTCAATGGTGGGAGGAGGGAGCGGTGGGGGGCTCCGCTAACGTGTATCCTAGTTTCTTCCAGGAGGAGACGGGCAGCAACGCAAGGCGGTGCCGGAGGGGCCAGGATTTACAGCCGGCGGCAAAGCGACGGGCCACGGATCGGGCACTGACATTGGCACCAGGTAAAAAGGCGAAGCAGGCGCACGCAGTTATGAGGAAGCAGGGGGTAACGGGGGCACCTTCAGCCACGTGTGGAAGGTTTTGGTTGGGGTGGAGGCCAGGGAGCCTGTAGCAAGTGGGGAGGCCCACGTGACTATGTTATCCATCGGGGTGGAGGCTGGGGAGACCCATGCCTATGGGGAGGCCCGCCTACAAAAAGGGCGTTACGTGCGGGACACCGGAGTGGGGACTGAGGACCCACCGGTGCGCGCGGCGCATGAGACAGCACCTCCAGCAGCAGGGGTGGAATGGAAGGGGCAGGCGGGATGGGACAGTGGGACAAGGGTGACCAACAGGACTCTGGGGTTAAAAAGGAAAGCATAGAGGTCAAATTCAAGAAATTACCTTACATGGGGACGGCGAAACCTTTGGGAGCGCATCTAATGCCACGAACAAAGGAGGAAATCTGGAAAGGGGAGTACGTAGAGTTCTTAAAGCTCCTACATAGAGAGCTCCGATCTAAGGAGGGGTCCAAGGAGGAGGCGTTGGAACTGTCCAAACGCCTGCGAGTGCCAGTCACGATTGAGAACTGGACCGCGGCTTTCCTCATTTATGCCAGCGTCTACTGTGAAAAATTCCCTGAGAGGGCGGTCGCCATATTCAAGTACATGGATGTCATTAGAAAGGCGCATCTAAATTTTGGGGGCAACGCTTGGGCTCAGTATGATGAGGAATTCCGGGCCCGTCTAGCGGTGGACCCGGACGCACAATGGGGCGAGTTAGATACAGATCTATGGCAGCACACCATGGGGCCAGCAAAATTTGGCAAGACCATATTTACAGCAAGTGGTTTGCCAATAGTCTACAAGCCCTTTCAGGGTCGCCCCACCCGAGGCGGGGGGAGCATCAGAAACCAAGGGACTCAAATGGGAGCGTGCTGGGACTACAACAAAGGCCTATGCACAAGAGAGCTCTGCAGATTCCGGCACAAATGCTCGAAATGCTCAGGCAGACACCCTTTGGTTGCCTGCTTCTCGGCCGGTACCCCCACAGCCACAGGCTACCAGCACCAGCAGGGAACAACGGGGAATCAGGCAGGGGCATCCCAGGGGTCCCAATACGGACAGGGAGGGGGGGTTCAGGCCTGGTAGAGGAGCGCAGGGACCTGGTGGGAAAGGCTCATACACCCATTAACATTGAAAAATTGGCTTTCTGGCTCTCCTTTTATGACAGGACTGATGACGCAGCAGTGTTGCTACAGGGGTTTAAAGAAGGTTTCAAGCTGGGTTACAATGGCCCAAGAGTTCGCAGTTGGGCGGACAATCTAAAATCAGCGGCAGAGCATTCCCAAATTATTCGCGAGAAATTGCTTAAAGAGATACAGGAAGGGAGAATGGCAGGCCTGCTGGACACATGGCCCATGAACCGGTTAGTGGTGTCAGCTATCGGGGTGGTGCCCAAGAAAGAAGCATGGCGATATCGTTTGATCCAACACTTGTCCTGGCCAGAGGGCCAGTCAGTAAATGACATTATCCCCATAGAGCAAGTGACAGTGACATATTCGTCGGTGGACGTAGCCCTAGCTTTGGTGGAGAAGGTCGGGCGGGGGGCGCTGATGGCAAAAAGCGACATCAAGTCGGCTTTCCGTCTGTTGCTGGTACACCCTGACGACTTTGAACTGTTGTGGATTCAATTCGAAGGACAATGGTTTGTTTGACAAGGCTCTCCCTATGGGTTGTTCCATCTCATATGCCCTCTTCGAGTGTTTCAGTACCTTTCTGCAATGGTTATTCACATGGCACACAGGGGTGGACCACATAACACACTACCTGGATGATTTTTTCTTTGTGGGGACTGCTGGGTCAGGAGAATGCCAGTAAGCGCTTGACAAATTCCAAGGCTTGATGAAGGATTTGGGGGTGCCCTTGGCCCCAGAGAAAACATGGGCCCACAACAGTGTTGGCTTTTCTGGGCATCGAAATTGACTCGGCAGCAAGGGAGGCCCGGTATCCAGAAGACAAGAAAACTAAAATGGTGACTTTACTCGACATAATGCTGGCGAAAAAGAAAGTGACAGTGAAAGAGGTCCAGACACTCTTGGGGCATTTGAACTTTGCATGCAGGGTGGTACGAGCGGGGAGAACGTTTTGCAGGTGCATAGGTTTGTACCTTTCGGGCCTTCCCTTACTTCACCATCATGTCCATCTGAAAGCGGGGGTACGGGAGGACTTGCGCATGTGGAAGACCTTTTTACACGACTTTAATGGCATCCCCTTGGCATCATGGGTGGACATGGACTGGGATGCGCAGATTTTCTCCATCGCCGGGGGGGCCTGGGGTTTTGGCCTGTACTGGCAGGGACACTGGTGTGCCGAGAAATGGCCTCTAGAATGGAGGGAGGGCAGACGCAGCATCGCCTTCTTGGAATTTTTTCCGTTGGTTGTGGCGGTCATGTTATGGGGCCCTCAGCTGTCCCATAAATGAGTCCTTTTCCAGGTGGACAACATGTCAGTAGTGCAGGTGGTCAACAGGCAGTCGGCCAGGGAGCCACAGCTGTGGCAGCTGCTGCAAGTTTTTGTTTTGCATTGCCTGAGATTTGATATTGCCTTCAGAGCCCTGCACGTTCTCGGTGTGGACAATGACATTGCTGATGCTTTGTCTCGTTCGCAGTGGGAGAGGTTCCATGGGCTGACCACGGAGGCGGATCAGGAGAAGACTTGCGTGCCACAGGAGTTATGGTCTGTAGGAGAGAGAGGCTGTTACACCTGGTAGTTAGATCGTTAGCCCGGTCAACAAGGAGGGCTGACCTACTGGCCTGGAATGAATTCCTGAAGACTGGGGCGCAGAGGAGACAGCAGAAACGACATAGAGTAGAAGACGTGGTTCAATTCATACTGGGGCTTATTGAGAGAAGACAGTCAAAGGTGACGATTTCGGGGAAGCTGGCGAGCATCGCCTTTATGGGCAAGCTTTGGTGGGGGTATCCCCCATCTGCGGGAGAGTTGGGGAGGAGAATCCTGGAGGGCTGGGTGAGGGAGTTAGGCCCTGTGGGCCCTAAGCGGAGGCCTCTGACTTTGGATATTTTGATGCACGTGATTCAGTCCCTCACACGGGTGTGCATTGGGGGTGAGGAGGTGGAATTGTTTTCGACCATCATGTTCTGGCTATTTTTCGGTGCCTTTCGTGTTTCAGAACTTCTGGGGGGAAGGAGTAGGAGGGGGTTTCTATGGGAGGAGGTGTGTTTAAAGGTCGACGGGGTCCAGGTCTGGTTATACAAGTCCAAGACCGATCAGAGTGCAACGGGGAGGGCAGTGTTTTTGAAAGCTTACCAGGTGTCCTTAGTTTGCCCACTGCGCTGCGCGGAGAAAGTCAAAGGCGGGGAGGCTTGCACGGGCAGAGTTTTTATACATGGGAATGGGAGACCTGTGACGGCTTTCCAATTGTTAGCAATCCTCCGCAAGGCACTGACACTACTAGGTCTCGACGCCAGCCAATTTGGGACTCACTCCTTTCGGATTGGTGCTGCAACAGAGGCTAGCAGACGGGGTTGGGGTTGGGGTTCCAATAGGATCAGGGACATGGGGAGATAGAAATCCGACTGCTTTCGGGCTTATATCAGGGGGGTAGGGGACGAAGGGTTGTAATGGGCAAGTTGTCATCTTTATTTCTTTTGCTGGTGTGGTTGCCGGTCCATCGGAGGCGGGAATGACGGTCTGGATCGTGGGCCACTCGTTTGTAAAATGGGCAGAGAGGCATGCGAGGGCCAGCTTTCACGGTCACAACCTGGGTTTCAATAAGGACTTATACTCTATCTTATGGAAGGAACTGGTACCATGCTTGAACAAACTAATAGGGGGAGGGAACTGTCCGGACGTGCTAATTATTTATTTGGGGGAAAATGATTTGGTGTCACAAAAAGGCTTGGCCTTAATCAAGGAGATTAAATTTATTTAAAGTTTTGTATAGCGCGAACATGACCCAAGCGGGTATCAGATCGGTTTACATATGAGTTGTGGAAGACATAGGTAGATAGCTGTGGAGAGAAGTAGAAAAATATACATCAGGAACACAATGACATATTGGTGGGCGACACTGAGGCCGTAACAAATGCCAGGTAGCAGATTAGTCGACTAAGCAAGATAGGAGACAAAAGGAGAAAAACTTCTAGTTCAGCGCAGTGTTCATCAGTAGGGCTTTCACTTCCCTTTTGAAGGCAAATGTTGAGGGAATCAGTCTTGTTTCCACAGGTAGGGAGTTCCAAATTCTCGGGGCAATACCAGAGAATGTACGATTGTAGGTTTTCATTTTTTTTTATTTCTTCAGCTTGAGCAGCAATGTGCTGGTGCTCCTAGAGGGCCGGGAGCCTCACGATAGTTCGAGCTTATTTGCAAGATAAAGAGGCGTGTTGAAGTGTAGTGCTCTATGAGTCATACATGCAATTATTAACTGGATCCTTGAATCAAACGGAAGCCAGTTGAGCGATTTCAGGTCAGGAGTGATGTGGTTGGTTTTCTTTGAACCAATGATGAGTCTAGTTGCAGCATTCAGAGATGCTCTGAGGGGGGCTAAACTGAGTTTCGGAAGCCCGAATAGAGTAGCACTGCCGTATTCTAGTCTTGAGATGACTAGTGCTTGCACAGCAGATTTGAAGTCATCTTGGGGAAGGTAGGGTTTGAGTTTTCTTAGGATGCTTAGTTGGTAGTTCGCTCCTTTGGTAGATGCTCTGATGTGATCTTGCATGTTTAGGTTCTTATCAAGCACAATTCCTAGTGATTTCGTGGAATCAATGATGTGTGGTGTGCAGTTGAGAGCTGAGAGGTTTTTTAGATATTTTTCAACAATGGGGGTTTGCCTAGTGGGTGAAATGAGGAGGAATTCCGTTTTAAGGGCATTTAGTTTGAGGTGGTTGGAGGTTAGCCAATTTAGGGTTTTGTGCAGGGTTCCGTTGAGTGACTTGATATCTTCAGGGGAAGAGATTTTCATGTACAGTTGGGTGTCATCCGCATACATGTGATATTGGATGTTAGAAGCTTTGAGGATAACAGTAAGAGGTTCAATGAAAAGGTTGAAGAGCGTGGGGGAGAGCGAGGACCCTTGGGGCACACCCAGTGTGCAGGGACTGGAGTTGAATAGAGTTTGATTGGATTTGACTCTGAGTTCTGTTGTTGAGAAAAGAGGCAAACCATTTTAGTACAGTGCCTGAGAGCCCCATCCTACATTCCAAGAGGTTAAGTAGATTGTCATGTTTGACAGTGTCAAATGCAGATGAGAGATCGAGTGGGACCTTCGGCAGTTAGGTAAGTTGTGCGTAGGCTGCCACAGCATGTGGTCGGAGTTTATTCCCAGGAGAGTGTGGAGGGGGGCTCGGAAACTGTCAGACATTGACAAAGCCAGAAGGAAATTGAATAAGGAGATGAGGGCCTTTTGCAGGGATAACGGTGTGTGCAGGATTCAGCATTTAGACTTAAAATTTGAGGACGTAGAGTTTTTTAGAGGGGACAGAGTCCACCTGTCTTTTATGGGAATGGAGCTTTACCTGCTCCAGTTGAAGTTAACTCTGGCCAAAGTGTTGGGGGTTGAGTAAAGGTTTTCTGAAGATGCGACTCACTTCTGTTCAAGGGCGTAGGGGGGGCAGGGCCAGGGGGTAGCCCCTGACCCTGGGTGGCGGGCGGCTGAGAAGTTGACAGGATTTACACAAGTTAATTGTTTGGCAGTTCAGGCTGAAGGGGAACAGGTAGGAGGTTCGCGCCTGAACAACATAGGAAGTTAAAATGTTAGGTAGGAAGTTCAGTGAGGTTAAAAGGTTAGTTGAGGTAGGAAACCAGGAACAGTTTTTAGAGGTCCCTCTTTCAGTTGAGCAGCCCTGTTGCACGTATGTTATTCAAGTTTGAATAGGTCATCGGGGGGAGGGATCGGTTAGGGGTGGGGGGAGTTGACATTAGGAGGTTTGATGTATAATGAGGATATAGTTTTGTAAGGCAAAGGCCCAGGTTATGTTGTAATGTGCACCTGTCTCAATAAAGCGGCCTTTTTCACACAACCTGGTGTCCAGTGGTCTGTGCTGCCCCCTCTTCCCCAAGTTAACACCTTGCACTTTATAGTAAGGTGAGTCTGGTGCTGGCACAGATGTGGAAGGGAATGTGAAGATTTAACTCATCTTGTCAGCAAACCCATGTTAATAAGTGACAATTGCATGAGGTGAACAGTTAAGCTCTTTATGAGATGAAGGCAGAGTAAGGCGCAGGGTGTCATAGTGCTGAAACTGCACGTCTACAGCATTGACGCATATGTGAATAAGTGACAATCGCATGATGTGAACAGTTAAGCTATTTATAAGGTGAACACAGCATAAGGCGTCATAGTACTGAAACTGCGCTTCTGCAGCATCATCGAATCTAGGAGCCGCCTTTAACGCTCATCTCTGAGTTTGTGAATCTGCATGTCAGCAACATCGTCTAAGCAAGGTGTCGCATATAACGCATCTTTAGCAACACGCATGAAGAAGATTTCAAGAGCGACAAACAGGTAGCGACTATTAGTAGGGAATCCATTGTGGCATATACTGAGGGTGGCCGAGTGTAAATGGTAACGATATATGCAACTGCAGCATTTTTCTGTATTGTGAAACCAACAAAGTGCACCAGTGCTGGCATAAAAGTAGACAGAAGGTGAAGCAGCAGTGCTCGAAAGAAAAGTACTATAGTTGAATAAGGGGGATAGCTGCTGCAATGCTATAGCATGCCAGCGGTAGGCCTACCGTCAGAACTAAAGAGTGCACGCAATAAGAGTGCACAAAGTCCTGTGGCATCTAAATATTTAACAGTAGGCCAGCTGTTTGAAGCACAAGATATCCACTTTGTCATTTATATTAAAAGTTGATATCACTGGTATAATTGTGAGTAGCAGTTTATGGAGGGCAGAACAGCTACAAACCAAACACCATGGGTAGAATTAAAGCCCATAGAGGTCAGTCCCGGCCACAAACCCCAACGCTGCACTCACCAGACCGTTATAACCAAGGATCTGCACAAGGCCAGCCAACACAAAATTATACTGATCAGTTGGATGTCATACTAGAAACTATAGAGTCCTCACGCACTTCAAGAGGGTCGCAAATTGAAGAGATCCATGTAGACTTTGGCCTCCTTCATGAAGCTCAACGAAAATTTGCCTGCAGGGTCACAGAAACTGAAATTAATATCTCAGACATAGTGTTGCGGCTAGCAGACCAAGTCAAGATCACTCACGACCTGCAAGATAGAATGCAACAAATGGAGTACCAGATGGATGATGCTGAAGGAAGAGCCCATAGAAAGAACATCTGGGTGCTGGGCATGCAGGAGGGTTCAGAGGGATCCTGTAGCATGATTGATTTTCTGGAAGAATGGGTGAAGTCTTTTTCACCAGCACAGACCCTGTTTATGCCTTGCGTATTCCCGTGCCCTCACACCACACAGACTCAAGTTCAGCCACAAGTGATGACGACATAACTTCTGCAGGATTGGGACATGGGGGGCTTCTGATTGACCCTATTGTCATGCTCCAAACGGTGGATGGCTTGCTATAATACTCCATTTCTCAAGATTCACAGGCCTACAAAATATATCCTGTTGAGTATAGTATACTGTATTAACTCATACACATGTAGCATTATTTAGTTTGTAGATCTGCTGGTCACAACCACCTCTTTGAGTTTCGTCACTACACAGTGAATCTTCACTTCCCCCCATTTTGAGTGTAAACTTTTAGTACACATGTTTGGGCTTGCAGCTTTTTTCTGCAGGCTCTGGTTCTTGTTGGAACGATATTGGTTATACCCCACTGTTAATCCCTATAAGGGACAAGCAATACAGAATTAAACACATGAATAAATGCAAGGGGGTGGATGGGATGGAGGGTGGGATGGGATGGGGGGCTGTTTATCCAATAGACAATGGCAACATGGATCATCTCTATAACACTAGATCTTTGACCTTGAAGTTGTGAGGACTGCACTCAGCACACCGTTGTTATTCCATAAACGCGTACATCAAACAACAGGTGCATATTCGTTTTTTGCAAGAAACTCATCTCACTGACGTTGAGCTTCAACGGATCATTAAGCACTGGTGGGCCAGATTTATGGTACAATATACTCCTCTTATGCACGGGGAGCTCTATTATGGATCCGTCCAGGAACACCATTTCAGTGTCTCCGAATGGAGATTGACAGGGAAGGTAGATATATGTTTGCTGAAGGCCAACTAGACAGCCAACCAGTTCTTTTGGGAAGTATATACGCACCAAACTCAGAGCAAGGGGGCTTTGGGACTACATTGTCTGGGATCCTTCTGCAATGAGTGGGTATCCCATGGATATTGCAGGGGGACTATGATAATGTCTTAGATCTTTCCCTGGATTGATCGCACCCTCCGCTTCTCTGTACCCCAGCCCATCAGCATTTGTGGCAGTTAGCACGGTGGACCCAGCAGTGGTCCCTTTTAGATGTATGGAGATCTCTTAATTCAGACTTGCGTCTATATTCACATTACTCAGTCCAACATGACGTATACGTCAGACTAGAAAGTTTTCTCTGCTCCCCAAAACTTATCCAAAGGGTAGTGCATTCTGACTATCTAGGGCGGGGTATCTCTGATCATGCTGCCCATTTTGCTGACATTTGATTGGGTGTGCCACATCCACCGATTCCTACCTGGCGACTCTCAAAAGATATGTTAGATGATGAGGCCTTTCGTGAGGCACAGCATAGACATATTACCAACTACTTTGCAGACAACCATAATACTGCAACTACACATGCCATACAATGGGACTCCTTTAAGGTGGCAACCATGGGCTTCTGTATGCAGAATATTGCTGGGAATCGAGGCAAGTTTAGTCGGGACTTGAATGCTGCAGAGGAGGAGGTTAGAAGCATTGATAATCACAATCTCCCAGATGAGACATCCCACCCTGCACTCACTGATGCTAAAGCATGTTCTGCAGCACTGTTACAATGTGTCAGCTGCTATAATTACACAGAATACTTCGGTCAAATGCATGCAGCGGGTGATAAACCTGGGTGCATGCTTACATGACTGGTTCGCCAAGAGATACAATGTCCACCAATCACAGAGATTGTACAGGATAGGGGCCCAGTCCTACATGCTCATGTGGATATATTACGGGCGTTTAGCACCTATTACAATGCGATATATCAAACACTACCTGTGCCTCCAGAGAGGCTATCCAACAGTTTTTTGATACCTTATCCTTACCTTTCATCATTTCTATTGTACGTGATGAACTTGATGGCTTGATCACTATGGAGGAAGTGAAGAGTGCAATACATAATCTGGCCAGAAATAAGACCCCTGGCTTGGATGGATTACCGTTTAAGTACTATGATCGATTTGTCACCCGCCTAACCCCCAAATTAGAAGACATTTATAATAAGGCACTTACCAGTGGCTCGCTTTCAACTTCTCTTCAAGAGTCCCTTTTAGTACCCCTGCTCAAACCGATCCCACTCAACTCTCTTCATACAGGCCAGTAGCTATATGAGGTGCAGATTATAAAATGCTCTGGAAGGTACTAGCAGAGTGTTATGTGCAATTGCTGCCTACGCTGATCCATTCAAATCAGAATTGATTTGTCCCGGGGCGTAATACAGCAAATAATATCAGACGATTTTTCCATGCTATGGTTCAGGCCTCTCTCCACTACCCATAAACGGCATGCCTTCTATTAGACCTTGAACATGTCATTGATTCCCTGTTATGGGACTACCTGTTGGGTGTTCTGAAGGCCATGGGGTTGGTAGGAAGTCTCTTAGCCTATGCAAAACTTTTGCATACGAACGCTATTTCACATGTGTGTGTAAGGAAGTTAATTTCAAAACTAATTTTCTATAGGTCGAGGAACATGGAAGGGGTGTCCTCTTTCAGCTGTCCTGTTTACTCTTGCGATGGAACCTTTGGCACATAAACTACGATTAGGGGGACGAGGTTGTGGCATCCCTCTGGATGATGTGGTACATGTAGTGTCCCTATACACTGACGATGTGTTACTGTATGTTCGTAATGCATTGTGTGACGTGGCCCCCATTTCAGCAGATTTCCATGATTTTGAGCAGGTGGCGGGGTTGTGAGTAAATTGGGGATTTTCCCACTTAATCGTGATGCCTCACCACAGGTAATCTGACTAGTAGAGAAGCACTTACTTGGTCTTTGTGTCCGTCTGTATCACTCTCAGCAGGACTTATCTGAGGTTAACCTGCAACCGGCTGCGATTGTTATCAAAACTCAAATGCGGTTTTGGCAATGGTTACTATTAGCTCTAGCGGGCAGAGTCGCTCTTTCCAAAATGATTATCCCCCCTTGTCTACCATACTACTTTGCCAATGTTCCGGTATTTCCAAAATGTCGATTCTTAGTTGACCTGGATCGCACACTCGAGGATTTGCTCTGAGATAATGGGAGATGTAGGGTGTCCTCAAACAAGCTTCAATTGCCTGTGAGTAGCGGAGGATTCGGGGTGCCTACTTTGAGGCATATTATCTTGCTGGACACCCTCAATGGGTGGCCAGATGGTTATCGGGGAACAATCTTTATGATACCAGCACAGGGGATGGCCACCTCCCTTTATACATAATACAACAATTTTTACACCCCACAGTGAAACTACACCGTACGTGGACGCTCCATGTGTGGGTGACAACGGTGCTGCAGCTCACAAAGCACATTCTTCCCTATTCACCGGCCACACCACTCCAGGGTTTGCCTGGTCTTCTGCGATACTTTCCTCCTGACCAGTTGGCAAGCTGGCATGAACACTCTGTTGACACGGTTGGGAATTTGTTTCAGGACACTAATTTACTGCAGTTTCACCAAATATGTCAGGGCTATAATATTCCGCCAAATCAGTTTTTTTTACATGCACAGTTGTTGGGATCCCTCAGATTACTATGGGGTGTTATTGAGGAGGCAGAGCCACCAATCCATGCAGTAATGCATGAGCCTCACACCATGGGAGAAGGACAGCACTTTGTGACTTAGTTTTATAGAGCAATTAGGTAACATTCTGGGGTCCAATTAACTCGTCTCCTGCACAAATGAGAGGAAGATTTAGGGTGGTCCTTACATAATAAGGAATGAGTACAGGCATCATTTCCAGAAATGCAAGATTTAAAAATATACAATTTATGATACTTCATAGGGCATACCTTACACAGCCACGGTTGAACCACATGTACACAACGGCCAACTTCACTTGCCCCAGATGTCAGTCGCATTCGTCAGAAGTTCAGCACATGCTTTGGTCTTGTCTTAGAGTAACCGGTTGCTGGCATTCTATATACACTGTACTGGCTACTGCTACAGAGCTCACAACACTCATAGCATGGGAAGCTACAGCATTGGTCTTATATGCCAGGAGGAAGAGTGATAAAGTGAGGGTACGCTTTCTGAATCTAGGCCTTCTTTTAGAAAAACGCCTATTCATAATGCATTGGCGGGCACAGCGGGTGCCGACTTTTGCCCAAGGGTCTGGGGCTCTGCACCCCTGGTGACATGCAGAGATTACTGCGCTTCTGCAGGGAGGAGGCCCATAGAATTCAGAAACACCCCATTGCAGCAGCCTGGGACACCAGGTAAATATAATTCAAGGGACATCATGGCTGTGGATCCCCCAGTATTTAATACATCCCAGGAGCTTGATAAGGAAACTATTTCACCCCATGTTTTCATTCCATTGATTTTACAGTTCAGTGTTATTTATGGTAATGAATGACACTTATGTCGGGTGACACTTTTGGTGTGCTGGGACTTTCCCTGCTTCCTAACCATTGTTCTTCCTGGTAGGCGTTGAGAAGCTCAGTATGTATCTGGACTCACCCCTACCCAAGAAATCCCTCCCTCCCTCCCACTAACCAGCCTATTCTTTATGTTAAATGCTTGTGCACTCCTCTTTGTTTCCCCTCTCCATTTTGTAATTCCCTATCATTATAAACCTGGTGTCTTATCAGCAAAATATGGGAGACTAAAAGCTTAAGGATAATTGAGACTTGTCTTTAGAGAGATATAGTACGAATGATAATGAGAGATTGAAAATATACATTTATTGACCTATTTACCTTTTGATACTTACGTTGCATTTTATTAGTCTGGATATGTATAAGAAATGTTCTAAATGTTCACTGCAGAGTGATGCTTATTGAACGGATTTACAGTGTAAAACAACATTGATATATTGAGAAACCCAATAAAAATCATTTGAAACATGAGATTAAGTGTCAAACACAGAAAGAGGGAGGAAGGAGCTCCAAAAATCTACAATTGAAACATGGCAGGTGAAGTATGCGGTTGAAAGTCCATACCCTGAGCCCAAATTGCTGTCTAAGTCAATGGAATAGGTACCTACATTGATAGAAGGGACTTTGTCATTCAGCCTTGATGGACTGCTTGAATCTTCTGATTTTCAAGCAACCAAGGTGCTATCATGTTGGACTTTTTTAAGGCAAATAGAAACAAGAGTGCTTGCAAAATGTTGCATCATTCCAAGAAAAGAAATGGAAGAGGTTGTTACATGTTTATCTAAAGTATACAGGAAGAATGGTCTCCAGCAGAGTCAGGATAAAGACCCGAACTATGGAGCTATCGGGGAGCTGTGTCTGACTCGTGCTGCCAATTATTGGGTCACAGATCGCCCTCTGCTGAGGACTTTGAGAAATTGAGGACAGCAGAGAGACTGCATGGTCCCTTACTTCATTTGGATGTTTGTATGCAAAAATAGGTGGTTTAGGACACCCCAAAATCTGAAATAATTGGCAAATAGGATAGCCAGATAGAGACCTCGTCTTAATAAATAGGGGTAGGCATTGTCAGACCATAGGACAGGTCCACTATTTAAAAGAACAGTTCTATATAGTAACAATGCAAAACACCAGGGTTAAAAGAAAGCATATTTTATCAGAGTATTGTAGCCTCCGTAGTAGCAAGGGTACTGATTTGAATTTTCTATGGTTTGTGACTTCACAGAGAATTGTTTCTGAGACAAAGACCCTATTTATTGGTGTTGGCTTGCAAGAAAGCCTTATTGCATAAATGTAGTGCAATCTAAAGATTTCTTATGACATTTTACTCCAAATGCTTGGGCTTGCGGAGAGATTAACCAAGCTGCAAAAAAAATAGGAGGCATTAGGAAGACTGGGTGAAGAACAAAACTAACAGTATTTCACTATCAGAACATGTAAAACACACCAGTACATGTCCTACCTTTTAAATACAATGCCCCCTGCCCATGGGGCTACCTTGGGCCTACCTTAGGAGTGCCTCACATGTAGTAAAAGAGAAGGTTTGGTCCTGGAAAGTGGGGGCACGTTTAGAACTGCAATCACAGACACTTCAGTGGCAGGCCTGAGACATGTTTGCAGGGCTACAATTATAGGTGGCTCAATCAGTGCTGCAGACCCAGAGTAGCATTTGAATTACAGGCCCTGGGCATACACAGTGCACTTTAATAGGGACTTATTAGTAAATCAAATATGCCAATCAAGAATAAACCAATCACCAATACAATTTACGCAGAGAGCATATGCACTTTAGCACTGGTCAGCAGTGGTAAAGTGCCCAGAGTCCTAAAACCAACAAAAACAGGTCAGAAAAAATAGGAGGAAGAAAGCAAAACGTTTGCGGCTAACCCTGCAAAAAGGGCAAGGTCCAACACTAACCCAATGCTTTGGTAGGAAAATAAAATACTGCGGAAAATTCTAGATTCATCACTGGTAACCATGGTTGAAAAGTGACATTATTTTTCAGAGAAATCCAAGTAAAGTCTTTAAGCAACCCAAAACAACATTATGATCCAAAAAATCAAACAAATCAGATATTGGGATAAGACCATAAGATATAAAGACTGGGTAAAAGTAATTGTTTGCCTATGTGAATTACTAAAAGCAGACATTCAGAAAATGAAAAACTGTTATGAACAACTTGCTCCACCTCAGAGATGTCAAGGGTACAGGGTTAATAAGAGTTATTTATACATTGGTGAGTAACCTTCTGGCCCCTCAGGATTGTAGAGCCCATGGCTCACCAAATTCAGAGATCTGCATGCCTTCGGTGAAGCCATCAATGGAGTTTTCTTTAATGTGTTGGGATCATTGATTGATTTCCCTCCTAGTCTGAGGAAGAGCATTCTAGTGATAATTGTCCTTACTTAATAGGGGCAGGGCAACTGTCACTATGACAGGACAGCCCAGTGACACATGGACCACCAGATTATGTCAGTGAGCCAACTGACACTCTGTAAATTTAAACTTAGCCCTTTCTTTACTGCCACATTAGGGAGGGGGAACCACAAGTTTGGCAGAGTGGGAGCCCCACTGGTTTATAGCTTTCTACTCTGCTAAACTGTAAAGGATTCCCAGTGTCTATTACCTTGCAGACTGGTACATGCAGATGCGCAGAAACCTCCAGGAGCACATCTGGAGGAGCTGGGCCATGGATTCCAGCGGGAGACAAACTCCTGTACACATCTACTTCAGTGCCATGTACAAACATCTAGTCATAACTTTGCACATGTTCCTTATTGTAAATTTTAAAGCTATCAAACTGCATGTTTAGCATACTGGATACTAGGGCGTGTAGTGTCATGTGAGTTGGCACTGACAAAACCCTTTTTGGCTCCTGATGGACTCCGTAGAACTGTGACGTGTTAGAGTGTTGTGAAGTCAATGCAGGTTTAGAATGCTGAGTTCGCAGTTACACACAGACGAATAAAGTTGTTTAATACCAAGCTCTGTGTGTGGTGTAGTTATTGGTGGGTACCCAGGCTGGGGAGGACGCTACAACTGGCAACAAGATAGGGGATAAGTAACCCAAAAATCAACGGTACTCTCCCAGAGAGTTTGCCGTGGTCCAGGAAATTGCTCATGCATGCCACGTGTGCCTCAGTCGAATTGCAGAATCAACATTTGGTGTATGTGGGGTCAAAGTGCAACTCCAGCCAGTGTAAAGCATTTGAAGATAACAAAAGCTTCTCTAAGAAGTCTACACATCGTTGACCAAGAACCTACTGCTAAAGCCATAAAGAGAGGTACCGCGCTACTATGCAACCTAAAGCTATACATCACACAGAGTGATAATGTCAAAGGCAGATGCAACCAGGTATAGAAAGAGCAGCAAAGTGCGACAGCAAATTGCAAGATAACGCTGCGATCATAAGCACTGTGAGGCAGAGACCAACAAGGTGTCAGACAGTACAAAGAGATGCCTAAAAGCAAAGTGATTCAGATACAATAAACAGTCATCTGCTTACCAGAACTGATTAAATAGAGTCATCATACCACAGCGTTGGCTGAAGTGGCCCCCAGAAGTTGTTCTCAGGGTTGGGCTTATGGAGCCGTACATTCCCGAAGCGGCACACCACTAAATCTGCAGGGTGATGGCTCAGAACAACTCCAAAAGTTCTCCAGAAAAGTGAAGGGCTACAGTGGAGACTAAGAGGGAAGTCACGGTTCCACAGACTGGCCAAGATGATCCAGAGGGAGTGGGTTCCCTGAGTGAGCCAGTCATAACCATGAAAAGTAAGCAAAAGCACAAGGCAGAAGGACACAGAGTGATGTATCCATAGAAGAAGTTGTGTTTCAGGTGTGGATTTTCATTTCCACACGAAGGTAAATGTCCCGCCATTTGACAGATTTGCAAAGGCTGTGGGAAGGAGAACCATTTTGTAATGGTTTGCAAGGTGAAGGAAAAAGTAAGTGCGTCACGGCGTGAAGACAAAGTAGCTGCCCGAAAGCTCCAGAAGCGACAATCGACGCACGCCCACAAGGCCAAGCGACAAAGCCAGTTGATGCAAATCGACACCAAATGAAGTTGATTGTCATCTAATTCATCATCAAAAAGTTCTTCAGTAAAAGTGAAAGTGAAGAAGACGGTTGCGCAATGTTGAGGTTTACCTCAGAAAAACATGCGCATGTTGAGCTGACCACATGTGAAGAAAAATTCAAGTCAAAGAGAAGTTAGCATGACAAAGCACCAAAGTCATTCAAACATTGTCTGAAGATTACACTAAAAGTAAATGGTTGGTCAATATCTTTTATTATAGACAGCGATGCATCAATAATCATTATGCCTGAGGAGAAATACAATGAACTTTCTCCATTGCCACCACTTATGCCATTGAAAACTAAAGTGTATACATGGGCTGCATAAATGCCATTAAAATTCAAGATTAATTTGTAGCGACAATGAAACACAAGAAAACAAAAGAACAAGCACCCATTCATGTACTTCAAGGTACGGCGTCAAGTGCCTGTTTACTCAGCATCAGCAGAGCTGCGGATATGGGACTGATATCAGTAAAATATAACATGAATGCCCATCACTAAATAGTAAGTCAATTCCCTTCGTTGTTTTATGGGTTAGGAAAATTGCATTTCACTAACAGGAAGCTGTTAAAAAAGATATTGAATCATTACTCAAATATGATATCATTGAGCATTCCTCTGGTTCAAACCCATGGGTTTCTCCTATAGTGGTAGTACCCAAAATGCACAGTGAAGGAGCTGTGCAAATCTGTGTTGATATGCGTCAAGCGAACAAGACAATTGAAAGAGAACGACATCCAGGTTGCACATTGCAAACATGATAACACAATTGAATGGTACAAAGGTCTTCTCTCTCTTTGATTTGAACAAAGGATATCATCAGTTGGGGCTCGAGGAGAATTCCTTTACATTACAACCTTTTCTACACATATTGGTCTGTTCTGATCGAAAAGACTAAGCTTCGGTGTGTCATCAGTGGCAGAGCTTTTTCAAGATGTCATTCAACGTATCATACAGCCTGTCATGAATGCTTTTACTTGAAGGGAGGACATATTGGTTTTTGGAGCACACAGAAAGATCACAATAATCTCTCACACAAGTGTGTCATTTACTTACTGATGCTGGTTTGACTTTGAATGCTGAAAAATGTGAAGTCCATAAGACAAAGCTAAAATTCTTTGGCCATATCTTTTCTGATGGGGGTATGACACCCGATCCAGCTAAAGTGCAAGCGTTCTCAACTGCCAGTCCCTCTCAAGATATGTTCATTTTTTGGCATGGCCAGCTTCTGTTCTAGATACATACGAGACGTTGCCACTGTAAGTGCTCCATTGAGATATTTTCTGAAAAAGAATGTTTAATTTCATTGGTCACATGAATGCGAGCAAAGCTTCAAGAAAATCAAACAAAATATCGAGAACGTTACTGAAATTGCATACTTTAATCCAAAGCTTTATACAGAGGTTGCTGACGCTATCCCATTCGGGTTAGGCACAAACCTTGCACAGCACAGTGGACACCCAAATGCTCGAAAGACATATTGTGATATATGCAAGAAGACATTTGTCCTAAACTGAACCTGCTTATTCACAACCTGAGAAAGAAAGCTTAGCAGTGGTGTGGGCTTGTGAGCATTTCAAACACAAGGAGATGATGGACGGAGCGCTGAAACTTTTCAGACACTCACCCCCAGTCACAGATCTGGGTTGAATCCATCATCGTTCTTTAGCTCACTTCGCCACCCCAGTTCAGACACAGCTATATGCAAATCAGTCTTGACCCTGTGCCTCATGGGAACAGTCCAGCCCGAACTGCCAAGCCATGTCTTCCCTGGACCGGAAACAAGCATCCTGGGACCGGTTTCGGGCTAACAGCCCTCATCAGCCAGGCTAGCTTGAATCCAGTGGCAAAGTGAGCAAGGGACCCACGTCTGGGCATACCCTGCCAACTTAGGGCGAACAAAGCAAACACAAGGAGATGATGGACGGAGCGCTGAAACTTTTCAGACACTCACCCTCAGTCACAGATCTGGGTTGAATCCATCATCGTTCTTTAGCTCACTTCGCCACCCCAGTTCAGACACAGCTATAGGCAAATCAGTCTTGACCCTGTGCTTCATGGGAACAGTCCAGCCTGAACTGCCAGGCCATGTCTTCCCTGGACCGGAAACAAGCATCCTGGGACCGGTTTCGGGCTAACAGCCCTCATCAGCCAGGCTAGCTTGAATCCAGTGGCAAAGTGAGCAAGGGACCCACGTCTGGGCATACCCTGCCAACTTAGGGCGAACAAAGCAAACACAAGGAGATGATGGACGGAGCGCTGAAACTTTTCAGAAACTCACCCTCAGTCACAGATCTGGGTTGAATCCATCATCGTTCTTTAGCTCACTTCGCCACCCCAGTTCAGACACAGCTATATGCAAATCAGTCTTGACCCTGTGCCTCATGGGAACAGTCCAGCCCGAACTGCCAAGCCATGTCTTCCCTGTACTGGAAACAAGCATCCTGGGACCGGTTTCGGGCTAACAATCCTCATCAGCCAGGCTAGCTTGATTCCAGTGGCAAAGTGAGCAAGGGACCCACGTCTGGGCATACCCTGCCAACTTAGGGCGAACAAAGCAAACACAAGGAGATGATGGACGGAGCGCTGAAACTTTTCAGACACTCACCCTCAGTCACAGATCTGGGTTGAATCCATCATCGTTCTTTAGCTCACTTCGCCACCCCAGTTCAGACACAGCTATATGCAAATCAGTCTTGACCCTGTGCCTCATGGAAACAGTCCAGCCCGAACTGCCAAGCCATGTCTTCCCTGGACTGGAAACAAGCATCCTGGGACCGGTTACGGGCTAACAGTCCTCATCAGCCAGGCTAGCTTGATTCCAGTGGCAAAGTGAGCAAGGGACCCACGTCTGGGCATACCCTGCCAACTTAGGGCGAACAAAGCAAACACAAGGAGATGATGGACGGAGCGCTGAAACTTTTCAGACACTCACCCCCAGTCACAGATCTGGGTTGAATCCATCATTGTTCTTTAGCTCACTTCGCCACCCCAGTTCAGACACAGCTATATGCAAATCAGTCTTGACCCTGTGCTTCATGGGAACAGTCCAGCCTGAACTGCCAGGCCATGTCTTCCCTGGACCGGAAACAAGCATCCTGGGACCGGTTTCGGGCTAACAGCCCTCATCAGCCAGGCTAGCTTGAATCCAGTGGCAAAGTGAGCAAGGGACCCAGGTCTGGGCATACCCTGCCAACTTAGGGCAAACAAAGCAAACACAAGGAGATGATGGACGGAGCGCTGAAACTTTTCAGACACTCACCCCCAGTCACAGATCTGGGTTGAATCCATCATCGTTATCTTACCTGGAAAGCCTTTTATGCTTGTGACAGATCATCAAGCAATGTTGACCATCTTCGGCAACCCAAAGGCCTAGATGGTTGGTGTCTACAATTACAAGGATACAACAACACAATTGTGCGCCGTCCAGGGAAAGTTCAAAACCATGCTGACTACTTCTCAAGAGTGCCTCTACCGTGCCATGGTAACCCTTCCAAGATTGCTGAAGTCTACATAAATTTCATTGTGATATCAAGCACACCAGCTGCCATTTCGTTTGAACACATTGCCCCTGTTACGAGTCAAAATAGTGACCAGTTAAAACTAAAAAGACATTATTACAAATCATTCTTGAAACCAGCACACTCAACCTCTTACCAGTGTAAGAAGTTTAGAAATGTCAAAGATGAACTTTCCATTACGCAAGAAGGCATTATCCTAAGAGGTTCGTGGACTGTTATTCCAGAGAGTCTGCAACAGCAGATAACTGAAGTGACCCATGAAGGACACCGTGGATCATTGCCACAAAACGAGCTCTCCGAGAACGAGTCTGGTTTCCTCATCTTGATGAGAGAGTTGAAAGAGAATTGAAGGCCTGTCATCTATGCAAATGCCTTCCACTGAAAACCATTCAAAACACCTTAAATATGTCAGAGTTGCCAAAGCATGTATGGGAAAGAATTGCTGTTGACTTTTATGGTCTTCTTGATAATGGGCATCACTTGATGGTGATTGTTGATGAATACTCCCATTTTCCAGTGTTAGAAGATTTCTCATCTATCACTCAAGAAAGAGTAATAGAGAGATTAGAGTGCATCTTATCAATATGGGGTGTTCCTGCAATCTTAAAATCTGACAGCAACCCACTTTTCAACAGGCGAGTATTCTGAGACTTTCTTAGTCATCTTCATTTGAAGCATCAGAAGAGCACACCTCTTTGGCCACAGGCTAATGGCCTTGTCAAACGTTTCATGAGCTTTGCGCTTACTGTTCGAGCCCTCACTTGACCACAGGTGAAAGCCCTGCAACCTTGATCTTCGGAAGAGCCATGACAACCAAGTTACCTCAATGGACCAACAGAAGATCAAGTACTGAGGAAGAAACACGGATAAGAGACTTGGATCGTAAAAGGAAAATGAAGGCCTATGCAGACAAGCACTGACATGCAAAAGATGTTACTTTCATTAGAGAAGATCGAGTGCTTGTTCTTCAGTCTAGAAAACAAAAATCGAATACTCCATTTGATGCTGAGTCTATTCATGTTGTGACCAGCAAAGGACCCATGGGAACTGCCCAACGTCCTGGGAAGTCCATTACATGAGATTCCTCACATTTCGGACATGTGGCTCATCACTCATCAGGCACTGATGTCAATGTAGAGACTGGGTCTGAAAGGACAATTGAAACCCCCCCTGACTACAGTTGTTCCTACATAGCCAACGCAGATCACGGACACTTCTACTGTCTGTCGCCCGTTTCCGAAGACACGGGCGGGACATGTGATCAGAGCTCCACAAAGACTCATTGAAGAGCTATGATTGCATATACTTGTAAAAAAAATGTTTTATTTTACAGGGAGGGAGATGTAGTGTCAGGTAAGTTAGCTATGACAGAAACCTTTTGGCTCCTGACGTAAGTGTTATAGCGTAGTGAAGTGAATGTAGGTTTAGAATGTTGAGTTTACGGTTACACACATGTGAATATATTTATTAGGATTTTTGGGTGGTGGGGACCCAAAAAATTGTACTACCTCAGCAGTGGTTATTTGTGGCCCTGGATGTGTGGTGACAGGTACCCACACTACATCCTGTCCCATTATTGCAGCACTTACTCTGGCTTGGGTTAAAATTAAAGAATGCAGGATGCACCATTCTGGGACCCTTCCAAGATGACAGGAACCCACTGCCATTATCTGGAACTCTGTCTCCATACCCAGGAACTGGCTTATTAAATTGAGGTAACCCCACCTTCGACCCATGGAAAACCAACTTCGACTAGTCCTGTGTGCAGGTCACTTTTTGGGTGACAGAACCGAACCTGCTGAGAGCAGGTCACCATCAAAGACACTCTTCACACTAGAGCACTATTTAGTAAAATGCTACTATGAGAGTTCCTGTTGTTCTTTGTGTAAAACATTTGCTGTACCATTTCACTCCCCTCCTTCCCTCAGATTCTGAGATAACTGCAGGTGAATGTTCAAGTAATTAACCTGCTCCAGTCTTCTTGCAAGAGTTCGACCAGCAGACGAACTGCTCTAAAATGCCACCCTGTTCTTTGAATGGAACCAATTGAAACACCCGCCTGAGTTGGGGAAACTTGGTTACTGACACTGCAGAATAGGGACAGTCAATGCATCAATCAGAGGTACAAAATCATCTTTGTGGCATAATGACCAAAATTCTATATTTACCAATCAATTTGCTTTTTGTTAAATATAAGAATGTTGCAAATGGGATTTTTCAGTCCATTTTAAAAAGGGAAAAGCTACTTCAGATTTGTGTACACAAAATACCACTCTTTGTTAGTTTCTTTGACTCATTGTGCACATAGGCCTTGTGAGCTCCAGAACACTAAGGGCCTGATTCAAAAGGGTAAACTTGAACTTTTGTGTATGTTTACAATTGTTTGGTATTCACAAAGGTATTGTAGGGGCCTTTGATGTGAAAAAAGTGGATTCTTTCAACAAGTCAACAGGATTTATTTTCACATGTGCTGGCTGCAGCTTTCTCTGCAGAAGTTTATAGGCAGTTGCGGGGACAATTCTGATGGCAAGTTTTTTCGAATATCATTTCATAGATCACTTATTTTATTAATGTTTTAATTGATAATATTTCATGTATTTTTGTCTTCATTTTTGAAGTAAAGTGCACTCCAAGCTTGGCTGTGGTCTAGCACGGCTCTATTTAAACACTGTTAAATAAATTTAATAGAGAATACAAATATCAGATTTCTATACAAGTACAAAAGAAATCATTTGTCTGCCTTTCGTTTAAAAAAAAAAAAAAGTTAAGTTAGGGTAAATAACCCTTTGAAGTTTAGATGTCTGTACAAAATGTTTGGACAAAATATCGGTAAAAAAATATCCTGATACAAAAATATTGTGTCGCAAATATTGGGATATCAAACATATCGTCGACAGGAATATTGAAGGTAAAAATATTGTTTTAGTGTTGTTTTGATGTGAGAAATATCATTGTATGTAATATAGTTTGTAAGTGTTAATTAGTATGTAATTTATTGTAGTGTGTTTGTATATCTTTATTTTTTATTTATGTCTTTAGAAATTATTGAAATTTGCATTTTTTGTTGTATTAATGTATATAAATAATTTGTGAATACTTGTTTTTTAGCAGCAATGTATTGGGATTTCAGGGAATAATGGTGGGGAAATTAAAAAAATATATATGTTTTACAGTTACATTTTAGGTTTCTAATTTTAAAGATATACACATTAATAATTTGGAATTGTGTAATTTATTTTGTTTTATTAATAACGTTAACTTCAAATGTGATGCCAATTAAGATATATATTCATGGTATTAAGTATTTTTTTAAGAAGAAAAATTTAAATATTATTACTAATTTAAAAAGATATACAAATATTTTGATAACGTAGAATATTTACGAATAATTATATGTTAAAATTTAAGATTTTAAGTTTTAAAGAAAATGTTTAAATTTGAATAACAAGTTATTTTATTGTTTTCAATTTTAATTATGAAGTATGAAATGTATTTAAATATGTTTTTTACTTTAAGAATGATAATTTTGCATTATGATTTTATTTACAGTTTACTGTTTAAAGTTTAGGAATGGTAATACATATTTTCAACAATGTATACATTTGTAATAGTAATTAAAATATTAATTTTATATTTAAAAATGTAAATATATATATATATATATATATATATATATATATATATATATATATATATATATATATATATATATATATATATATATGTTTGTAGTTTAGATTAGTGTGTTTTTGGATTACAATTGAGTTATTTTTATATAAAAAAAATATGTGTGAATGTTGAGTATTGATTTTGTATGTAAAATTTCTCATTTGTATTTGTGTTTTTTTTTAAGTGGATGTTGTAAATTTCACCTATTTAGCATCCAACACCTTCTTCAAACAGCTTTCGATTAGAGTGGGAATAGTAAATGTCACTCCTTCACCCAATATGATTAGATTGGAAGGGGAATAGTAAATGTAATCTGTTTAGTGTCCAGTGCCAGCCCCAAATTGGTCTAGATTGGAGTGGGAATAATAAATGTCACCCCTTTAGTATGCAACATCTTCCCACAGTATTGTTAGATTGGATTGGGAATAGTAAATGTCACCCATTTAGGGCCTGATTACGAATTTGGCGGTGCGGGGTCTGCCCCGCCACTGCACCACCAAAGCTGTGGTCAGACCGCCTGCCAGATTAGGAGTTTCCTCCTCTTTGGCGGGCAGGTTTTTGGCGCTCCAATGGCGATGTCTCAGAAAATGGGCATCGCAATGGGAAATGACAAAAACAGTTCCTACATGGCATGGACTGAAAAGTCCATGCCAAGCAGGGACTGGTATTCATGCTCACAGGGCGGCACATGTTGTTCCCCCTGCATGCATCCCCATGCAGGGGTGGCACAGGTGACCCTGCAGTGCCCCCTTTGTTTCCTCTCCATGATGGTGTTCATGGAGTACGAACCTTCATGACACCGGCCCATATTCTGCCTACCCCTTGCGGCCAAAATCTTAGAAAAATCGGTCAATAAAGAACTAACTTGCTATCTAGATCCTAGATTCAAATGACCTCCTAGACCCCACCCAACATGGCTTCAGACCACGTCACTCCACATAATCTGCTTTGATTATGGCCACAGAGGAGATTTGTAAACAGTTGGATGGGGGGGGAGAGCCGTCCTTATCTTCTTGACCTATCAGCAGCGTTCGACACCGATAACCGTTCGGTGCTAACGCGCGCGAAGGCTGAAGGCAATAGGTATTAAAGAGATGGCTCTAACCCTACTCTCATCTTTTCTCACATTAAGGGAGCAGAGGGTGTGCTGGGACAATCTTAAATCAGAGAGATTTTGCCTCCCATGCGGGGTACCGCAAGACTCAGCACTATTGCCGACCTTATTTAATATCTAAATCACCCCTCTGGCAAAACTAATCAGAGCGCATGGTTTCTCGCTGATCTCTTACGCTGATGACACTCAGATAGTTATATTTATCTCTTTGAGTATTGAAATTAGCCCGGCAGTTGGTTGGATGAATCTGAATTTTCTCACACTGAACACAGATAAAACGGAGGTCATGGAGTTTGGTAAAGGTCCATCCATATGGAATCAAGCATGGTGGCCAATTGAGGCAGGTAGCTGCCCTCTCCCGTCAGCTAAGGCTAGGAACTTGGGAGTGATGTTCAGCGACCAGTTAAACTTTGCAGGACAGATCAATCTCCTGACCTCTTCATGTTTTTTCTTATTGAAGGTCCTGCATAAGATTCTGCCTTTTATTCCCCAGGATCTAAGGAAAACGGTAATAACCGCACTAATTCTCTCAAAAATAGATTATGGTAATGCACTGTTTTTGGGCATTTACAAGTGCCAGATAGTAAAACTACAGTCTCTACAGAATGACGCAGCTCGAGTGCTGCTTAACATTCCCAAATACCATCCCATCTCTAGTAGCATCAGGCAGCTTCATTGGCTTCTGATCAAACAGCGTGTCGAATTTAAAGCCCTCTGCCTGGTACATAAGGCACTGTATGATGGGGGTGCATTGGACATGCAGAAACTCTTTTTATGGTACGCCCCGCGGCGGGATCTCAGATCAGCCAACACAGGACTAGTTCAGGTCCCCAAAATCCAAAGAGCTAGATGGGGGAGAGAAGCCTTTCCTACCAGGCAACCAAACTTTGGAACAAGTTGCCGGTTACTACTAGGCTACAGCCTAATAGGCTCCAGTTTAGGAAAATGGTCAAGACATGGCTATTTCCCCCAAAGTAATCTACTACTGTCCCTGGATAGCATACAACACGTGTTACACTCAGCGCCAAGACGCCTCGGCATTCGTGCACTCTAAAAATACTTTGCTTACTTACTTACTTACACCGCCGATGGAAAGGAAACTTGAAATATGCTTTGTGGGACTGCAGTGGTCCCGCCAAGCAGATTGCGGCCTCCTGACCACTGCAACACTGCCAGGAAACGATGGTTGCAGGCAATGGTGGGCTGATCACCCCTTCGTGATAAGGCAGTCGCGATACCGCAGATGTTGCGCCACCACATGTCTGGCGGTCTGTGGACCACCAGACTCGTAATCAGTCACTTAGGGCTTAATTACGAGTCTGGCAGTCCGAAGACCGCCAGACTCGTGGTGGCATGGTGGTGGCGGTCTCCCTACTACCCTATTACGATGAGGGCGGTTGGACCGCCATTGCATGAAACTGCCAGTCCCTGGCGACCACCACATTATGACCGAGGTCGTGCCGTCATGGGCCCACTGACTCCACCAGGAAACTGCCATTCCCTGGCGGTTGCGCAGCGGTCAAGAGGCATCTATATGCTTGGTGGGACCTCCGCAGTCCGACCAAGCATATTACGACTTTCATCTCCGCCAATGATTTCCTGGAGGTCTTACCTCCATGAAAACAGTAGCAGAGATGAAAGAAAGGGGGCCCTGCAAGGCTCCCTTGTTCCTCACGCCTTGTGAATGCACACAGGGGGGCACAACATGTGCCCCCCGTGTGCATGCACAGAAGTTCCAGCACAGCATGGATTTTCAAGTCCATGCCGTGCTGGAATTTTCGTTGATGTTTCCATTGCAGTGGCTATTTTATAGGCACCACTGTGGGAACAGCAAAGGAATCACCTGACAGTGACAAAAAAAGTAATTATTTTGTAGGCGGTTCTCACGTGGGTTTGGGGGTGCGGCGGTGGGGCGGTCCTGCCGCTGTGCCATCAAACTCATAATCGGGCCCTACGTGTCCAACACCTTCCTCGAATATGTTTAGAATAGAGTGGGAATAGTAAATTATACCCCTTACATGTCCATCACCTTCCACAAATTGATTTAGATTGGAGTGGGAATGGTAACTATCACCCCTTTAGTGTCCAATACCTTCCCTCAACATGAGTAGATTGGATTGGGAATAGTAAATGTCAACCCTTTAGTGTTCAACGCCTTCCCCAATCTCCTTTTAGAATTGAGTGCGAATAGTAAATGTCACCCCTTTAGTGACCAACACCTTCCACCAGTATGGTTACATTGTACTTGGAATAGTACATTTCACCCCTTTACTGCTGAAAGCCTTCCCCATATTGGTTTAGATTGGAGTTGAAATAGAAATGTCACCGCTTTAGTTTTCAACACCTTCCCACAATATGGTTAGATTGGATTGGGAATAGTAAATGTCACCCCTTTAGTGCCCAGTGCCTTCCCCAAATTGTTTTAGATTGGAATGGGAATAGTAAATATCACCCCTTTAGTGTCAAACACCTTCCTCCAATATGCTTAGAATGGAGTGGGAATAATAGATTATAGCCCTTTCATGTCCAACGCCTTCCACAAATTGATTTAGACTGGAGTGGAAAAAGTAAATGTCACCCCTTTAGTGTCTAATACCTTCTCCCAGTATTGTTAGATTGCAGTGGGAATAGTAAATTTTACCCCTTTAGTGTCCAACACCTTCCTTCAATATGGTTAGATTGCAGTGGGAATGGTAAATTTGACCCCTTTAGTGTCCAACACCTTCCTCCAATATGATCCACATTGGTTTAGATTGGTGTGGGAATATTATATGTAACACCTTTAGTGTTCAACACGTTCCCCGAGTTGGTTTACATTGGGCTGGGCATAGTAAATGTCACCCCTATAGTTTTCAACACCTTCCCCCAATATGGTTAGATAGGAGTGGGAATAGTACATTTCTCCCCTTTAGTGTCCAATGCCTTACCCAAATTGGTTCAGATTGGAGTCGGAGCAGTAAATGTCACCCCTTTAGTGTCCAACACCTTCCCCAAATTGGTTTAGATTGGAGTGGGAATATTAAATGTCACCCCTTGAGTGTCTAACCATTTTTTTAAAATGATTTGTGTTGGAGTGTAATAATTTAATCTATAATTTTAATTAAAGATCATTTATTTTACTCTTATTTTTCTGTAGTTGAAATGCTTTGTGCCATTTAAATATTATTGTTGGTGAATAAAAATATAAAAAATTAGTGTATGTTTGTAACAAATAATCTTATTAATGGCATGTTTTTGTATATAGAGACATGTCACTCATTTGTCTATTTTTATTTATGATCTCAATTTTCATTTATTGTAAAAAAAATTATCTTATATATACTTTAAGTCAAAAAACAATTACATATAGGAAAGTAAATAAAACCTTTTTTCATTTATATTTTATTAACAATAATACATGTGAATTAAATTTTGATTCATTTGTATGTTGTACATTTTAAACTTTTATATTCCATTGTTTAACAGGTTTATTACATTGCTTAACTTTTTCTATATACATAAGTGCACTTTAAAAAAAATATGTTTTATTAGCATATATTAAATAATTGCATACATTTTATACAATTATTTAATGTATGCTTTACAATTTTTTTAACAGAGTTTGATATGTTTTACATGTTTAATAATTGTATTACATTTTTTTAAACTTTTTTACAATATTTACCATTCATTTATATGGGGAGATAGTCTTTTTTGTACCACTACCTTCAATTTTGTAATCTACTTGTGTTATTTTTAGTCTATTTTCCCAGAACCAAGTTGCGGTATGGTGCTTCTGTTAATTGCAACTGGTAAGTCCTTTTGTAAGGATTTATTTTAGGGTTTTGAGGGTAGGGGGGACTTAGGAGGGAGGTCTAAAAGTTAGTGATAGTGTTGTTTGTGGGTTTTTTGTATATTTGGATGTATTATTATTAGAGTTTTTCACTAGTTTAAATTTTGCATTTTTGTACACGATTTTAGTAATGTATCACTATGTTATGTTAAATTGTGTGATGTTAGTTATATTTTGATGATTAACTGTTATGTATATGTATTTTTGGGAATGGAATGTGTTTTGTGGATGGATTTTTTTATTTACTTTACAGGTTTTTGTCTACAAACATATCCTATGGGCCTTTCGAGTTTATGTTTTTTCCCAAAGGAAATCAGTTTTAGTTTACAACGAACCAATGGTTTTCACTTTGAATTGCTTTTTTCGGGATTCCTGGAGCGTTTCTTTTTTTAAAATACTTTTTTGCGTTTTTTATGGATCTTTGATATTTTGGATTGCTTGGAGGGATTTCTACTGGATTAATTATAGTTGTGCATTTTCTTTGGTGATTTATGGATATTATGTACCTCATTTTTGGTGTATTACTATTTTCACAGGTACAGACAAAGAGATGCAGCTACAGAACAGTACATTTTATTTCTTTCATTTCTTTTGACTGGGAAAAGTGATATTATACCTTTTATGTCAAAATAATTTTATGGAATTGTTTGGTGTATGTGTTGCAATTATTTTATGTGATTGATTGGGTTTGTTTTCAACTATCTTGGTTGGTGATGGCTACATTTTGTTTTTAAATGTATATATAATTTTATTATATCAGTCTTTGTTAACATTGGGGACTAAAAAAATTGTTTGACTGATGTAATGAAATATTGTATTATTATTTTAAAAAAGCTTTGGTATGTTGGATTGAGTTTGTCAAAGTTTTTGAGGAATTGGTAGGTTACTATTTATTTATATTATGTTTTTGTATATGTTTTCTAAGTAATCTATTCTTTTGTTATTTATGAAAAGTTTGACTTTAAATTGTAGCATGTCGTTCATTCTTTTGACTTGTTTTGGCATTGCACCATCCTTCCATTGCATTGTTTGTTTCAGCTTTCTGTGCCAAGGTGCTGTCATAGACATTCCGCCATGGTGTTTGGAATTTGAGTTGGCACCTGTGTCCGAATCGATGCAGTCTGCCGTCCCAACTGACTTTGAGATAGTCCATTTGGGAATTAAGGGGCTCATTACGATGACGGAACGATCGCCACAGCCGGGCCGGCGGTGGCAATCGTTCTGCCATCAAACTGAGAATTACCCACCACCATATTAGGATGGTGGTGGGTATCGCGGCGGACGCAAAGGTGGCAATCGCTCCGATTATCAGGCGGGCAGAGCAGGGCCACTAATATGGTGGCGGTGCCTAGCAGGCACTGTACGCCATATTAGGATGTGGGTTTTAGGAGGCCTTTCCATGGCTGCAATGCCGCCATAGAAAGGCTGGCGGGGATTGGGTTTGGGGGCCCGTTGTGGGCCCCCCATGTGTGGGGGGGGTGTCGCTGCACTGGGGGGTACCATGCACCAAGTGGCAGGCACCGCGTGGTGCCTGCCACGTGGTGCAGGGAAATGCGGTGCAAGCACCTTTCACATTGCGGACGGTGCTGCAGCCAGCAGCACCGCCCGTAATGTTAAAGGCCCAGGATGCGCCCGCCAGTATGTCGGTCGCATCCTAATTGCAGTGGCGGGACCGCCGCTTGTCTGGCGGGCGGTCCCAATCACCGCTACGGTGGCGGGCAGACAAAGTCCGCCCGCCATCGTAATCAGCCCCTAAGTTTGCCTTCATTTTGTTAGTAGGAAGGGCTTTCCATTAGTAAATTGTAGTGGTTTGCTACTTCTGTGATAGGGACATAGACTAGTGACTAGTGACTTGTAACTAGGCTTAATTCCAAAGGCAAATTTGCTGTTTGTAGACTATTCTACACCGAGTGCAAATATTTTAAGGTGTCTCCATATACGTTTATTGAAATTATAGTAACAGCCTTGTATGGCTCTCTGAGGGGGTACATATTTTGAATGATTTGTATCATGGCTTGCTCAAAGTCCCTGATTATTTTTTGGGGCTTATAGTTATTTGTTTGATGTTTTATATGATTTAAGAGGTCATAGTAAGTGCTGCTTTGTTTATTTGGTAGTAGGGGAGGCATAAAAGGGATATTTCTGTTTTGATATTCACCATGTATGTTGTATATCTCAGTGAATTGTTTGGGGCATATTTTGAAGGTATCATCCATCATCCAGGTTTAACATTGATTAAGTTGTATTAAATTGTCTGCTGTAGAGAATCATTAGGATTCTTTTTTTATTATTTAGGTTGCCATGTACAAAGGAAAGGCTCCTTATTAATATGTAATTGTTAAATGTTCAGGTATGTGCATGGCTTGATATCTTCTAGGGGCACGTGGGGTATCTCTGGTGGCTTTTTTAGTTTGTGCAATTACATGTTTTAAAGTGGGTATAGGTGCTATTTAGGATTTCTCTTTGCTTGTTTTCTTTTTTACAGGCTTGAATATATTAGCCGCATAACAGTGGAGCGTGATATAGATCACCCCACTCAGTGGAACCCTCTCACCATAGTACGGTAAGGGTGGAGCCCGATCTTGTTTATTATAGGTCCTGATGAATGCCACGGACCCGACTGGGCCAACTGGCAGAAACATGTCGACCACTCACATCACGGTGGGGGGACAATAGAATCCTCAACACACCGGCCATTTATTTTAATTACCATACAGATGCCATTTACATTAAAATGAGTTTGACATCTGTAATGGCTTTTTAAATCTCACCTTTTTTGTAAGGGCCCCCACTTAGCTTTAGAAGTGCATCCATGTCTTCAGGTGTATGCCCGCCATCTATCAAACCAAGTTTTTAGAGGGCGAGGACTGGTCAATGATGAAGCATGACACCAGGTGGTGTGTGAGACCAGTCTTTCACTTTTTGTGAGATGCCTGCACTCACGAAATAACACTGTAGCACTTAAGTCACCAGACTGGGAGCGGTTCATTTTGTGCTAAACATTGTATGTTGGAGGCTGCCTGCTCCTAGTGCCCCAGGCCTCTGATTCCCTTCCCTAGGTTCTTTCTGGGGTTCTTGTGGTTATACATCTATGTACAGCAGACAGCTGTGGGAACACTAATTGGGGTAAATCACTCACCCAAGTGTGGGTTCTACACTGAGTCTGGAACAAATAAACCATACCAAGTTCATTACAAATATGGATACTGAACTAGCGTTCAATGAGGAGAACTACACAGAAATACTTAGAACACCGTCTTTACTAGCAGAAACGGTGGTAGAACAAGTAGTCCAAAACTCAGACGAATGGGAAGCACTGACTTCGAAGAAGAAAGAACAGATCCGAACGGCCCTGCATGGGGCATTCATGACGGAATATCTGCGTAAGAACAGTGCCCCTGGGGGTCTTGTGGTTACAAATGAATTGAGACTATTCCTTAACAATAGGGAATTCCGGACCAACTGGTCAAGGATTGCATGGAAATGCACTAAGGATTTGCTAGTCCTTATCATCCATATAGCCAGGGAATTGGCTGACGCACTTCTGATAGAGATCCAACAGAGTGAAAGTAGACAAAAAACTATGGTGCATGTAACCGTATTTAAGAAAAAACTGGATGAGATAAATAAAGATCACACTGACTATAAAGAGTATCTCACCCAGTCAAAACTCACGAAACTTAAGAAAGACGTGCAAAAATTCAGCCGTGAGACTGTATATCCATACACTACTGATGAATACTATGAAAAAGCCCCACAACAACAACATAATAGGAAACAACAACGCTTTAGGCCAACTCCTCAGAACTGGACCTTCAGCTCAGGAGAAGAGAGAAGCACGAGCGGAAGTAGTAGTGATGAGAGCACTGAGGGTCACTAAGGAAGACGACAGCAGAATTACCATCACCCAATGATGCAGCCACCAATGCCACAGGTTGGGTTCTGGCAGCAACCTTACTACCCGCCAGGTTTTGGTTTTCCACAGGGCCCACAGCCTTTTTTATACAGAGGCCGGGGCAGGGGAAAAGGAAGAAAAAAACAGAACACAAAAGTACAATGGAAAGACCAAACATCAGTCGCAATGGGAACAAGAAGCAGGGGGAGAGAGAACATCCCATCGACGAGCTCAGAATAACAAACATTGTTAACCTCAGTGACCATACCCTTTCCAAGGATGAAGAGACGGTTCTCTCTAAAGGCCTAGGTTTTGTTCCCACACCCATGAATGATTATTTCACCCTTAATACAGAACTGGCACAGTTCTTCAGAAAAATCAAACTTTGGGGACTCAAGAGATGAGCAGACTGAGATAATCAGCACAGGTCTCAAGAACAAATCCACATTCGTTCCTCCAACTCAAACTATTCCCTGCCACATACTAGCCTTTGAACAAGTAGTTCTCAAGGAAGTAGAGAAGATCAACTTCAGACAAGGCAAGGGCTTCCAGAATCTCACAAAACTAGAGCGAACAGCACTTGAAGGACTTAAGAATAACACAGACCATACAATCAAACCAGCTGACAAGGGAGGCGCGATTGTCTTGATGAATAAAACCATGTACCGGGAAGAGTGCAATCGGCTACTCTCCGATGGCACCAGCTACGAGATACACTTGGAAGACCCAACACCACGTCTCGTCAGGAAAATCAAAAGCATGGTGGACGAAGCACTATGTAACAACTGAATTACAAAGCATGAAGCAGATTTCCTCGTCAGTGAAACCCCAACAACACCGAGGTTCTATACCCTCCCTAAAATTCACAAAGGGAAGATGCCCCCCCGGGCAGGCCGATAGTTTCCGGCATTGGTTCTATCCTTGAACCCCTTTCGCAGTTTTGCGATTGGTTCCTCAAACCAATTGTACAGAAGTCTCCGTCCTACCTAAGAGACACAAAAGATGTACTGTGCCTCCTACGAGATCTAGAAATCAACATCGCTGAGGATATCTTCATTACCATGGACATAGAAGCTCTGTACACCAGTATCCCACAGAGACGGACACTGGCAGTCGTAGAAGAGATCTTGCTGAACCTGGAATGGCATTTCCTCACTCCCCGACATTTCATTATGGAATGTGCTGAGGTTGCCCTCACAGAGAATTTTTTCGAATTTGAAGAAGTGATTTACCATCAAATCATGGGTACATCGATGGGCAGTACCTTCGCCCCGAGTCTAGCATGTCTATACGTACATCAATTCGAGGAGGACTATATCTTTAATGAAAACAATCCTTTCACTGAACAACTGAAGACCTGGAAACGCTATATCGACGACGTGTTCATTGTGTGGCGAGGGGATGAGAACACAGCTAAAACTTTTGTAGATTGGGTGAATACAAAGGACCAGCACCTTAAATTTACCCACTCCATCAGTAAAGATCATGCCATCTTTCTGGATCTAGATATCAGCATGACAGTAGATGGAATCAGTACAAAAGTACATAATAAACCGACGGACAAGAACAGTCTGCTGTTGTATGAAAGCTACCACCCAAAAGCACTGCGTGACAACTTACCAGTTGGTCAATTTCTACGTATGTGCAGAAATTGCTCAGAAACAGAGAACTTCATAAAACAGGCAGAAGAACTTGAGAAGAAGCTACTGGACCGACACTACCCTAAAAAAATGATTAAGAAGGCTAAGAAGAGAGCCAGAAATAATAACCGCGAGTCACTACTAGAGAATACCAACAGAGAGAAACCAGACCGGATTGTGTGTGTAACCACATATACACCTGTTTCAAATACTGTACAGAAGATCATAAAAAAGAATTGGCACATTCTTGACGGAGCCGAACAACACTGGGAACCGCCACTGTTCGCATTCAAAAGGAGCGAAAGCATCAGGGACGAATTGGTGCATGCCAAAGATCCCCCAACATTGAAGGAAGACCAGGTCACCCTTTGGAATACACAGAGACCTACTGGACACTACGCTTGTGGAGGATGCGTTGCATGCTCTTTCACTATAACTACAAAAGTATTAGACATTGGGACCGGGAATCCTTGGAAACTCAACAACTTTAGTAATTGTAACACTGAAAATGTGGTATACCTCCTCACGTGCCCCTGCAGTCTCATGTATGTGGGCATGACCACCAGAAAGGTCAAAATCCGCATTAACGAACATCGTAGCACTATATGATGTAAAAAAACAAACACCAAACTAACAAGGCATTTCTTCGGAACTTAACCACAAAGACAGTGACCTGAAATGGGTGGTACTAGAAATGATGAAAAAACACAAGACGGACCTTACCAGACCACTCCATATCAGAGAGCAAAGGTGGGTATATTGGCTCCGGACATGGGAAAAGGGACTCAATGACGAAATCCCTTGGTTACAACTGGCACAGTAGTCTGAGACGCACAGCCTCACCACACCTGTTCTGTTTGAGATCAGAACAAGGTGATAGCTGGCTGCTATCTATTACAAAACTCTAAACCAGAGCATCGGCATACACACCCTTTCTTTTTCAAATGGGCTAGTTGCCCGCGTTTATGCTTACGCGGAGCACATGATTCTATAAAAAAACCTTCTTAACAAAGATGATAAACAGGGTATCTGCACTGTGAATGTGCCATCCACCTGTGATGCAATTCCATTTTGGAGTCACTGTTGGCCATATGAACTATCCATTATTTATCCCAGATGTCTTATTGACATCTGCTCTTACCACAGGGGTACAGTACACCCATATTCCCAATAACGACATTAGCTCCCCAGGGTATACCATTTCTTTCTTAAGTGACGTCTTGATCGTGAGTTCCCCACTTTGGGTTTTTTATGACTTTAAGGTAAAATAGATGCTGGCCATGTTTTTTAATTGCGACCTTACCAGTGATTTCTCTTTAAAGTGTGATGTCCACCGTGCATGCACACCCAGCATATTTTACACGAGTACTGCCCATGCGCCCAGGCGCAGCTTCCACATACTTCAATGCCATGCGCTGTCCTGCACGCGAGCGTAGATGCTCCTATTTGGTTGTTACTCGCATGCGCTTCCTCACTAGACGCTCCCTTCCATACTGAGCATAGATGGGACCACGCCCACCCCTCCTGGGTTTTGCGCGCATGCGCTGCTCTTAAACACTTCCTCCCTTGATGCTCCCCACCATACGGAGCGGAGATGTGACCACGCCCGCTCCTCTATGACTCGGATGTCAGGCGGATACTGCAGCCGACATCGGAAGTCTTTGTAAGGCCTGGACACGTTCTAAATTGCATCTCAGGCAAGTCAGGCACCTTTTAGCAGCGCTATTTCGGCGACGCCGGATCTTCACGCAACTAGAGCTAATCAGACTCAATTAACTCACTGATTAGCATCGGCTATTTGGCACGAACACTATAAATAGCCTACACTCGCACCCCTCACTTATCATCGAGGAGGCGAGGAGCTCAGACATAGGTGTAGAAGCGGGAGACACACCTTTGAACAGTAAGAGTATGAGAGAGTTGGTATGAATGTGTATGTCTGTTTTGTCACTTTGCTCTTGAGCTATTCGCGTTATACCCAACCATTGAGTATAATTGACTGCTTTTTCCAGAGTTCTCACCTGGATGTTTCCTGAATTTTTCTCCTTTTTCTCCTCAAACACACAGCGCTTGACCGAAGGGGTCTTCCTTCCTCACCCTCCTATGGGGCTGGTAGGTCCCATTTGAAAGGGTTAGCAATGTGGATTACAGTTCCCACAACGGATAAGTGCACAGATGAGTGACACGTTTGCTGCACTTATACCCACTCACTATGTTTTGCACGTGTATGTGGCTGACTGGACATTCTTCATCAAAACTGTGACCATGGTGCTATTTAGGATTTCTCTTTGTTTGTTTTCTTTTTTACAGGCTTGAATATATTAGCCGCGTAACAGTGGAGTGTGATATGGATCACCCCACACAGTGGAACCCTCTCACCACAGTACGGTAAGGGTGGAGCCCGATCTTGTTTATTATAGGTCCTGATGAATGCCATGGACCCGACTGGGCCAACTGGCAGAAACATGTCGACCACTCACATCACGGTGGGGGGACAATAGAATCGTCAACACACCGACCATTTATTTTAATTACCATACAGATGCCAGTTACATTAAAATGAGTTTGACATCTGTAATGGCTTTTTAAATCTCACCTTTTTTTGTAAGGGCCCCCACTTAGCTTTAGAAGTGCATCCCTGTCTTCAGGTGTATGCCCGCCCTCTATCAAACCAAGTTTTTAGAGGGCGAGGACTGGTCAATGATGAAGCATGACACCAGGTGGTGTGTGAGACCAGTCTTTCACTTTTTGTGAGATGCCTGCACTCACGAAATAACACTGTAGCACTTAAGTCACCAGACTGGGAGCGGTTCATTTTGTGCTAAACATTGTATGTTGGAGGCTGCCTCCTCCTAGTGCCCCATGCCTCTGGTTCCCTTCCCTAGGTCCTTCCTGGGGTTCTTGTGGTTATACATAGGTGGTAGTTGGCCAGTTATGTGTTCGGGGACTTAAGGTAGCATATATCTTTAAGGATTTTGCTTGTGGGTTTCTGGGAGCTAGTGCTTGCCTCTCTTATATCCTCCAATATGTCTCTTACTTGTATTTCTGTCACATTTGGGGGGTGGTTGTGCTTTCTTACGTGAGTTACCACCATATCTTTTGTAGTTGCCCTCCCATAGTATGCAAGAGAATAATATTTAATACATTTTCAGTTTTTACTATTTGATTATGCACTTTCTTGGCTGTAGGTGTAGCCCATGAGATTTAGGGCCTTATTATGACTTCGGCGGTCCTCCAGCAGCGCCGCCACTCCGCTGTCCACTAGAGG